>LR994549.1:22621725-23221725 GCA_905187585.1 Cyaniris semiargus
TGGAACATATTGTATACTAGCGACCCGTCCCGGCTTCGCACGGGTATAAAATATATAGCCTATGTCACTCACTGAAAAAATGCTTAAAATCGATTCAGTAGTTTTGATTTATATTCATTACTAAACGTGGCCCGCATTAATGGCCGGTACAGCCGCAATAGCTACGTCCCGTAATTTTTAAATCTGTAATATCTTCGAAAATATTCATTTAAATCATATGCTGTAAAGGGCCATATAGATCTATATTCAATCAACAATGTATTTAAAGTATTTAATTGAATAAGGATTAATGCCGTATTGGTTAAATTCGCTTCGAAAATTAGCCATTATTTGTAGTAAAAAGTAAATGACAAAAAAATGTTATTGTGGGATATCCATAAGAGATAGACATATACCATCGCGGAGTTTTCTGTAGACCCTTTTTATTGTGTACAATACTTAGTACATTATTTTGATAAATCTCGTAGGGTTCAGCCTGCGTTTGCAATGTAAGCGGAAAAAAATGCAATTATTTACGACATCAAAAATAACAGTATTTCTCCACTATTTAATGAATATCATTATACTTATAAACCTTCCTCTTTAATCACTCTATCTATTAAAGAAAACTGCATCAAAATCCATTGCGTAGTTTTAAAGATTAAAGGGAACAAAGGGACATGAGGACAGAAAAAGCGACCTTGTTTTATACTATGTAGTTATTTGCATTTGTATATCATCCCACAAAAAATTACGTATTGAGCCATGAATGCAATTATGTTCTTTAGATTATTGATTTTAGAACAAGACTGCATTCATCATTCGCCAAAAAAAATTGTGGTTTAGTACACAAATGCTTAACAGCGAACATTTGTGAATCCAATATGAATGTAAAGAGTTATAATAATAAATACTTACATTTTAAATGCGATAAGTAATATACCTATTTATATGTTATGTAATATATTGTACCTAATCTTAACGTGATGTAACGGGAGAGCCATGCTTCGGCACGAATGGGCCGGCTCGACCGGAGAAATACCACGTTCTCACAGAAAACCGGCGTGAAACAGCGCTTGCGCTGTGTTTCGCCGAGTGAGTGAGTTTACCGGAGGCCCAATCCCCTACCCTATTCCCTTCCCTACCCTCCCCTATTCCCTTCTCTTCCCATCCCTACCCTTCCCCATTACCCTATTCCCTCTTGAAAAGGCCGGCAACGCACTTGCAGCTCTTCTGATGCTGCGAGTGTCCATGGGCGACGGAAGTTGCTTTCCATCAGGTGACCCGTTTGCTCGATTGCCCCCTTTACTTCATAAAAAAAAAAAAAACACGTTTGTACAGCTAAATCAAATTCCAAAAAAACGTATGAATCCCGAGAAAAGGATGTATGGTATTATTTATGCCGAAAAAATATACGTTACTTGGCGTAGTCATATCAAGTCCATGTTATTCGTGATTTGTCGGCTGGATTTGGTATGACCCGACTATATTACGCTGGTCCACCTTCTTCAATTTTCCTAATACACATTGTATAAGTGTGTCACATCTGAACAAAAGCTAGGAGATCTACAATATAGTGGATAAGATTTATAGGGGCCTCAACTAGTACTAAAACTAGCCCGTTAACTAAGAGAATAGAGATAACTCTGTGCAGTAATCTGTGTCGTTAATTAAGTTTATTGTACAACATTAACTTAATTATTTTCTTGGTTTTCATTATGCATTTACGGTCTTTTTAACGAGTGCATATTCTAGTTATAGCAAAGGAATAGTGCTAGGTTAGGTTACATTTATTTCGAAGTTAATCAGTTTAAAAAAAGTTAAAAAGCCTTTTTATTCTAACACCAAAGACAAATTTATTCTTTTCTCACGTGATAAGAGAGTAGAAGTTCTCTTCTAAAACGGCGTACAAAATCAATCTCAAACAATCTGCAAGTCGAGCGAAACTGATGCTGCGGATACAAAGTTTGTTAACAATACGGAAAGTTCCGATTAATTTTTAACAAAGATACATTTTACTCCCCCAAGCTTTCGAATTTATGATTCAACTTTTTATGGGACTTGCATAAATTGAAATTAGTTGTTATTTAGATACATTAGGAGTTTGTTTACGCCTCTAGTACACCGACGCGACGCTGCGAACCGCGAAATATAAATTCTAATTGTTGATGTGAATTATTGTAGTGTAATGTCCTATTGAGTCAAATAAACTTTTATTTATTTATTTAAACAGCGGCGAACCGATTTACTCATCCGCCACACGACAATGCGTTATATTGCATCTCGCTCTATTACAGTTTCGCAGTTGTTTCACGTTTCGCAGCGTCGGTGTACTAGATGCCTTAAGAGGGTAATAAACTGAGAGTTAATTCATCAAGCCCCATACGGTCACCGGTGACCGAGACACAATATAATATCTATTGTGTCTCGTTTTCCCACGATCGACGGGTTAGATACTAAACAAAACAGATAAGTCTTGCTAAAACAGCATTGAGTAAAATTTTCCACCGAAATGTTTCCGTAGATGTATAGTAGCGGTAAAAGGTTAGGTTAGGTTAGTAAAGTGACAACATAATAATTATTATAATATAATATGAAATACATAAAGAAAAAATCTAAATTGTAAAGAACAATCTTTTTAATCTATACCTCGACCCTAATATTGTAAATGCAAAAGTGTACCTGTCTGTCTGTTTGTTACCTAGTTAAGTTTAAACCGCTGAATTCCCACCGCACATTTATCATCACACGAATTTCGCCGCAACGAAGTCGCGGGCAACATCTAATTTAAAAAGAAAATTTTTATCTAACAACAAAAATTTGAATAGCCCTGACTGACTGACCGAGCAGCCTCACGAGGCTGCCTCGCAAGGCAAATCCTCGGTCGGTCAAGACGTGCCTCGCCCGAGGCAAACGCACGCGCTGCCTCGCCCGAGCGTGCCGCGGCCCGGGCCGAGCGTTGTCGGTTTTTGTCGATGCTCAAAGGCGCCTCAGTACGTTTGCCGCGCTCACTCAAGACCCTTTGCCTTGCTTATTCGTTGCATGTTTGTTGTGCGTTTCAAGTTAAACTGAGCGTCGATGCTGCCTTAGCCTTACGGTGGCTCGCCATGCCGCGCGAGGCAGCCTCGGATTAGAAAACTAAGAGACCGAGGCAACCTCGCGCGGCATGCGTACTGCGGCAAATGTCCGAGGCTGCCTCGCGAGGCCGCTCGCTTGGTCAGTACGCGGATAATAGAGAATGTTTATTGCAATAGGGTGATCGAAATTGGTTTTTACCTGCACGGGTCACGGGGAACAAGCCCGTATTAAACTCTGGACGTATAAACTTGCGTCCCGCGGGAGATCGTTTTCCGATAATTGAGATGAATTGCGCGTTGTATCGGCAAACACTATGGTATGTTGTAACGACAAACGTCATTGTGTGATGATCAGCTAATCATCAATGAAGCTTAAAATAATGAAACATAAAGCTGAGATAATACTGATAAAAATTTACACAAAAATGTTGATTTTAATGGCACGGCTGCAGCACTCTAGCACTCCAACCGCGAGAGATTAGTTACTATTAAGACAAAAAGATACATGCAGACGAATATTATATAATCTTCCCTTTCTTGGAAGTTAGTTAAAAATATAGCATATTACATAATATACGAAGCATAAAAATATAAAAGCGGGTAGGACATGCTTAGCACTATTGCATAAAATAAAAAACGGATACCCTTTTACTATAGAGCAATAAGTCGGAACAAAAGCTTTGTACGGCGTACGGTAATATTCATAATCATTATCTGTAATGTGCCGTTTTGGCAGCGCGCCGGGCGTCGGTGTAATGAGCGCTATCATACCCGGAGTCAATTGTGAGGGTCAGTTCACATTGCAACGTCAGGAGAAGTTGCGATCCATTTTAAAATGTGAGCAATTCAAAACTGGAATAGGTATCCCGACGTTTCGGGTTGGAATTCAAACAATTCAATGTGTCTCTGATATCTGAAAAAAGATTTCTGTTTTGCTCGATCAAAAATATAATATCGTAAATATTCGCGCACACTTTGTCGGGGCGTGCCGGGGCGGGTCGGGCGCAGCGCAGCGCAAAATGCGTTATATAGCACACTATTGCCGGGTCGGGTCGCATCGCATTGCCGGATTTTGAGTACGTTTGGATAGCTCCAGTGTGACCACTTTTAAATCACTCGTGACTCGACATACCAAAAACGTTACTATATTCTACTAAAATCTACTAGACCGTGTTTAAGCTTCTACCGAAAATCTACCTTTATTAATCAATGTATTCTACGTGGTTGAAACTGAAATAAAATTAAAATGTTTATATGGACTGTCTTTATTATCTTTTTAAAACTTTTATAGTATTTATTCTATAATATTGAATTTCTACTAAAATCTACTAAAAAATTTTGACCTCAAATCATTTGACCTCATTTGTCATTCATTTGACCTCATTTGTCATTCATTTGACCTCAAATCTACCAAAAAGTAGAAATCTACTAAATGTGGTCACACTGTTGCCGGGGCGCATCGGGTCTTGCCGGGCCGTGTCGCATTGACGGAAATCCGTCGTACGGATGCGCGTATCGCTCACTGTGCCGGGGTGCATCGGCACAGTGAGCGATACGCGCATCCGCTTCCATACAAATTGTATGGAGGCGGATTTTTGCGATGCGCCCCGGCACGCTGAGCCCCGGCACAATCTGCTCACTCCATAAGGCAACCTCGCCCTGTCAAAATGTGAACTGAACCCAACCGTTTATACTTGAGGCTTACTTCAGTCAGTTCATACTCCCAGCTTACTTGTGCCTTCAAACTCATACATAAACATTCAAATATTAAGCTAATATAAACATTAATTTAACATTGCAACTTTCCCGCTCGGAACAAACTGCATGCAACTACAGTGATGTATGTGGCCATGGCTACATGTTACGTAGCTGCAATTTTTATTTGTTAATGGCTACAATCGCCACACATATTAGAGCAGTATCTATAGTAACGGAAACAGGAAAAATGACAACTATTAACAATATAGCAAATAGCAATAGAATATTATATTACTACAATATTTTCACGCTAGACTGCAGCACCATTACAGACAGTAAACAAAAAGTTTCGTTTGACGTTTGACAACGCTTCTGTCAATATTCTGATATGCCGTGAGCAACTTGTCAGATTTTGGTCGGATTATGTATGTGCTTGTGCTGGCCTTCGCTACACATTTGTGTCGCGAAAAGGACGCGTATAGGTACGTAAACTTTATAATTTATGTGTAAACTATAAAAGAAGTTTAATTTAAAGAATATAAAGGAGGCAATTTTGTTAATTAGCTAAATTATAAGACAATGAAGTTTAATTTGAAGTAAGTCGGCGAACGCGCGGCCGACCGCTTGATATGCGCGACTGCTTTGGAATACTAATTACATCATTATAGCACGTTTATTGGTTGGCTATTTTACTCCCTGATACTTCATACTAGAGTTGATGTTATGAAAATTCTGCCGTTTGCCATTAAAATTTTGTACCCATTAAAATAGATACTCCGACTATTATAAGTATCTCTGTTATAATAGTCGACCTCTGTGGCTCAGTTGGTGAGCGCGTTGGAATAAAATGTTTTCAATGTTCCTGGGTCTTGGATGTCTATTAAATATATTATGTATGGTATAATAAAAATCTTAAACATATGTATAATATAAAAGTATTAAATATATTTCCATTGTCTGGTACCTGTAACACAAGTCCATCAGGTACTTAGCACGGGGCCAGACTGACGTGGTGTAAAGCGTCCATAGATATTATTATTATTACTAATAGTGTGGTGTGGTCGCCTACATTTTTGAGAATCCTTTTAATTCAAACTCCTTAAAATAGATGGGTAATAAAACCAATTCAAAGACGGGAAAAGAAGGAAGCAAAAATGTTCAAGGCAGCCGAATAGCGGGTTCCCAGTAATAGCGGAAGTTTCAATGTAAATGGCGACACATTCATATTCGTATCACGACTTCCGCCTCGTCTTCGGCTCACTTGACACAACACAAATAATTGATGCTGCGGATTGTTGTGGAGCGCAACGATTTGAGCATTACTGTATGTAAATATATTGTGTATTTTTTATTGAAAAATTATATTGAATAACCCGTTTTTAAAACTACAGAAAAGTAACAGTTTATTTTTTTCTTTGCAGTGTTTCTTATATCATTTACTATATTATTATCGTAAATGTGTACGCAACGTAGCAACAGCGTAGCGTACTGGCTACGCTTTTAATGCTACAAAATAAAAACATAGTACCTGTGTCACTAAGATTAAGATTAATCCAGATTAAAGAGTCTAGACCAACAGACTTTAAAATTTAAAATAATGATCACTTTGCAGGCAAACTGCAAACATCATTATTAACATTCTCGTAGTACCTAATATTTCATAGCGAATTTTATTTAACATTGCCACGTTTAAAATAGCTTCAGTGATCGTTCGATTTTGCGCTCCATTGGTGTTTGATGCTTTGGAAATTCATCACCGACGCGCCATAAAACATAATATTTTTATAAGTTAGAATAAAAATATGAGTATGGTCGGAGTCGAGCGACAAATCACGCCCACGTGAACATGTCTGGTAACTTTATTCTTGTTAGCGCCATCTACATTCTCGCGGTATATCCCATACATTTTATGAGCTTAAAGGTCGTCTCTCATTGGCGCATTTAAATCTGAGCGATATCTCCTTCCCTTTCCCACTGACGCCGCACGCACGCTGCCTATTGGACGAGAAGTGGCGTGATTTTGTCGCCCGCGCAAGAGCACCCTCTGGAGGAGATATTGTCAAAAAAAAGTCGAAAATCGTTGCTCGCACCGGCCGCACTTCGGCCGATATATATCCGCTATTATCCCGCTAATCCTGTGTTTAATCCGCTAATAAACTGTGAAACTTTAACAATAAGTGAGAAGTGTATTGTGTAGTGCAGCAAACCACATCGCGCAGAAGAGGAGACGAGAGTTGACGCCAGCCAGGATCCAGCATCAAGGTAGCGTGCTTTCCGTTCCTCCTTCCCTACAGTATCGCTCATAATATCTATATTTTGCATACTACTGGCGACTACCAGCCGCCTTCGAATACAGTCCACTTAAAACCTTTAACTAATATAAATTAGTATCTAATTTCCGCAAGTCGCCAGAGGCCCAGTGCCACCATTGGAGGTGGTTCCCTTTGAACCGCACCCATTTTTTGGTCCAGTCGAGACGGATTCTCATTCTTTGGTCCAGTCGAGCTGGATTCCCAATCATTTTTGGTCCATACGAGCCGGACGCATCTCATTTTAATACCGCATAGTTTTCTCCTTGAATATCTACATATTTAGCTGTGGTTCAATGCTGTACTCCTAAAACTAATTCACTTAAATACTTATAACCCATTACGTGGTTCTCCTTCCCGCACCGCACCGCACCGCAGTAGGTAATTGCTACCTACATCTATAATAATTATATATTATTATTATAGTGTCGCTTGTAAATTCCATATTTCAAGCGCTTCATTTAAACCGCCTAAAGTGTTGCCTTTTATAATTGCAATTTACGCATACCGCATATCGCATACCGCATACCGCTATCGCATACCGCAATTTACTTAATAATTTTTCTTTTCCCGCATAAAACACAGGATTAATATTAATATTATAACATACTCCCGCACCGCGTACCTTACTTCATAATAATTATTATTACAAGTAGGTACTTAATATTTTTACCGCTATAATCACCCGCTGTAATTTGTACAACCGCATAATATTTATATTTTATTTACACTTCCGCAACCTCAAGTATTTTATATTTGTTCGCACATAAATACTTAGGTACTTAAATACTTTATATTTAGTCTCATAAGGTCGTTACTATATTCACTTATACATAATGTCGAAAGGGTCGAAACAAGACAAACAGTCTATTTTAAATAGTAAAGAGTTAGCCATATTATTAGCTAAACGTAATGTTTTATTTGAGCGTGTTCAAAACATTTACGACCGCTCGAAAAACGCTGAGTCATGCGAGGCTGATAAGGAATTATTCTTAAGTTCTTGCATGACAATAGAGGAAATTCGAACTAATTTTCATAAATTGTTAGACGATTATAACGCCGAGTTACTATCTTTAGATCCTGATTACCAACCAGACTATCAAGCATACATGTCATTCGAGGAACTGTATTGTGTTATAAAACGCGTACAATCACGTTTAGATAGTAGTTACGCTAAGCCCAGCGCCGCGGCTTGCATCGGTACAGTACGTATGCAGCCGAAGCTGCCTGCAATCGAGCTCGTGTCATTCGATGGTGATATACGCAATTGGCCGCTTTTTTATGCAAGTTTTAAATCTACTGTGCACGATAATGGCTCTTTGACCGACGCTGACAGATTGTACTATCTATTAGGTAAACTGTCACCGAAGGCGCAGACCGTGTTTGCAGGGGTTACACCGAATGCGGAAAATTATCAAATAATATTTCAATCGCTTCTTGATAGGTATCAGGATACTCGCGTCCTTGCATCTACGTATTTAGATCAAGCTTTAAATCTTAAATTGTCTGGACCCGCTTCAGTTTCTAATTTCCAATTATTTATGAATAACTTTGTCACCGCAGTAAACTCTTTAAAAAACTTAAAATTGGACGACCTTTCAGATTTCATATTGCTACAACTCGCTTTGAAAAAGTTCGACCGAGACACTATACATGCGTTTGAAATGACGGAGCGCAACAATAAAATACCTACGCTCGATAGTTTCATTTCTTTTATAAGAGATCAATCTCGAATATTTCTTAACACGCAAACTATTTCATATAATAGTTCATCTCATAATATTGGTAAACAAAGTTCGCATAAATTACGAAGCAAAAATTACGCTCCAAATCCGCAGTCGTACGTAACATGTTCGGAATCTAATAATATTAATGATAACTCGCATAATATTAGGTGTATGTGCAACAACATTGTGCACGATCACTTTTTTAAATGTCCCGCTTTTAATAACTTAACTCCAACCGCTCGATTTAATTATGTAAAGGATAATAAAGCTTGTGTTGACTGTTTGAGTTTAAAACATAAGACAAGTAACTGTTCAAGTAAATCCAAGTGTCGTTCTTGTAATAAACGTCACCATACATTACTTCATTTTAATAATAAAGATTCGCCGCGCATCATAGATAACAATCCTGTTTCTAGCGGTCAAGGTCATCGCGATAACGCTGCAGCCGCGCCTAGTGATAATTCCCAGTCGGAAGTTTCTTTGTGTAGCACGCTTGTCGCGCGGCCGGCACGCACGCAGGATAGTTGCAGGACCGTGCGGCAGTGCACAAACACTACTATACTGCTAGCTACCGCGCAAGCTATTATTTATGATGCTAATGGAACGCCGATAGTTGTGCGTTGTTTACTAGATAGCGCATCGCAAAGTAGTTTTATTACTTCCCATTGTTTCCGACGTCTCGGACTGTGGAATAAAATGAAAAATTGTAATTTAATAGTAACAGGAATCGGTGGCTCGGAAAAACCGTGTAAGGGTTCCGTAGATATTAAAATATATTCGCGCCTTAATAATAATATTAATTTTAATGTTTCCTCGCTTATCGTGGATAGTATTACGGACATGTTGCCGAACGCTCATGTGGATGTATCCGCACTTACTCATCTCGAGAGATTGCCTCTCGCAGATTTAGATTTTGCGCTTCCGGGTAACATTGATGTTTTGATCGGAGCTGCAGTATTTCCGCACTTGCTGCTACCTAACATAGTACGCAGTGAGAAAAATAATTTACCTCCCGCTATTGAGACGGTATTAGGGTATGTGATCATGGGTGCCGTACCTACGTCACATAGTTCTCGTTATACTACGTCTTGCTGTTCTGTTCTTCAAGAAAATAATAATAATATTAATTCTCTCGTAAAGCGATTTTGGGAGCTTGAAGAGATTTCCGCGCCGCCCTCGATGAGTCGCAAGGACCTCGAGTGTGAAGAACATTTCCGCGCTACTACTGTTCGCGATAACAGTGGTAGGTATATAGTCGCGTTACCATTTTGTGGTGACCCTTATTCGCTAGGCGATTCATACGCCGTCGCTCTCCGACGTTTTCATTGTTTAGAACGTAAACTGAATTCGTCGCCTAACTTACGCCGCGCTTATGACGATGTCATTCGTGACTACATCGATAAAGATTTTTTGAGCCCAGTTACGATTGATAACGCTAGCTGCGCTCCCGCATATTATATTCCGCATCACGGTGTAGTTCGCGAGGATAAAATTTCCACTAAACTCCGCGTAGTTTTAGACGCTAGCTGTCAGACTACATCGGGCCAGTCTATCAATGATATTTTGCATACTGGACCGAATCTACAGGGCGATTTATTTAATATAATAATAAACTTTCGTCTTTTCAAAATTGCTTTGTCAGCTGATTGTCGACAAATGTTTCTTAATATAGGTGTTCGCGAATCTGACCGTAGATTCCAACGTATATTTTACCGCTTTAATAATAATGAACCATTAACGGTTTACCAATTTAACCGCGTTTGCTTCGGACTTAGGTCCAGCCCATATCACGCCTCACGTGTTGTGCGTCAGCTGATCGCTGATGAAGGCGATAATTTTCCCGCTGCTGCGTCAGCAGCTTCTCAGTCTTTATTTATGGACGATATCGTTTGTAGTGTTATGGACACCCCGCGCGCAATTTCGCTTTGTGAAGAGCTTATTCAGCTTTTCAAGCGAGGCCAATTTGATCTTGTCAAATGGACGAGTAATTCAAAAGAGGTTCTCGCACACTTATCTGATTCGCATAAGGCCTCACCGGACATTGAGTTCGATAGGTCCATTCCGCATAAGGTCCTTGGCCTACGCTGGGACAGATCGCGAGATTGTTTTCGCTTTGACGTCGCACTGCCTGATCCTAAGTGCACCAAACGCACAATGCTGTCCACAATAGCTCGACTTTGGGACATAATGGGTTTCGTGGCTCCCACCATTTTGTACGCCAAACTCTTAATAAAAGAGCTTTGGTTGGCAAAGTGTGAGTGGGATGACACACCTCCCGAACATATAGTCGCAGCCTGGAAACAGTTTTGCCGCGAGCTTCCCAAGCTCAATCAAATTATGATACCGCGTCATTTAGGATTGGTCGATGGATGCAGTGTTAATTTAATAGGTTTCGCCGACGCTAGCGAAAGGGCTTACGGCGGAGTAGTGTATATGCAAGTCCGCAATGGCTGTAACTATTCTGTGCAATTAGTTTGTGCCAAGTCCAAAGTCTCGCCAGTTAAAACCATTTCGATTGCAAGACTTGAATTGTGCGCAGCCCTTCTGCTGTCACAATTGCTTCGCAAGGTCAAGGACACAGTTTCGTCCCACTACCGCATTAATAATATTTACGCTTTTACTGATTCCAAAGTAGTACTTGCTTGGATTTATTCTTCTCCGCATCGCTGGCAGACTTTTGTCGCCAATCGCATTACCAAACTCATAGAGTTGGTTTCCCCCGCTCTTCTTAAACTTAAACCGTTTCTCGATGAGAACGGTATAATACGCGTCGGTGGTCGTCTGTCTAATTCAGACGAGCCTTATAACTATAAGCATCCGTGCATTCTTCCGCGTCACGATCATGTGGTCGATCTTCTTGTTGAATTTTATCACAAGAAGCATCTCCATGCCGGTCCAGAGTTACTCATGTCCTTACTCAGGCAAAGGTACTGGATTTTAGCTGCTCGGCGAACCATTCGCCAGAAAATACATAAATGTAACACGTGTTTTAAATTTCGTCCGCGTCCAACTTATCCTCTTATGGCAGACCTTCCTAGCCAACGCGTGAATCAGGTAAATAAAGCTTTTACATTTAGCGGCTGCGATTACGCAGGACCGATACAGTACACTCCAATACGTGGTCGTGGTATTAAAAGTCGTAAGGCTTGGTTATGCATATTCACATGCCTAACAACGCGCGCTACGCATATTGAAGTTGCGACGGATTTAAGCACGGTGTCTTTTCTAGCAGCACTAAAACGTTTTCTTTCGCGCCGCGGTCCTATACAGTGCTTGTACTCTGATAACGGCACTTGTTTCGTGGGTGCTAATTCGTACTTACGCGATTTATATAAATTTCTAAATAAAGAATACCGCACACGTCTCCAAGACGAACTTTTGATCAATCACATCGATTGGAAATTTATTCCGCCCGCCTCTCCGCATTTCGGAGGATGCTGGGAGAGCATGGTTAAGGTAGTAAAAACGCACCTCTTTAAGGTTATAGGACAACAGATCCTTTCCTACGAGGAACTTTTAACTGTCCTCGCTCAAGTCGAGGCATTAATAAATTCGCGCCCGCTTACTACATTGAGTAGTGATCCCGCTGAGCCTACCGCGTTAACTCCTGCGCACTTTCTAAACACAGTGCCGTTGTCGTCACTACCCGCACCTGAAGCAGACTCATCTAGCATGCTTCAAAGACATACACTGCTTGACAAGCTCGTGCAGTCATTTTGGCGGCGCTGGCGTTTAGAGTACCTACATAAATTGCAGACTAGATATAAGTGGAATAGTCCCGCTTCGCCCTTACGGGAGGGAACGTTAGTCATTATCATTAATGACAATTCACCGCCGCTTTCATGGCCACTAGGTGTCATTGAAAAGTTACATACCGCTAAAGATGGTACAACTCGCGTTGTGACTGTTAAAACCGCGAAGGGAAGCTACGTGCGCCCTGTCGTACGTCTCTGCCCATTACCTACTCAGTGAGATCTGGTTTGTAATCTAGATCTCATTCATTTAGTTTATAATTTAGTTATAATTATTATTCAGTAAATTAACGGTCATGCGAATTGCGATAGTTACTTACTTTTAAATATTATAATTTTTTAATCTTTTTAAAGGTAACCCTTTAAGGCCGGGGGAATGTTAGCGCCATCTACATTCTCGCGGTATATCCCATACATTTTATGAGCTTAAAGGTCGTCTCTCATTGGCGCATTTAAATCTGAGCGATATCTCCTTCCCTTTCCCACTGACGCCGCACGCACGCTGCCTATTGGACGAGAAGTGGCGTGATTTTGTCGCCCGCGCAAGAGCACCCTCTGGAGGAGATATTGTCAAAAAAAAGTCGAAAATCGTTGCTCGCACCGGCCGCACTTCGGCCGATATATATCCGCTATTATCCCGCTAATCCTGTGTTTAATCCGCTAATAAACTGTGAAACTTTAACAATAAGTGAGAAGTGTATTGTGTAGTGCAGCAAACCACATCGCGCAGAAGAGGAGACGAGAGTTGACGCCAGCCAGGATCCAGCATCAAGGTAGCGTGCTTTCCGTTCCTCCTTCCCTACAGTATCGCTCATAATATCTATATTTTGCATACTACTGGCGACTACCAGCCGCCTTCGAATACAGTCCACTTAAAACCTTTAACTAATATAAATTAGTATCTAATTTCCGCAAGTCGCCAGAGGCCCAGTGCCACCATTGGAGGTGGTTCCCTTTGAACCGCACCCATTTTTTGGTCCAGTCGAGACGGATTCTCATTCTTTGGTCCAGTCGAGCTGGATTCCCAATCAATTCTTAATATTGAAAACGATGAATGATTGTGTATAATGTAAAAATTTTGAATATTTTTACTAAAAATTTGGCTGAAAATTATTTGGTGACTTCATAACGCCCGCCACTCAGGTGCGCCAAAATTCGTTTATAGTGCGAGAACCGTACATTTTTCCGCAACAAAAACTATTTTATGTCCTAGACCTATCCCGTCTCTCAAAGTATCATCATACCAAATTTAATCTAAATGGGTTCAGCCGTTTAATGCATGAAAAGACAAAAGACAGACGCATTTCCATTTATAATACTAGTAAAGATTGTATTTTTGCCATCAAGAAGCCATAAAAAGGAAATAATAGTTAATATTTCCTTTTTAGTCCCGAAAGATACATTTCTAATACCGGTTACCGTGACCGCGGTCAAATGACCGCAAAATCCTACCGCAGCCCACCCCGCGCTGACCCACGCGGCTATCTTTTGCCTGGCAGGCCAGAACTCCTAGGCCCCAGCATTGAGCCTGGGCCAGTCCCGGCCTAAGTCCACAACAATCAACTGAGATAATATGAGAAAATCGCAGATTTAGTTTAAATCCTATTTATTATAATGTTAATTAAGGAATATGGAAGGACAAAGTTTATAATAATGGTCAGGCCTACTTTTGCATGGTTGGCTCAGTGTTAAACGTTTCTCTAAATATCTTGTTATTAAAAATTTAATAAAAAGGTACTTTACAAAAACCAATTTCAAAATCAGTGGATTAAATTTTGAAAATTATTAAAAAAATCACTGGTCTATCTATTACCTCTTTACATTCAATGCTATTAAGATTTAAGCCAGTCTCAAGAAAGGTAGGATAGTTTAAATTAAGTCGGTAAAAAATATACGGCTTCTATTTTAGCTACTTATATCTCGTAGAGTTTTAAATATTTTACCCCGTTATCACACTAGGTTTTAAAAAAGATTGATAATAAAAGGCTGTATTTGGCCACTTGCCAAGCCTTGCTTGCGGCCGGTTTCCTCTGATGCCGAGGCCTTGTAGGGAGGTATATTATTAAATCCATTATAGTTACTTAACATGTACGTACCTATTTTAATTTTAATTTGTTGATCAGCGCTATATAACGTCTCATACTCACATTATATTAATGTGAGTATGAGAAAACAAATAAAACTGTACAAACTACGTATTTTACTAATTAAAAAATCATATTATAAATAAATAAATAAATTCCTATATTTCCTAATAGAGTTCAGACTAGATTTTGCAGTAACGAGCTTAATGTAGAAAAGTTTACGAGCAAGAAATATCGCGAATATTAGCGGATTTATGGAGCTTTCAACCGAAACCTCGTAAAAGTCTTTATTCGCTTATAACAATTAATTTGAATAAATGTGAATATTAATTTATGTTGGAATTATTTTTAATTTATATTTTTAGAAGCGAAATATAATGAAAATATAATGAAGGTGACTCGGCGCTACCTCTGGGACCGGCGACGGCCTGAGAAATTCTATTTTGTAAATCACGCGAAAAAAAAGTAAAAGTTATCTCCATAAATAAGTTTTTCTCCTCGGCTTAATTTCCCTTTGGGCTATGAATTATAAGGAATTGATTTATGTACGGAATCCGCGATGCGAAGATCAGATAGATCGGGCGTTCAGACCTTATAGGGAATTATTTTTCTGATGACCTTAGCTTTACTCACATTTTTAGCCCCTGACAAAAAAGAGGGGTGTTGTAAGTTTGACGTGTCTGTCTGTGTGTGTGTCTGTTCGTGGCATCGTAGCATCTAAACGAGTGGACCGATTTTGATCTAGTTTTTACTGTTTGAAAGCTGACATTATCGAGCGTGTTCTTAGCTAAAGTTTATCATCATCAGCCCGCTTAGTGCTGAAAAGTTGAATCGGGGGTTGTTTTTACATTTCTTAATGTAATGTTATTTATATGGATTGAGCTGTAAGTCTGAAATAAACTTTTTCAATTAGTTGAAATACAATCGTTCAAGTGCATCATCAGGTGATTTTAATGGCCATTTATTTGAGAAACGCTTCAGAAATTGGGTGTAATTCATAGTACCGACAGAGACATTGATTCATAGGCAGATGGCGGACCTACCTTATTTTGTCGGGTTATGTCAAGTCGGTGTAAATCGACATAGGTGGAAATGGAAATGTAGCGGAACCATTAATATTAAGTTTAATACCTTTAGTACATGTATTTACCTGCATTTCACAAATAAATCTTATTCTATTCTAATCGTAATCATCTGAGCTCACCGAATGATGGGGGGGTCTGCCGTCTGGTACATAGTTATATTATTTAGTTCATATTATTTTAGTGGAATCATTTTATTGTATTTTTTTTTTATTGGAATTAGTATTTGAATTTAGTGTTAATTACATCGTATATTTTATATTGGATATCATAATTTATTTTGTACAAATTACAATATTGAACATAATTGTTACATCGAAGGCTAATTAGACAAATTGTATTTATAGGCAAATAGAAAATAAACAGCCCTGATAATGTTAGGGGGACGAATAAAAAAAAATTAAAAAAAAAGTGCATAGTTCGAGCAGCGAATTGCATGCGAATTTGAATGATAAAGAAAATTGAAAAATTTTATGAATATTTAACAATGAATTCATAAAACTATCGCAACTTTACAGTTTATTTAATTTTTGATATTTATGCGAATATTAATTGCTCATTGTATATGGACGAAATGATTTTAATGCAGGTCGATTTACATTTTACATAATAACAGCAGACACTGAAATAAAATTGATAGTTAATTTATACACGGCTATACTAAAACCAGCGTGAAATAGCGGTATCATTGTCGATATCATTATCAAAATCTATTTAGTAGTTTCAAAGCCAATTCTATGCAATAACCAAATTCTTACTTGATTTTTAAAGGTACCGTTTTAGAAATTGATTCATAGTCAGTATCGGATCTACGTTATTTTATCGGGCTATCTCATATAACCTGACGATAACATTGAGTAGAAGCAATGATTGCGTTGCGTTATACTGCCGAATATATTTTCCTGATAGTTATTCCATTTTATATCCGTCCACCTTAACTCGCGATTTGACCGCTACACCGCGAGATCACAAGCAATTGTGTGTAAATTACAGCGCGACCGCGCCGCTATTTAAATAACTCGTTACACACTTACTATTGCTTGTGATCCCGCAGTGTAGCGGCCAAACCGCTAGTTCACGAGGACACGTATAAATCCAGCCTTAATGTAGAAATATTCAATTTTACATGCAGAATATTTGATGATAACAAGCGTATGATGTACGATATTGGCAATACGTTCGCCGCAGCCGCCGGGCAGCTGTAAATCTGTCGGACTGCTCGCGTTATTACACACGTTAATCGCACACGTCCCGTCACGTCATCACCACTCATCACTACAAAACGCCTCCCACACAAGTTTCGGTGGAGGTTTCATTGGTACCAGACCATGTTATGCAGGAGAGGTTTTATAGTGGCTATAAGAGTCTGGCTATAAGATACGCGGCCGAAGTTCCGTGGCCGATATTACGTTCCGCAGCATTCGGCTGATATAACACACGATAAGAGCCGAAATTACGCGGCGGAAATTCAGTTGCATAACTTTGTCCGAGTATTCAGTGTCTCGAACGCCGCCGAATTGACGCCGAAAAAAAACATTACCGCCGAATCGCTGCCGAACTTACGCTCGACCGAAGTTCGGCAGTACGCTTTAACGCGACGTAATTTCGGCATGGTGTGTCATTGGTAATTTAAAATACAATGCAGGCGAACTTTGGCCGCGTTTTTTCTGCCTAGTGTGAGTGTAGAGTTAGACACTAACGGTGGTATGAATAAAAAAATCTTAGCGAAGCTTTTAACAGTTTTCTAACTTAAATGTTCGCTAAAGTTAAAAACCGTCTTATAACACTCCATATGAATAAACGCTTACTAAGCCTTCGTTAAGTAAAATACATTTAGATGACGTTTTATAGTTTTTTTTTTGGTAATGTTGGTATAGGTCTACCAGAATCTGATGGCAATTTTTGACAGCAGATTTTCAAAAAATATCCTTGATCATTGGATAATTTTTTATATTTACATGTTTAACACACATAATCAGCCGCTATAAGAAAAAAAAAAAGGATCAAAATGTTTTATTCCAATTACCCCGGTATTGCTATATAGTCAATTTACTATCTCACTTTTTGCCATCAGATTCTGGTAGACCTATAGTGTGCCAATTTATTGTGTTCAATGTGTCAAAAATAATGAGTATTTTGTAAAAAAAAGTAAATATACTTTATGGATTTCATAAATTACGTCATAATAGAGCAAAGTTTTTAAAAATGGGAATAAAGTTTTATTTATTTTATTTATTTACTTTGACATTGGCAACTCACTGAGTACTGAGGCCGCCATAATAAAAAGAAGAAGAAGAAGAATGACTAAATTTCTAACTAAATTCCTTCGATCGGGGAAATGCTATTGTATTCTATTGTTGTCGCGATCACCGGTGCTCGTGCGGGGCTTGATGGGTTGATACTATTTTATTGTGTAGTTTACTTTTGAGCCCTTCAATTTATTTTTAAACAAACTACATTATATATTATCCAAAATGCAAAGTGATAAAATAAAACGCATCCGAAGTGAAAACTGGCTCGATGAGGATAAAGTTCAGGTGTGATGCCGCCGCCTCGCCTATCTTTTTGTAGTTCTTCAGACACTAATGACACAAATGTATCGTAAATCTATTTTTTTCTAAAGTCGTCCTCAGTTAAATCAAATGGATTTATTCTTATCTTATATACTTTTTGTCGACGAGGGCGGCTAGAAATTCCTTCAGAAATTGCAATAATGTCAGAAATCGCGATAATACTCGATATTTCCTCCATTTCAATCTCTTAAAATGGTCTTAAAGTAGGTCCGAGGCTTCACTAAAGTTTGCGAACTCCTATTTGACGTTTCGAGCCTAAACAACTGTTAGCAAACGTTTATTCATAACGATTAAGCTTAAAATGTTCTTAAAATAGGTTTACAACAGGCGCGCTATTTTTTGACAGCTGTCACCTTAAAAAGGCGTTAGAGCACTGTTCGGGAACCTTTATTCATAATAAATTTTACAACAGGCTTTTAAAGCTAATATAAACCCTCGCTAAGTTTTTATTCATACGACCGTAAGTGTGTGCGCAGAAGACGACACAGCTGGTAGAAATCAGACGCAGGATCGAAGTTCATGCCTACCCTACGCATGGATCATCTTATACTTGTCAGATAATCAGGTGATCAGCCTTTGTCCTAACCAAACATAAAATTTTTCAATGCAGGAATCAAACCAACCGAAAAAAACTTAGACGCTAGAAGCTATCAATTATTATTACCTCCACTACGATGATCAACAGCAGTATATTATATCCCAAAATTCCATTTCAAATTATTTTTATGCACTCCCCGGGATTTTCCCCGTAAAGCCCTTATTAAACTGTTATCTCGCTCGTGAACAAATTATTTGCGGTCACGTAATTCTTATCTCATGATACTGAGTAAAATATTAAGCTTCAGAACGCTTCCTTCGTTGTTAGGGTTCCGTATTCGAGGAGTAAAAGCTGTTGTTACTAAGACATTACTACGTCCATCTGTTTCTGGATAAGTCATTTGGTAAGGAACCTTTCTTTTGGTTTAATATGTTACGGGTTTTTAGAATTTTTATAAGGGACATATCCACAAACTGTCAAAAGGTGCTGTATGTGCATTTTTTATGTATTTTGTATGTCAATGTGTCTTTTCGTAAGAAGTTTACTATAACAAGTTCCACTAAATAATTTCGCGTTGTTCCACACATCACATAATCCTCTTGTACCTGATAATACCTGATAAATTATGTAAACGTTCCGAGCCTAAGTACTCCGACACTTTGATGAAAAATGCAAATTGCGCGACGCTCTCCCGGTATTTTGTGAAGTAAGCTCGACAGGCCAAGTGCGAGTCGGGCTGTGCATCAAGGCTCCGTACGAAACACGCTTTTACATTTTGCCACTTGCGGCAAATGCGAATCGTCACCTGTTGACTTCGTGGTTTTGAATATTATTTATTAAGAATTTTCATAGACACTTAATCCTCCCGCCATGCACGATAATATACTATATAATACCTTGTGTAAAAATACCAACGCCTCGCGACGTTGCAATGTGAAACGATAAGCGTGTGGAAACCCTACTTGTATGACAGCCCTTAAATATTTATTTTACTAGAACTTCATATTTGCTGAAGACTTTTATTAGTAGGGCGGGACATGTTTACTCATGTCCCTTTTGGAATGTGTTTAAACATTTCACTGTCCAACACATCAGTTATCTTGTTACAGAGGTCTAGTGCCAAATCATCGAAATTGAGTTTGATTCATTTAATAAATTATCTGAGGCGCAATTGCCAGAACATATGAGTTACTGCCAAGTGTGTAACATTTTCTAGGTGTAAAATCAAGATTCAAATACGAATAGAGTATATTATAAAGCATCCTGGACTAATGATTTGGGATTTGCCCAAATATTATAAATTTCATTTTTAGGGTTCCGTAGTCAACAAGGAACCCTTATAGTTTCGGTCTGTCCGTCCGTCTGTCTGTCTGTCTGTCCGTCTGTCTGTCCGTCTGTCTGTCCGCGGTTTCACTATAGGACCTACAAATCTGTAATTCGGCATAAATGCAGATATTAATGATGCCGACAAAATGGTATATAAAATCTTAAAAAAATATTTTTTTTATGGTACCTTCCCTACACATCAAGCGGAGATGATATTTTTTTTTCGCGTCCATCCCACCGTATGGGGTGTCGTTGTATAGGTTTTTTTTTTTTAATATTACGAGTGTTCATAGATCATTTTCCAATTTAGGGATCCATTTGTGAAATATGAAGTTTCAAAGCGGAAAAAATCGTTAGAGTCCTGTGTCTCCCAGCAAAACGGTTGCCTCTGGAAATGTGAAAAAATTCACAGGAGTAAGAAAATATGCTGAATTTAAAAGAAAAATTATCACGCCTAAGAAGACTTTATAAGTTATTGAGTAATAGTCGATCAACTAAAAAAAATATTCGGCAAAGTATAAAGGAACTTTTGGCTCAAATTCCTTTGAACGTAACTGAAATGATATAACTAATTAGTGTAGTGAAAACACCTTATAAATGTACGTTTATTGACCATACAAATACAATTTTTTTTAAAAAACTAGCGGTACTACGGAACCCTATATTACGCGTGGCCCGACACGCACTTGGCCGGTTTTGTATGTTTAAAATCAAAAGAAGAGAGAGAGAAAAAATATACCTGAGCGTCGATTTTTCTTCGAAGTCTAGTATTTGAAAGTTGAAAAACCTTTCAATTTTTAAACACTAGATATCAAAGCTGATTAAGTTATCATAAATGAGCTGATATAAATAAAATAATTAGTAGTCTGGTAAAAGTTTAGTTATAAAAATATGAGGTAAGTACATTACATCATTAAACTATTTATCAAATTAACTGATAAGTTTTATTATTATAATCAACGCCATTATTATTTATTTTGGGGTAACGTAAACAAAACAAATGAATAATAAATAATGATGACTGAAGAGTGAAAGTTATAATTTGTTGATCACTTACACTCGGTCGTATCTGTATGATGAAAATATAATATTATGGAATTGAATTTTGTTGATGCATGGTAACAGAGAACATAATTTGGCAACATACAAAGTTTACTCTATAATTATATTATATTTTCGAACACGTATACTGAACCATGTTGTGTATGCCCAGTGGTTTTGTTTCATATTATTTTAATTGAGGGAATTTATATCCTACATACTAATAGTACAGCGGGCACTCGAAGACCGTCCGCTGGTCTTTAGTCCACAATACTGTAAAGTTCCATTAATTCTCTTACACCTGTGCTAATTTCGTAAGAAGCATGGAGGAGAACTACGAGGATGAGTACTCCTCCGACGAAAAGGATATGGGCTACCTGGACACGTACATGTCCGTGCTGCGGGCGGAGCTGCCGCGCACCGGGCCCGACCCGCGCCTGGCCGTCGGCCTGGCCGCGGCCGTCGCGCTCGCCTGCACGGCTCTGGCCACCCGCCGCCTTCACACCACCACCGACCTGCTGGCTGACCTCAGCCTGGAGCACGCGCGCGGTGCCGCGCTGCAGGTGTGCTGCGTGGCGCTGCTGCTCAACGCCGGCCCCGGGGGCCTCGCCATCGCCGCCTACCAGCTGTTTTCCTTCGTCAGTCTCATAACACCGTTCTGGACGCTGAGCACCTCCCTGCTGGTGTTCTCGAACCTGTTCATGTTCAAGAACCGCGACATATACGCGATGCGGCAGGTGGTGCGGTTCGCAATGGTGTTCTCGCTGGCGGTGCACGTGTGCGAGGAGCTGTTCGGGTTCGCGCTGGCGGTGCTGAAGCGGATGCTGGCGGCGCCGGACCCGTTCGGCGCGACGCTGGCGGCGATCCGGCTGACGTCGATGCTGCTGATGATGATCGTGCCGGTAGCGGTGCTGGGGGTGAGCGCGACGCGGGCGCGGCTGTCGCGCGGCGTGCTGCTGCTGCTGCTGCACGTGGTGGTGCTGCTGGGCGTGGACGTGCTGTTCGCGGTGTACAAGCTGACCGACTACCGCGCCCCGCGCGACCCGCCCTACGTGTTCATGCTGTTCGGCGTCAAGCCGATCCTGGAGATCCTGTGGTTCGGTCTGCTGAGAGCCTGGACGCGTCGTTATCTCACTAAGGAGGATTTGTATCTGCCGTGAACTTCCTATGGTATTCCAATTCCAAATCAAAATGGTTGTAAAATTTTCCTGATGATTCTTTTATATACTACTTCATTCAACACGTATCATATTTTTCTTTTGGTAAATAGTCCCAAAACTATTTACCAAAAAAATATGGGTACTATGATATACTAAAACAGTACATGGTACCTATTTTTTTTTTTTTTTAGTTTCCCAGAACAGTCAACTTTAAGGCATCTATTACACGGTAGGTTTTGCTGTCAGTTTTACCACAGTCATGACTGTGAGTGATGCATAACCTGTCGTGTAATGCAGTGACTGATGGTTGCATGAAATTGATTGACCGTTATCTGGATATTTTGAGTTTTTGTCATGCAACCATCAATCATGACTTTTGAGTGAGTTTTGTCACATGTGATAAAATTGGAATAAAATTTAGAAACGTATACCTTTGAAAATTTTGGCTTTGACTGACATAAAACTGATGAGAATTGAGTGACCGTCTAGTACCATTCATCAGTCCATCAGTCACCATCAGTCAAACATAATTCATGACTGACGGAATTGACTGACGCTTGCATGCGCGTATAATGGATCTGCTCTCTGATTCACTAAGCTATTCCTCACGGAATGTTTTCGATGGCGGAAACTTTTTCACTTTCAAGCAAATGACAAGTGAAAACTTTCCGATTTTGCTGTCATTTTGACAGTAGTGACATTTCTTTTGTATGAGTGAAATAGTTTCCGCCACGGATTCGAGAAGATCTCACCGCGGATGGGAGTTTGACATCCGACGGCGGAAAATTTTCCGAGGATTAGAGCCGTTTTCGCGGAATGTTCCCGCCACCTCCGAGACTCGTGAAATCTTTTCACTTCGAGGTCATGTCACTCATGGCAGATATTGTTAGATGAAATTATTTAATGATAAGAATAATAAAAGAAAGCAATAATTATTAATAGTCAGTCGTGTCCTATTTAAAATAAATGTCGTAAGTACTGTAATAATTATGTGTTAAAGCCATTGAGATGTACATCTCAATGGTTAAAGCTTTAGGAAGTGTTCATTGAACAATAAATATTTTGATTAAAAAGTCATTTTATACCGTACAAAATTTATACAGGAGAATGTTTCTACTTTGTAAATAATAAAGAAAACCGTCAGTCGTTAATATGACGGTGGAAAAACCGTCAGCCAGCGATATAAGTTATAACTTATAACCAAAATAACCATACTTCCACGACATTTCCACCTACAAACATTCAGCTGACGGCGATTTTCATTTGAATTAACTATAAAATTGTCTCACATACCAATTTTATTCGGTAAGTAATTAATTCGATAGTCAACATTTATGAGGAAGAATTATATAGATTTTACTTGTAAAGCGCCATCTGTTGTTACATACTAAAACTAAAATACCACCTACCGAACCTAAATGTCTATAATCTAGATATGAACCTTTATTGGGTGCGAATTGGGATCTTTATAATGTCAATACAATATGATTCCCAACAACAACTTTGAGATACTCTCAATTTTTATTCCACTCATACTGAAGTAGCTAACGACCAAATCTTTTATGTATTAATAGAATACTATTATTGTTACAATTTTCGCTCGGTATGAAATGACTTTACAAAATGAGCACTACCTCCTCTACTATAAGTTACAACAATGGCGGGCATAGCAGCCTTGATTCTTTTAGAAAGAAGAGCCCAAAATGAGGAAAGGGAAAGCCGGCGAAGTAGGAGTTTGGTATTTAACAAAAGAATAAGAGATATGTGCGACCCATATCGCGACCCCAACTTTAGTCGCACATATCGCCTAAAGCTGCCTCCCCACATAGGCGAGCGCACCGCCAGCGCGTTGGCCCACGCGCTGGCGGTGCGCTCGCCACGGCGTTTGTGAATTGTGAGTAATCCACACATAGGAAGGTCGTTAAGTATGCTTTGGATTGCGCCAATGTGCGGACAGATTCAAAATGGATGTTGAGTCGCTAACAGCTGCAGCTGTATAATTATTCACAGCTTATAATTACTTCGTAAATGTAGACAAGAAAAAGTTTTTACAGGGTATTCTTGAAATAAAAAAGTAAAAGGCGAGAAATCGTAACAAACAAAGAAATAAACTGACTTTTACATTTATAATATTATTAAAATAATATAATTATTTTTTTACTTATTATTTATTATATATAATTATTATTACTTATTATTGTAATCATCATGATTAATATATATTTATTATATATTAAATATTTAATTTATTTTGTTTTTAGTATATTTTGTTGTTATAGTGGCAACAGATATACAGAATCTGTGAAAATTTCAGAAATCTAGCTATAGCGGTTCTTGAGATACAGCCTGGAGACAGACAGACGGACAGACAGACAGACGGACAGACAGAAAGGCAGACAGACATTGAAGTCTTAGTAATAGGGTCCCGCTTTTACCCTTTGGGTACGGAAACCTAAAAAACATCGTGAGGAAAATAGCATGTCCAAGAACCTTATTTTTTTAGCACTTTTGGTATGATTTTTTGGTTCCACAGGCAGTTTTTACTCTGATAGAGCTCAATAAATTTAAATGTTTTCTCGATTCTCATATTGTTTGCCATTTCTTTAAGTTAGATATTAATTCGCCACAAGAAGGAAACGTGCACTCTTCATCGCCGCTCCGGGCGAACTGATCGCGCGGCCTGTGTGGATGGAGCGCAAAGCTTGCGACAAATGTCCTTTGATCTTTCCGACACCGCGCGGCAAGCTCGCAAACGCGCCGGCCAACGTCTAAATACCTACCGCCAACGCGCGAACGCCCGTTCTACACATTGGGCCAACGCGCCGACCAACGCGTCGGCCAACGCGTTCGCCTATAAGTAGTGCCGACATAACGCCCGATATAGCTTTGGCAATGGTCCGGGAAGTGGGAACTAATGCCTGTTTGGAGGGTGCATCCACGCAGAAGCTCTTTGCCAGCAGAGCTGAAGGTATAAATTAGTATATTACACAACGATGACGGTTTGTGTCACATACACAAATCTCGCAGATTTGACAAATTGTCATAAATTTGTCACTCGGCCGTCGGCACATTACACATAGACAAACTTATTTTTTTGGTTTAATTATTTTAATAAGACGTAGCAATTTTTGTAATATTCAAAATCATTCGCTCTATCGCTCATTAAAGTTTAATGAGCGACATAGCGAATGATTTTGAATATTACAAAAATATTATAAAAAATATTTCAGCTGCGTTTAATGAATAAACGCAGGAAATATATTTTTTCTAAGGTGAGACTAATCAGTCTTAAAAATTTAGTTTATTAAATTAAGAGGTGCAGGAAAATTTGGAGACAATTATAATTATTTTTCGGTCTTTTATCTTGATACTGACAGCGATGAATATCCAAGGCTATATACCGTAGCACTTATTGCCAAAAAAAATCAGTTATTCTCTTTGGTTTCGGATTCATTTCCGCGACGGAAACTAGTTTGTGAATCGCTGTGTATCTGACAGAAAGTGAAAATATTCCGCGTGAGATCTTTCCGACGATCGTGAATCGGTCAGCTGGATCTGTAATTTTTTTTAAAGTATTTATTCAATTATTTTACAAAATTATTTCCTTATTCTAAAAATCGCCAAACTGCATATCAGTTAATTGGCGATATTTGTAACACATATTTTATAATATAATATAATATCAAATTAAACAAAATAACACTTAATAATAAACAAACTTAATAAATTAAAAAATCTATAACAAAATATTTTCTTCTTTCATAAAACAAAACAAAACCTTATGTAACATAATATAAAAATTAAAATCCTATTATTAATAGTATGTTCATTTTTCACGTCCTCCAACTTAGTATTGGGAAATATTTTATTTTAGTAAAACAACAAAAACATATTCGAAGAGATTTCTGTACGAAGTAACGGGATTGGTTAAATTAGTTCCAAGTTCGGAAGATTCCGGTACGGCTGCGTTTATTGAACATATTTGTGTTGCTACTATATAATATACGACATAAGGCGATATACTGATGGCAAAAAAAAAATCGGCCAAGTGCGAATCGGGCTCGCGCACGAAGGGTTCCGTACCACTTTAGAGCAAAAATAAGAAAAAAATAGTGTTTTTGTATGGGAGCCCCCCTTTATTATTAATTTTATTTAAATTTTATTATGAATTATTAAAGTACAAATAAAACTGAGTATTTGATGAACATTTCAGGTGGTTACCTGTTGTCATCATTGATAACGAGCAAAAAATATTGAAAAAATCACGTTTCTTGTATGGGAATTAAATATTAAATTTATTTTATTTTTAGTATTATTATATATATTTGTTATTATACCGGCAGCAGATATACATAATCTATGAAAATTTCAACTCTCTATCTATTAAAGTTCTTGAGTTACAGCCTGGAGATAGACGGACAGACGGACAAACGGACAGACACCGAAGTCCCAGTAATAGGGTCCCGTTTTTACCCTTTGGGTACGGAATCCTAAAAAAGAACCTCCACCTTTTTTTAAAGTCGGTTAAAATGAAAGTAGGGAGAGTCACACTGTTTCTCATGAAAGTTTTGAATTGATTTTGTGAATTGCCAAGTCACTCCTCGTTTAGTCTGATTTCGTTGTAATCTATCCTTTAAAGTTTAAAGTATGAAATGTGTTGTCTAGTGCAAGGGCATTGCGCTCCGAGTACAAAATGTACTGAAGTTTGTAATTTCACCCCGGTGTATATTATGATTATTTTGTTTACAACTTTGTATAACACAGTCATTTAATATTTAGTTTTCACTTAGCTTCGACTTCATTATATTAATTTAATTTATAATTACTATCATGTACTTGTCTGCCCTACGGGAGTACTCTGTGTTCTTGACGTTTTCAAATTATGATATTTTAGATTAGATGCAGGATTATCCCTTTGTTTTAATGGGTCTGTATTTGAACAATATTTGCTTAAATTTTAAGACGTAAGTGCAGGACAACGATAAGTAACAATAAAAAATGCCGTTTTTAGGGTTCCGTAGTCAACAAGGAACCCTTATAGTTTCGGTCTGTCCGTCCGTCTGTCTGTCTTTCTGTTCGTCTGTCTGTCTGTCCATCTGTCTGTTCGCGGTTTTACTCAGAGAGGACCTACAAAGCTGTAAAAAAAAATATTCGGCGAAGTATAAAGGAACTTTTCGTTCAAATTCCCTTGAAAGTAACTGAGATGATGTTGTTAGTAGTGTAAAACACGTTATAAATGTACATTCATTGACCATACAAAATTTATCAAAAACTAGCGGTACTACGGAACCCTATATTGTGCGTGGCCCGACACGCACTTGGCCGGTTTTTTTGCATAAATGGAGTAACATACGGACATTTACTCATTTTTTTCCTTATAATTTGAACAAACCTTGTAACTTATCTACTTTATCACCTGGCTAATATATCTGGCTACACATATTATGCACAGTTTTTTAATTTCAAATCATTTTTCCGTCCCTAAAGCCTTCATTTATGCAAAACACGGCACGTCTTCAATTTTATCACTATTCGTTCAACATTCAGTGTTTACAAGATAAACAGTTGACGCTTGCAACTTCATTACGCCTAAGTTCGTTTATCGCGCGGGAATCGTATATTTTTCCGGGGAAAAGTATCTTTTCCTTTACAGTATGTCCATACCAAATTTCAGCAAAATCAAACGATTTGGGGTGAAGAGGTATCAGACAGATAAACAGACAGACACTTTCACATTTATACTATTAGTTTGGATACTATGCTTTGGAACTTTGTAACAAGCGGAAGAGTTTGTTTGTTTGAACGCGCTAATCTCAGGAACTACTGGTCCGATTAAAAAAATTTTTTTCAGTGTTAGATAGCCCATTCATCGAGGAAGGCTATAGGCTATATTTTATCACGCTAAGACTAATAGGAGCGAAGAAATAGAGGAAAATGTGGAAAAAACGAGGGAAATTATTTGAAAGGGCTTATCTCACGAACTACTGGAGCAATTTTTCTGTTATTTGGCACAGATAAGAAGTAGAGCACGTGAAGGATCATAGGCTATTTGTTGTGGACTAATTTGTCTGTGAAATATCTAATTTACGCGGGCGAAGCCGCGCGGAACATCTAGTTAATTATAATGAAGTAAGTTGTAGAGTTCGTGAGCTTATAGTGACTACCAGTACAGTGTTAAGTTTTGGCAACATACGTTAAGGAAACTACATGGCTACGATTTATAACGTATATAAACTCCGACACTATGATATGCTATTGACCATTAGATGAATTATTAAATTTTAATTTTTTAGTGTAGAAAAAAAAATTTTTTTTTTACAATAATTTTCTAAATTGCTCAAAAAATACCGAAATATATTAGGAACCTGGTAAAATCAACTAAGCTATCTCGTATATTGTAGGCAGCACCTATAAATTACTTAAATAACTTAGTATACATAGAATTACAGTTGGAGAATGTTTGGACTTTGACTAACTCGACACTCGATTGTACACACACCTTGAGCTAACTTACACCTAACATTAAGCGTGTTAGACGCTCCACGTACACTAGCGTTGTTCTAGAATATAATCACAAAGGTGTATAATTAAACTTGGATAGTAGGTATGCTATTAAAAACTTTAATTGTAAAAATAGCTCTCGACGTTTCTGGAAAATATTCCCTATATTGATTTGTTCTAGAATATAATCACAAAGGTGTATATTGTATAACTTGTATTCTTTGTATGCTATTACAAACTTTAATTATTGTAATTGCTCTCGACCATTCTAGAAAATATTCCATATTATATTAACTGGCAACTGCATTTTAATTGAAGTAGAGAAAAAGAACTTCACGCTAAAATTTTAAATTAGAAAGTGGTGGTATATATTATACTTTCGAGTATTTATTTACACACTACAAGCGAAACGGCTAGTCATATAGACATTATACCGACAATTAAGGCATCGCTATCATATTTTAGACATCTTAATGGTATTCACCATCAACTGCTATTAACTGAGTACATTAAGAAGCCTGATAGTATGATGGTTATTCAATTTAAATAAAATGGCATACGCGGTCTTTTTAACAAAATTGAATTGTAACTGAAATAAAATGTGTAAAAAAATAAATACATTCTCATTCTGAAGCAACAAAGAAGCGTTTACTACGTTACCGACTGTGTACACTCTATCAATGTAATTAGTAACGAAAGTGAGCGAAATTTTATGGTATATTAGCGCTGAAAGGGTATTTTTTTTTTACTTTTGTTTAGGAAAATTCATGATGCTCGGGCGCTTGCTCATACTAATTACAAAAAAAAAATTGCTCTTTCAGCGCCTGATACTTTCGCAGTGAACTCTATATAGGGGACACATACAAGCCCTAAAGTATTAGCACTTCTAGTTTTGGTAAACCCTGTATGTATGCGCCTTGAAATTTCCCCATTATCATAAACAACAAGTAATCCCCTCTGCTAGCTGCACCTGCCTCAAGCCGCTGTTAATCAGTCAAGGATATACGGCTACTTACCACAACCATACACGTGGTAACACCTGAGACTTTACTACGCCCAAGCTCGGCGCTAAATTCCATTAATGCGTTAAGTGTTTTCACGTGAAAGACAAACAAATGACTTACGCCATTATGTAACATTAATAACTGATTTTTAGGCACCTGCCTAGAAATCGATTTCTCCAATGTAACATAATAGTAGGGGAGCCCAAGAGGGGATTTCGTGACATGCTCGAGCGTGTCAGATTAAGCTTGTATAGGCTGACCACGTCATCATGGTATAGAAATCAGATTTCTCACGTGGAGGGTTTAAAAAAGTTATTTTCAAGTATTGAAATGTTATCGGATCTGTCAGATTAAGATGGGGGATGTTTAGTATACCCCAAATAAGCTTCCACAAGCAGCGATTAAAAGGTAAGGTAAGCCTGTAGGGACATTTTAAAATATTAAAAACTACAGAGGTATCAAGGGACACCCGGATGAAACGAAGTTATAAAATAAGGAACTTCGTTCCAAAAAAACGCCATCTTGTTGACGTCCAGGAATACTGACGACACTTTTGTGGAATTGTAATAAAATTTATTTAAACGGCGTCGTATATGGCGCTGTTTATTCTCAAAAACGGCATCTAGTTGACGCACAGGAATACTATCAACGCCCTTTGCCCCTTCTATGCAGGTACTAATAAAAAGTGTCGTTTTTTCCGTCTAGCCTCCTTTCGCAACGCGCGATAAGGAACTTCGTTCCAAAAATAAAACTTCATATTTTCGTAACTAAGCTTCCCAGATAAACAATTTTCTGAATATATTTCTACTTTCTTCCCCCACTATAATGGGCGGACCCATGTTATTTTGTCAAGTAACATCAAGTCAATGTTAATTATCATAATCTACCGTCTGGGCATAAACAGTCCAAATTACGAATGTCCAGCATTTTCCTATAAAACAATTTCTCTAATAGAACATCTTCACAAATTTTCACGTTGATATGCTCCGGAGACTCCACAAATGATCGTATAAACCAGAAGCGAACCGTAGCACTAATTACGGGGACGTGAGGTGTTTGCTGGATGCCGGCCAGTACCCAGCAGCGAGCTATCTCCTTCATTATTCATCATCATTATCAGCATCATCTACAGAATGACATCACTTGAATAGCAAAACTAATATTACCATTAGCAACATGATCTTAATATAAGTACTATCATCATGTGTTCGGGGAACGTTAATTTAATGTTACTTATGATCTATCGGCTGGTTTGACTTAACGCGACTAAATTAGGCAGGGACGCCATCTATGAATCTCCAATACTCAAATATACTGGCAATTTGAGGAATAAACGATTTCTATCAATTATGAGAGTTTAAACATTTCAATCAACGTTTAATGTCGTCACGATCGCCATTAGACATAAAAATTCAATTATCTAAAGTGCTACGTTTATTGTGAGTACTTTACGACATATTTTAGAATCATTTCTTCAGAAAACGCAAAAAGATTGTAAATCCTTTCAAACGTGTCGCTTATCGCGCTCCGATGAACAAAACTTTTACCTTCGCGATGAAATATAAAAAAAATATCCGAAGAATATTTTCCGATTGAATGACACACATGACTTTCGATGCTCAATTTGACAAATGAATAAATGTGTTTGCGCCATAACAAGATTCTGAAGTGATTGAGGTTGTATATTGCTTTGAGATTATTCGTGAAAATAAATACATTTTATGACTATAATACAGACTCTTTTTTATATATTTTGGTTGATTTTCAATTTATTTCGATGGGAATACAAACAAAGATTATAAACAGCTATCAATGCTACCAATTTAAACATCACGTATTAATTGTGCAACAATACAAATGCAAAAGCAGAGCAATAATAATTTTTACGGTGTATTTAAGCTATTCGATAACGAATATTAATAACTCTTACTTATTAATGAAACTTGAGAAATTAATTAATATTTAGACGGATTCTATCGGCGTAAGTCCTGCCCCCGCCCAGGTCAGGGCGGGTAGGGCGGGGCAGGGCGGGGCGCGGGGCAATCCTTCTGCTGTCCCCGAGACGTCCTGCTCACCTTCTAACTACAAACTAATCCAATATCTAACTTTTCTTGAGATATTTTCTATTATTGCATTGCTATTTTCTTCTTTTTAATGTCGGGTAAGTGCGATTCGAACTCGTATAATATTATGAAGGATTCCGTACAAAAAGGCTAACAAATACGAAAGTCCTCCCTAAATGTTTGTTTTGTATGTTATAGCCGAAACAGAAGCCAATTAAAATTTCAACAGTTTAGCAACGAAGATGACGTGAACAGACAGACATATAGACCACCAAAGTCACAATATTAGGATCCTATTTTCATTCTTCAGAACCCTAAAAATACCAGCTTCAGAACTTACGACCTGTATCGTCAGTTTTTCTTTTTTTTTCACCGCTATCGGGCGCTCGGCCGTGGCATATCTGACGTGTATCCCGGCTGCTAACACTCCCACGGGGCTATTTCACTGGGAAATGGACGGCCTCGGGGACTAAATTCTGAAATAACTTCGCCATATTTTTTATATTTAACTTCGGCGTAAATACATGCAACATAGTTTCGATGACATCGCAATTTGTCGGGATATATCCTAGTTGACAAATTGCTTTAGAGAATATATTCACAATATAATTATTATACAGTAGCGTAACTCAGCCGTGTCTTTAGCAGTTCCCTAGACAAGTAGACAAGAAAAGTATGACAAGGGATACATCAAAGCGATGTGATGCATTGTTTTGTTATTAAAGATGCTCCCTCACCGGGAGCATTCGCTTGTAATGTAACGTTACAGAGTCGAGCATTACATCAGTGAGGGAGGAGAACCGAGCATTACAATGCGCACCTTGTAATGATACGATGTGTAATATCTTGATACAACTTGTAACATCAATGCTACGTGACACTTGACAGTGAAGTCAACTTGCTATGGGATGCTCAAAGACGAATCTATAATGTAACATTACACGCGAATGCTCCCGGTGAGGGACCTTTTTAAGAGTTATTTTTGTAATTTCATAGTTTTTTTTTATGAAATAAGGGGGCAAACGAGCAAACGGGTCACCTGATGAAAAGCAACTTCCGTCGCCCATGGACAGTCGCAGCATCAGAAGAGCTGCAGGTGCGTTGCCGGCCTTTTAAGAGGGAATAGGGTAATAGGGTAATTGGGTAGGGGAGGGTAGGGAAGGGAATAGGGGAGGGTAGGGAAGGGAAAAGGGTAGGGGATTGGGCCTCCGGTAAACTCACTCACTCGGCGAAACACAGCGCAAGCGCTGTTTCACGCCGTTTTTCTGTGAGCCTCTGGTATTTCTCCGGTCGAGCCGGCCCATTCGTGCCGAAGCATGGCTCTCCCACGTTTTGGGAGTTATTATGCAGATGACCTTTTTTCGTTGGGGAAATGCATTTACGTATCCCCGGCGGTCTGGGGAGGGCCACCGGGGTATGTGGGACTCCCTGGGGGCGGTGAAAAAGCCGCGCCCGGGCATACCCACTAAAACCCCAACGGTGATCCTGCTCTTCCGCTTTAGGCAGAGCCACGGGATACGCGGAATACACAACCGCGACATTATGCAGATGACCTACTGTATATATTTATATTTGGTATTACTGTGACGTCACATGGGTACAAACGTGGAGGTATTAGCCCCGGGGACGACGCGGACGTGCCCCGCGTAGCAACTCGTAGCGCGTAGAGGTGCTACGGTTTCATAGCACGTAGTGCCACTTTCCGTACGTAATTGTTTTGTGAAGCGAAATCAATGGCTGTTGAACTCATTGTTTAGTTTGTTGCCAACTTGAATATTCAATGTATAAACCACTGAATATTGCTGGAAACTTCTTGGAAAAATTCACGTATCGCGCGGAAATGTAATTTTTTCCGCGATACAAATTATCCTTTACCTTTCTCGGGACTCAAATCCATGCCATTTTTTTTTTCTAATTTGTTTCAGCAGTTAAATAAAATGATAACAGGCAGACACACTTTGCATTTATAATGCACATTTTACTATGGGTTCATTGTTTCAAAAATGTTGTTTCTCTTTGCAATAAACAGTCGAAGCTTACATTGTTAAAAATGTAAGCTTCAGTTCGGTATAAAACACAATGGTCGGAATTAACGATTTTAATATCCGAATAATGAATATTCATATCGAGAGTGGAGTGGTCGGCGGCATCACGTACAGAGTTAACCTCAATTCTTTACACTTTAATCTTCGACGCTTCAAAATGTATGTATTTTCGGAATAAATATTTCATAAATGAAATTCATTTTTAACTTTGAAAATTTCAATATAATAACATGTTTCGGTGTTGGGAGCCGATTTTATTGAAACGTAGCTATTCATAAACGTGGGAGAGCCATGCTTCGGCACGAATGGGCCGGCTCGACCGGAGAAATACCACGTTCTCACAGAGAACCGGCGTGAAACAGCGCTTGCGCTGTGTTTCACCGAGTGAGTGAGTTTACCGGAGGCCCAATCCCCTACCCTATTCCCTTCTCTTCCCGTCCCTACCCTCCCCTATTACCCTATTCCCTCTTAAAAGGCCGGCAACGCACCTGCAGCTCTTCTGATGCTGCGAGTGTCCATGGGCGACGGTAGTTGCTTTCCATCAGGTGACCCGTTTGCTCGTTTGCCCCCTTATTTCATAAAAAAAAATATATCAATTTTACAGATTGTTTTGTTTAAATTTTGTAGTAAACAAAAACATGCGTTTTTTTAATTACTTACACAAAACCATAAAAAAATTGTTTTGTTTGCACAATAATTTCGTCTGAGTAGTAAATATTTAATGATTTGTTCATATTTAGATTAAAATTAAGGAAACGTATACGCAAATGTTAATTTTATTAAGACCAAGTGTCGCGTAATATATAAACAATTAGTAAATAATGAACAATTTTAGTTACATAACGTATGCGCGTTATGAAACTAAAATTATTCATTATTGTGTGGCTGATATTATAAGAGTGTCGAGAGCAGATGACAGCGCAAGAGCTCTCTCGGGAGAGCCAGGAGAGCGGAGAGAAATGTCCCGCGACTGGTGACAGTTTCGTAGCAGACGCAAAACTTTACCAACGAGTATCCGTACTTACTCCACTATTTTGATACTGTTCACCGTTTGAATTGTAATAAGACATAATTATAATAATTAGGTAAGACATAATCATAATAATTAATTTGTTAACAACATATAACTAGATAGTTCTACCAGAGTAGACAGAACTAAGTACCTATGTATGTGTGTTGCGATTCTGTGATGAAACATGTATCTACTTGTATAGGGTAGTAATACAATAATTTCAATTTTGTAGCTTTCTTATAAATGCCAAACAAGAAGCATTTATTTTACATTCGTAGTGTGTATAAAAGTGTGCGAGTGCGAGTTGGACTCGCGCAAGAGCAAAAATTGGCAAAAATTGTGTTTTTTCTAGCTATAGCGGTTCTTGAGATAGCCTGGAGACAGACAGACGGACAGTAATAGTAATAGGATCCCGCTTAATAGAAAAAAATCACACAAGAATGACACGAATCTTTATATTGAATATGAGCCGAAATAGTGGGACAAGAATGTGAAATTGATTCGGCCCTTATGAGAGTACCCCCAGAGGGTGGTTATGAGGATATTATACTTAGATACCAGCCTATAGGTGCCGGTTGACAGCGGACGACATGAAGCAGCCGCAGACGACGTGTCTTCGCGACACTACTGGTTTGTATGTATTTCTATGAAATACCCTCCGCAGCTAGCGACACGAAGCTAGCGACACTTATTAGTAGTGTCGCGACGACAAGTCGTCTGCTGCAACTTCATTTAGCCGGCTTCCAACTTGTACCTTAAATCAGTAATACCAACCATAAAATTTGACCGTTTTTTCGAATTCTATATTGTGCATCCCATTTGTCATTACCTAATATCGATCCAACCGGATCATCATGAAACATAATGAAACCTTTGGAAACTCTTTTCTACTCTATACTACCTACCTACCGTATCCTGCCTATCGTCAATTTCTATATAATGTACTAAGATATGTCGGTTACACCAACATCCAATTAAACCCAAATGTTATTTCATTATATTATTATATTATATGAATAAGGCTCGCCGGCCTTAGCAAGTTCTCCTCAACTCGTAATTTATAGCCACATTTTAACGAAATTCCGCGCGGCCTGAATACTTTCGATGCTGAAATTATATTCAATACGGACACAACTTATTTAAAATTAATGAGAAAACTCCGAAGACTTTGAGTATAATTAATGAGAGTTCTGATACCCCAGTTGTAAGTGATCGCTAATGTTTCGTTAGCTGCAACGTCCCGTAAATATTTTGTAACAGCGGGAATAAACGTTTCCTGCATAAAAATATATACCGCTCTTTAGAATTTGTCACTACGAGGACACAAACATACATACTGTTTAGACTGTCAAATCCTTAATTCTCTTTTTTGGGTTCACCGTTAACACTGAAAATGTTTATTTACCTTTGTATGACTGCCGGCAATATTGTCCTACGAAAACAAATCTGAAACAATTCTTGATCATTAACTGCTCGGACCCATATTGCCTTTTTTTGTCAGCTTTTTTTACTTTATTATAATTATTTATTTTTACTAGACAATTAGCTCAATGGCTATATAATTTTATAGTTTTAAGACCAGCCAAAAAGTTGGCTAAGCCGACCACTGCTTTTATTGAGCAGTGTTCTTTTTCTGACTATAATGTAAATGAGAGTTTGGAACATGTTCCAAAAGATTTAAATTAGATTTTAGGACAACAGAGACCCACTCTGGCAAAGTATTAAACAATAATAGTAATGCCTACCACCATAGTGAGAATTCTAGACAAAACTGTATATTTAATATAAACCTGGTGCATCAAAACTTGCAAGGAAAAATAGGAAAAGAATTAGAAATTGAGTCATTTTTAAATGAATGTAACATTGACATTTTGTGTGTATCAGAACATTGGTTAAAAAATTATGAATTGGTATTTAATTATTCTGATCACCAGCTAGCAAGTTCGTTCAGTCGAGAGAATGAAAAAAAATTAGGGGTGGCTCCTAAATATTGATTAAGAAAAAACTTAAATTTAAAGAACGTAAGGATATTGTTAGACTGTCAACTGAACGAGCTGCTGAGTTAGCCTGTATTGAGCTGAGCCACCTTATTATTGTAAGCGTATACAAGCATATCTGGCTTATATGATTCTTTTGAACAAATAATGGAGCAAGTGTTAACGAAAGTGTGTGCATCTAACAAAAAGATTATAGTATGTGGTGATTTCATATTAATTTACTAGACTCAAACACCACCACTGTTAGATTCACATCATTGTTCAAATCGTATAACCTTATTAATTTATTCAACGAGGCGACAAGAATTTGTGATACAACTGCGACTTGCATAGATAATATTTTCACCAACATAACTCCCTATAGGAAGGAAATAATTAATGTATTAAGCTCTGATCATTGTGGATAGTTAGCTTCATTTAATATAAATTGTGATAATAATTTTAAAGAAAAAATTGAATATATACCTATAAATACAAAACGTATTGAGAAGTTTAGAAGTAAATTATTATCAAGTTTTGAGCACTTGAATGTATCAAATGATCCAGATAAAGCGTTTAACAACATATTTAATAGAGTAAAACAGCAATATAACGCTGTATTTACTTCTAAAACGGTCAGCTTGAATAATAAAAGAAATAATTTCAAAAAATGGGCAACTGCAGGTATTATTGTAAGTAGACAAAAATTGTATGATTTGTATAGCGAGAAAACTATAAACCGGAGTGAAGCTTTTAAATTGTATGTCAAGAAATACTCGAAAACTTTTAAAAAGGCATGTCAAGCAGCGAAGGCACTTCACATTAAGGAGAAAATTAGAGACTCTAAAAATAAAGTGAAAACCACCTGGAAAATAATTGCGAATGAGACTGGAAAAGTCACCTGTCGTAACTCTAAATTTGAACTTTTAATTAATGATAAAAAAATCAATTCTGATCTTGAGGTTGCGACAGTCTTTGAGAAGTTTTTTGCAGACATTCCAATCTCAACTACAAAGAACTTAAATTCATCACCTACAGTTGCAGAAAAAATACTTAGAGAACATGTCAAGGAATGTGATGTCAATTTTATTTTTAAAGATATTGACTCCAGAGTTATTATCAAGACCTTCAAATCTCTCAATATTAAAAGTACCACTGATCTCTGGGGTATGTCCACAAAAATTATAAAATCAGTAATTGACATCATTGCCCCTTACCTAGCTTTAGTTTTTAATAATTGTATTAAAAGTGGCGTGTTCCCAGACTTAATGAAGCACAGCAAGGTGATGCCTCTATTTAAAGCTGGGAAGAAATCAGACCCAGCCAACTATAGACCAATATCTATATTGCCGACTTTAAGTAAAATCTTTGAAAAAATAATTTTAAATCAATTACTTGCTCACTATAACTCAAATAATTTATTACATAATAATCAAGTTGGTTTTACTAAAGGTCTGTCTACAACAGATGCAGGCATTAGTCTTCTGTGTAGTATTTTTGAAGCTTGGGAGGGGTCGCAGGATGCACTTGGTATCTTCTGCGATCTCTCTAAAGCATTTGACTGTGTGGAGTATGATACTCTAATAAGAAAACTACACCATTATGGTATAAGGGGCACGGCACTTAAACTTCTAAAATCTTACCTTACAAATAGAACGCAGAGGGTGGAAGTCAACTCTATAAGGTCTAATGGAACCAAAATAAAACTAGGTGTGCCACAAAGGTCCATTTTAGGCCCTTTTCTTTTTCTCATCTATATAAATGATTTACCTTATCTTGTTAAAGATAAGCATGAGATAGTAAGTACTTTTTGCTGATGACACTTCACTAATTTTTAATGTGAAGAGGCGACAATTTAATTATGACGAGGTAAATAGTGCTCTCTCAAAAATAGTACATTGGTTTAATGATAATAATTTACTTTTGAACTCTAATAAAACAAAATGTTTAAAATTTATCTTGCCAAATGTTAGGCAACTACAAACCAATGTACTATTAAATGATGAGAAAATGAATTTAGTAGACACCACCACATTCCTAGGCATAACACTGGATTGTAAGTTACAATGGGGTCCACATATTGTAAAACTGGCGGATAAGCTTAGTTCTGCAGCATATGCTGTTAAAAAAATTCGTGAAATCACTGATGTAGAGACCGCGCGATTAGTTTACTTTAGCTACTTTCATAGCATAATGTCTTACGGCATCCTCTTGTGGGGAAATGCGGCTGACATTAATACAATATTTGTGCTGCAGAAGCGAGCTATTCGTTCTATTTATAAGATGTCGTCTTTTGAATCTCTTAGAGAAAAATTTAAAGAAATAAGAATTCTGACCGTCGCATCTCAATACATTTTGGAAAATCTCTTATATGTTAGAAAGAACATAAATATTTTCAAAAAGAAAAGCGATAATCATAATGTAAATACTAGAAATAAGAACAAGTTAGCAATACCAATGTTCAGACTAGCCAAAGTAAGCAATCCTTTTAAAGGCCAATGTATACGCCTATACAATAAAATCCCAGAAAATGTTCAAAATCTACCTTTAAACAAATTTAAAAATGCAGTTAAAGAACGTTTGTGTGCTAAAGCGTATTATAAAGTCAATGATTTCATCGAGGACAGCACACCTTGGGAATAGGGTGGCTCCATGCAGGTTACTTTTCGTTTATTTTGTTACATAGCTGTAAGCCATAACATTGTTATATTATTTTATTTTAAAATTGTAATTTTCCATTTTTTTAGTAAAAGATAGCCCCGTGCGAGTTTCTTACGCCGGTTCTTCTCGGCGGGGTAGTTCCCAAACCGGTGGTAGGCAACGTAGTTTCTTCGTTCTTTCTACGACTTTCAAAAAGTGTATCATGATACCCATTTTAATAAAAAGATATTTTATTTTTATTTATTATTTATTTATTATTTACACCAAATAATGTAAAATAATATTTTATAGAACTCATGTACCTAGAGAATATATCAACACTCCAAAGGATTTCGAATTATATCGCGTATATTGGATCCCTAATTGCGTTTACACGATTGATCGAATTGGAATCTGAGAGTGGAGAATCCGGGGAAAGTCAACCTCAGAGGAGGAGGTTAGATCAGTACAACTGTCGACACAAGTTGACACGCGCCTTGCTTTTTGTTTTAGGTGCAAAAGAAGATCTGCAAGCTACTCCATGGAAGAAGGATATAACTTACATGGAAGTAATACAAAAATCGAAACAATAAGCAGCTATTTATTTTATAAAACATCAAAGATAAAACCGAAAAGAGTGAAAGGGAAAGATATATTTATTACCTTATTAGTTTTTTTTTCAAATTGGCGAAGTTTTGGAGTCCAAAATTACTAAATATTGATAACAATTTGAAAGTTAACTTATCCATAATGGTAGTAATTGCAATGTCGTAAAATTTAACTCCAAGTCAATATACACACACAATAATTTCCTAGTATTATATCTATGGTCGTCCTTACTCTGAGGCTCCGACGTCACCCCCTTTATCTAATAAGGTTCGAAGCCAATCACGCCCGAAGTGTTGTCGCCTCATCTTATATTTATTCTGATACCTACTGATGCGGATTACGGATTATAATATAGACTAAATATAAATTGATAATATTTGAGTTCAAAAATATAAATATCATAATCCCTATCATCAGCCTATCGCCGTCCACAGCTGAACGTTGACCTCCCAAAACCATCCCGACCATTAGCAGGGTAGTGTAGGCTACAGGTAGAGTAGTGTAGGTAATGTGGTGTGTCTCCACTCTAGCACTTGTATGCTTATATCAAACTACCTAATCGTTGTCAGTCGTCCTGATATTGGCACCTTAGATTTTAGTTTGAAAATACTAGAAATGCAAATAATAGGATTTTTGTATTATAAATTCTTCGAGTGCCAATGATTGGGTGCTTTGCTATAATTTTACTTTTTTGTTCAATGTTCGTCATATTCTTTTTCCAAACCTAATTAAAGGCTTAGAGGGCTGTATCCGAATTGGCCACTCGGCAATACTTCAGTCCGCACGAGGGTTCATGCTTCATATTGTTAACGAACCTGCCCTTGTACCATGAAACTGTTTTGAGACTCAAACAATCGGACGAGAATGCCGCGTCCTACTCTAACAAACGTGAAATGATGTTGTTAGAGCAGGACGCGGCATTCTTTTCCGATTGTTTGAGTCTCAAAACAGTTTCGTAGTAGGCCTACTGTATGTATGTTCTACTCGACGGGGTTTGAGAAACTTTATTACATTTCATTAAAATACGGGTATGTACAATAGTGTTAAGATTGAAACCATGTTGTTGTATAACAACATGACAACCAAAAACTTTACGTTGTTATGTTGCCACAACGCCAAAGAATTTTAAATTATAAGTTTTAGGGGTATCAAACGTCGATGTTATACTTTTACTTTGATGTTATCTTTAAGCATTGCTCCTTATCACTCTAAATTTTATGTACCCACACATGTTAAAAAATCTGTCTGTCCGGCAGTTTCCAAAAAAAATTCATGTAACTAAATTAACCTAATAGAGAAATGACAAATAGTGTGTCTGACCCAATTTACTCCATTTTTAAACTGTCCACTTGGGTCAGTGTTAAAATACCCGTCACCCGCAGCGGCCAGCGGCCAGACTAGAACTGCTGGCGCTAACGAATAAGCATCTATTCCAGGCCCACTGGCGCCGATCAGGGTTAACGTTAATAATTAATCTGATATTAACACATTATCGTGTTAACTCTCCTGTTTTTTTGTTAACATGATCTTTTGTATTGTCTTCTCTTGAAGACATGATAATTTAACACAAGTTTAGCGGTTACCGATTGGTGCAAGTGAACTTTGAGACGACAATAGTTCAATATAACTTCGGTTTAGCTTTAGGTCGGAGCAGAGGGCGCTGCTATAGCGCATACCAAAATCCGGCATGTTGCACACGTCAGACAGAAACTTTGTGAAACGTCGAACAAAACTTATTGTTTACTGTAGAGGCAGCACTAGCATAGATGCTAGTGCTGCCTCTAGCGTGAAATCATTGCAGTAATATAACTACCTATTGAAGTACCTCTCACGGCTTATGTACTACAAACAAACAGAACTGTTCGCGATTCCGCGTTTTTAGAATGACCGTACATGGTTTTTAGAGTACCGTAGCCAAATGGCAAAAAACGGAACCCTTATAGATTCATCATGTCTGTCTGTCTGTCTGTCCGTCCGTATGTCACAGGCACTTTTCTCCGAAACTATAAGAGCTATACTATTGAAATTTGGTAAGTAGATGTAGTCTTTAAACCGCATTAAGATATTGAATAATGGAAAAATTATTAAAAATTTTAGGGGTCCCCATAGGTGCAACTGAATCAAAAAAAATTTTTTCATCTAACCATTGACCAAATATAATATTTTCATTTGTCTATGATCTAACCAATGCGTGTGGGGTATCTATGGATAGGTCTTCAAAAATCATATTGGGGTTTCTAATTCCATTTATTCCATTCTGACGACGCAACAACGGTAATCCTTACTGTGATAAAAATTGGAAAGCGAAGCATCAAGCAACGCTTCGGAGCGGTGCTTGCGTATTCGTAGCGTTGACGATAATACTTACTTACTTATTATAATATCGTAAATGGGAAAGTGTGTATGTCTGTCCGTCTGTCTTTCTGTCTGTTACCTCTTCACGCCCAAACGGCTGAACCGATTTTGCCGAAGTTTGGTATAGAGATACTTCAAGTCCCGGGAAAGTATATAGCATACTTTTTATCCCAAAAATGTACGGTTCCCGCGCAATAAATGAATTTTGACGCAACGGAGTTGCGGCCGTCATCTGGTAATAACAAAAAGGCTGATTTTATGTAATCACCGGAATTTGGCGCTAGATCAGCACCGTCCGCAGATGTACCAACGAAAATTATGACTAACTAGTGGCGTAATTATAGGGTGGCAGGGCTGGCAAAATGCCACGGGCCCCCGACCCAAAAGGGCCCCGACCCAAGAGGCCGTGAGGTCAGAAATTTTGTAGGTATACCTACATTGTTTTATTATATTAACGTGACGATTTTTACTGATAGGGCCCCATCAATTTGCTACGGGCCCCGGATGTTATAGTTACGCCACTGTGACTAACATTCAAATATTTTTCCCTAACACTTGGTGTATGTAATAAATAGTTTAAATATACAGGGTGTAACAAAACTAAGTAATAATACTTAAGGGTGTGTATGTGTCTTTTGTATAGAGTTCACTGTGAAAGTAGCAGCGCTAAAAGACCATTTTTTTCACTTTTGTAGGGGTTAGCGCCCCAGCGTCACGAGGTTCCCCATACAAAAGTGGAAAAAAAAATTCGGCCATTCAGCGCTGCTACTTTCACAGTGAACTCTCCACAAGGAACACGTTCACACCCTAAAGTTCAGTACCCTATCTCTCAGTTTTGTTACACTCTGTATCAGAAGTTCCGAACATCTTGCTTCAATAATGCTATAAAAAACATTTTAATTCCATGGTAGTAAATATAAAACGCTCTCTAAGTAAACTTTTTTAAAGCTAAAGTACTTTAAAAATGTAAGTATAAGACTCAGTTAGTAAAAATGTCTTCACCATTAAAATAGTGCGTAGTACTTAACTTTAATCCCGAAATTACTATCCATGGAACGAATTTATAGACTTAAATCCATATTTTATGGCAATTTTCAAGACGATGACAAGGAATTTCCATATTAAACATGCGATAATGGCGATTGTGTTACAACGTTCTTTATAAAGTTATTACAAAGTATCTATGAGCGAGGTATTCCAATTGCCTGGGGCACTTTTATTAACTTGCTTCGATCTTGCTTCGATAGTTTTCTTGTTACAGTTATGGCATTCGAACCCATCGTGGCTTTTGTAAGTTAGATGGGGGGGGGGGGGGGGGACACACATTTTACCACTTTGGAAGAGTCTCTCTCGCAAACTATTCAGGTTAGAAAAAAATTATATAAGAAAACCTTGTAACGATTTGGTTACTATATGGACATTTTTGGATCTTTCTATTTGAATTCTCTAAGAGAACTACAGACTTAACTTTATATATTTCCGGTTTAGCGCGATTTTGCTATGATAATTTGCCAGGCGCTGTTTTCGCTAATGATTGTACATCAGTATGAAGTTAGCTACTTAGTTCAGACTGAAGACGGTTGGAACAACCGACATTTTAATTTCGTCATAACTCACAAGACTACGCTCAGCTGATCGATTGACGCTGCAAACGTACTTTTAGTCTTTTACTTTTAATTATATCTTACAAGTTAAAAAACTTATTAGTAACTTTAAATGGTGTTTTTCCCCAATTGGGGCTCTTTGCTACGGTCGAATATCGCCGTGGTTGGAAAAGAACGAGATCTTACTGGAAGAAGTGATCTGCCTACTTACGACTATACTTGCGAGAATCGAAGACCTGTCCCACCTACCTACAATCAACAAATGTTGGAGACACCGGAAGCCCTTCTACTACAGGATAGTAAAGCCGATTGGTTCGCATTAAAGCCATACTATTGTGAGCGTCAAACCCACGACCTGTTCTAAATATTATACCTGCCTATTTTCCTGCAGTGTAGATGTTTTATTTGAACACTCCCTAGATAAAGTGGCACATTGGCGCCCAACTACAGGTTCGTTCACAGTATTGGCTTTTCTGTGTGTTGGCATTCTGGTTTTCTTTGGTGCTGGCTATAAAATTTAGTTTTAAGTTTAATTATTATACTAACATATTGTGAAGGTGCTTAATTTGACTCGACTATCATTCGCTGTATTGTATTGGGTTATATGTTTGTTGCTTAAGTTCATTATATTGTAACAACACACACCCAAACATTTCAAGATGTCTCACCCCATAAAATTTTTATCTCTGCAAAAAACTGAACTTGAATACGAATTAGAATTGCGCGGTGGTATTAGTGATTCAGTACAATCATTACGCAAACAAATTGTTAAGTTATCTCTTGATCTACCATCCGAAGATATACTTGAATCGCACTTAGATCCCGCTGATGACTTAAAATCAGTTAAGGAATCTCTTCTTAAATCTCAAAATAATTTAGCTAATTTAAAATTATAATTCGATAAAAATTTGTTTATCAGAACCGAAACACTCTTAAATCATGTTTACCACAGAATTAATAGAATAAATGCTACTACCGAAGTTTCTGATATTCATAAAGTCTGTGTTTCTAGCTTCAATTCACAATATAAGGATCTAAATTTGTTAAGACCACAAGGCTCACAGAAAGCTATAAACGCTGAAATAAACGCGGAACCTACATCTATATCGGTTTCATGCGAGCGCAGTCTATCTAATGATATTAACAAACTCAAATATTCCGGAAAAGGCTGTGTCCGTTCCTTCATATTAAAAGTTGAAGAGTTTGTTCAGTCTAGGGGTATTTCCTACGACAAAATCCTTTCTTTAGGTTACGAAATTTTTATCGAGGATGCCTTACATTGGTATCGTTGTAATCGCGACAAAATAAACTCTTGGAAAGAATTATGCGATTTATTGAAACAAGATTTCAGCAGTCCTGACTATGACTATAGATTCGCTGAAGAGATACGTTCGCGCACTCAAGGCGAACACGAAAACATTACTATATACCTTTCTATTATGCACGGTATGTTCTCTCGTTTAAGTAAAGAATTCTCGGAAGCGGAAAAGCTAGAGATATTATTGCATAACATTAGACCGTGCTATGCAAATACCTTAACCGCATCTCCACCAATTACGAGCATAGATTCTTTAAAATTAGTTTGTCGCAACTATGAAAATATTCAATCTAATTTTTCACACTTTCGTGAGCCACCTAAGGCTACCAATAGCACGCTTGCTCCGGAATTTGCTTACAAATCCAGTAGTTATATTTCGAAAAACTTTATGAGCACTAATAGAAATACTGCCCCTAATTATAATTATTACAGGCATGATACTGCGAAGGTGAATGCTATTGATTCTAATGAGGGTGGTGAGAGCAATGTTGATGTTGCCGTTGTTACAAGCGATTCGTCTAAGCAGATTTTTTGCCCTAGGTGCAGATCTAATAACCATTCTCTACGGAATTGCACCCAAAAACGTTTCCTTATTTGTTTTAAATGTGGAAAGAAAGATGTGCGTTATCCCGAATGCCCTAATTGTAATTCAAATAATTTAAATCGTAGTTCTTCAAAAAACTAAATAGGCAGGATTGGAACAACAATATTGGGAAGCCATCAAAACATTTTGATAACAATGAATGGAAGGATTGGCTACGCTTTGTTTCAAAATTTCTCTCTCACAATACGGTTTTTCCAATCCAGGATACATATAAAATAAATAACTCCCGCCCTTATGCTACTGTGATTATTAATAAGAAATCTATAAAAGGATTATTGGACACTGGATCTAGTGCAACTATTTTAGGTAATAAGTCCCATGAATTTCTTTTAAAATCAGGTTTTAAGATTCAAAACGGTGATCATACTCATTTCGTAGGTGCCGGCGGTGAGAAACTTAATTCTAGTGGCATAATTAGGATCCCAATTACGTTCCAAAATCAAACACGTACCCTTAATGTGTATGTAGTGCCTACCATTACAAACTCGCTAATTTTGGGTATGGATTTTTGGAGAGCTTTTGATTTGTTTCCCAAAAGTTTGAACAATTCTATAAATTTTCCAAACAGCGAGTCCACAAGTCACTTTATAACTAATGTAGTAAATGATCAACCAATATCTATATTTTCTTATGACCATTTAAGTAAGGAAGAAAAAACTACGGCTGATTCTATTATCTCGCAATTCTATTAAAATTCTATTAAAAAACATCTCGTTTCTGCACCAATACTTACTTGCCCAGATTATAATAAGCCTTTCGAAGTTCATACCGATGCAAGTGATTATGGGATAGGAGCTGTACTTTCTCAGATTTTCGAAGGCAAGGAGAAAGTTATAGCGTACATGAGTAAGTCGTTGTCACAGCAGGAACGTAATTATAGTGCCACGGAACGAGAGGCGTTAGCTGTACTCACTGCTATTGAACACTGGCGGTGCTACTTGGAGAATGGTCTTAAATTTACCGTTTACACTGACCACTCTTCTCTTAAATGGTTTCTTAATCTTAATAATCCTACTGGAAGACTAGCCCGATGGGGAGTTCGTCTTTCTGCCTATAATTTTGAAATTAAGCATCGCAAGGGTGCGGATAATGTTGTACCGGATTGTTTGAGTCGTTCTATTCCGATATCTACCATCAATAGTGACCTGCCACGACCAAATACAAGCCCTAATACTAGTGATGTTTGGTATCTAAAAATATATAATGATTGTCAAAAATCACCCACATCTGTTCCAAATTATAAAATTACTAATAATAAACTATTTCGTTTCTTTAAATCTATTAACCCTCTCACTAGGGAATTCCAATGGAAAGAAGTTATTCCAATGGAACGCCGTCTAGAGGTGATATCTGAAAATCACGACGTGCCTACTTCCGGTCACTTTGGGATTTTCAAAACATTTAAACGACTGTCCCTAAAATATTTTTGGCCTGGTATGCATCGGGATGTAACAAAGTTCGTCACTAATTGCGAAATCTGCCATTCTTATAAGCACTCCAATCACACAACTCTCGGTAATATGGGCAGTCATAAAGATTGTTCCAGACCATTTCAGATGTTAAGCATCGATTTGGTAGGTCCGTTGCCTGTTAGCAGAAAACAAAATACATTTTTACTTGTCGTAAACTGTTGCTTTTCAAAATATTGCCTTCTATTTCCTATCCGTCGTGCTACATCTGATATCATTGCTAGAATATTGGAGGATAGTGTGTTTCTTGTTCATGGTATTCCCAGCACGATTTTGATGGACAACGGGAAACAGTTCACTAGCAATGTTATTAAAAACCTACTTTCCCGTTATAAAATTCCTAATGTGTTGTACACACCGTTTTACACACCGCAGGTGAACACCGTTGAACGATATAATAAAACTATTATGACGGCAGTTTCGACCTTTATTGAAGACGATCACAGATCTTGGGATGTTAATATACCTAAAATACAATTTGCAATAAATAGTTCTGTCAACGAAGTTACAAAATATACCCCATCCTTTCTTGTTTTTGGCCGGGAATTGGTCAGTTGTGGTTCTCAATATATTGACCCTGACATTGAAGAACATATTGTATTTTCTTCCCGCGATGATTACGCGGAAAATGTAGGTGAATTACGCAATTTTTTTGATAAAGTGCAATCTTCTATTATAAAAGCCCATTCTAGGAATAGCTCTTATTACAACCTAAGGAGACGAAACGTAGATTTTAACGTGGGTGACATTATTTGGAAACGTACTTTCTACCAAAGTGACAAGGATGCTAGGTTCTCTAAAAAACTTGCTCCTAAGTTCCTTAAATGTCGTATCATAGGAAAAAGATCCAATTTAGTTTATGATTTAGAGGATATGGCAGGACATAACATAGGGACGTGGCACGTTAAAGATTTTAAGCTTACCTAGGAAAAATAATTCTGTAAGAAGGTAGGTGTATAGTGGATTTGTTCTAGGAAAAATCCTAATCTAAAAAGGGGGGTATGTAACGATTTGGTTACTATATGGCGCCCAACGTGGGGCCAATGTGCCACTTTATCTAGGGAGTGTTCAAATAAAACATCTACACTGCAGGAAAATAGGCAGGTATAATATTTAGAACAGGTCGTGGGTTTGACGCTCACAATAGTATGGCTTTAATGCGAATCAATCGGCTTTACTATCCTGTAGTAGAAGGGCTTCCGGTGTCTCCAACAGTTGTTGATTGTAGGTAGGTGGGACAGGTCTTCGATTCTCGCAAGTATAGTCGTAAGTAGGCAGATCACTTCTTCCAGTAAGATCTCGTTCTTTTCCAACCACGGCGATATTCGACCGTAGCAAAGAGCCCCAATTGGGGAAAAACACCATTTAAAGTTACTAATAAGTTTTTTAACTTGTAAGATATAATTAAAAGTAAAAGACTAAAAGTACGTTTGCAGCGTCAATCGATCAGCTGAGCGTAGTCTTGTGAGTTATGACGAAATTAAAATGTCGGTTGTTCCAACCGTCTTCAGTCTGAACTAAGTAGCTAACTTCATACTGATGTACAATCATTAGCGAAAACAGCGCCTGGCAAATTATCATAGCAAAATCGCGCTAAACCGGAAATATATAAAGTTAAGTCTGTAGTTCTCTTAGAGAATTCAAATAGAAAGATCCAAAAATGTCCATATAGTAACCAAATCGTTACAACCTCAATATGCTTTTTGAAGACCTATCCATAGATACCCCACACGCATAGGTCAGATGAAAAAAATAATAATTTAAATATAAAAAATAACTGCTTGCTAGATTTCTTTCAAACCAATTTTCGTTGGTAGTTTTTATAGTAAAGTACATCATATATTTTTTTAGACTTATCATACTTTAGAAGTTAGAGGGGACACACATTTTAGCACTTTGGAAGAGTGTCTCTCGCAAACTTTTCAGGTTAGAAAAAAATGATATTAGAAACCTCAATATGATTTTTGAAGACCTATCCATAAATACCCCACACGTATAGGTTAGGTGAAAAAAAAATTTTTGTTTCAGTTGTACCTATGGGACCCCTAAAATTTTTAATAATTTTTCCGTTTTTGTATTAAAATCTTAATGCGGTTCACAAACTTTATCTATTTACCAAGTTTCCATAGTACAGCTCTTATAGTTTCGGAGAAAAGTGGCTGTGACATACGGACGGACAGACAGACAGACAGACAGACATGACGAATCTAAACCGGCCTCAGCTTTTGATTCCTTAAGCTATGCTTGTTCGGATCCATATTTAAATAGAAATAAGTTTTAAGTCCTTCGTAAATCAGCTCAATAAGGCTTTATCTCCAAGTTCTCGAGCATTCGCAATATTAGAATATCTTGAAACAAAGACTTCGGAGCCGTTTGAAGTTGTAGCCGGTAGGTATTCCCCTGAGGACTCGTTACAAACTCACTTTGTTTGGAATTATCATCATCAAAATAATGTTCATCATCATGATCAATTTAAATTACTTAATAAAGTTTTTAAAGGGCACACAAGTTTTATAATATTTAAAAGGTTGTGTAATATGTAGTTACACAAGTAAGTAACCTATACTTCTATAATAATATATAAAAGTGCATCTGCCCGTCTGTGTCTTTATCTGTAATCTGTACTTTACCATCCTCTATAGACCTGCGGCATTAGCCTGTTTTGAGGCTAACAACAGCTTAACTAATTTAGACGGGTATAAAAACTTTGAGCCATTTCTTTCACCCCTGCAAAAATGTATACTTACATTTGTACGCGAACAAAGTTGCGGGCAACGAATAAACAATAAAAGTGCAGTTTTGAGCTAAATCTGAACTCGAGGAGACGCCGCTGCCGCGCTGTGAACAGTGAATTTGACAGAAACAGTTGCCAGCTTCTTCTATGTAATGTTATCAAAAAAGGTGTGAGGATATTATGTCCAATATATAGAAGTCAATGACATTTAGGCTGGACGCATACACACGTTTTCCGCATTCGATTTCCTAATGTTGAATTACGATTTGGAATTCCGTGAGACTAGCGCAAATTCATTCGGATTTTCGAATACGGAAAATGAATTCGACCTTAGGAACACGTAGTCAATTATTGTTCCTACTAACCCCACAGGCTCTCTATTCGCGATAATCATGTAAACGAACGTTCGTTATGTTGTACACGTTCGCTAATTGCTCTGGGGCCGCTGCCGAGCCATAAACAACTTTAATCTCCTTATCATAAAACTCATTTTACACCCGACGAGATAATTAAGAGACCGCTTACATTTTAATACTCGAGCTTTTTCTTAGCGACGTAATTTTTGCTGACATTATACCGCGCTCTCGAGACACTGAAAGCCAAAAATTACAAGCATCGTTCAAATTTAGGTCGCTTGTGACACTTTGGCTTAGCACATTCCTTGTAGAACACAAAATCATTTTTGATTTGAACATTATTAAAATTAAAAGTATTCATAATACTTACCGGTATTTACACAAATGTTTGTTTGTTTGCTTTGCTTTGAGTTGGTTTAAAATGTAATGAACAATAAAAGTCATAACTCATAAACGTAACCCTTGATTTCGCAATAGTAAAAAATTATCATCACGGCAAAAATAAAAAAGTACAATTATCAAAATACCATTTCTTAGTCATCTAAAAAATGAATCATTAAAAATGTCGTATCCATAGAATCTATTAATCTAATTTATTACATTCTCATGACTTCCAAAAAAGAAACTTCCCTGAAACGGCAAAACTCGTCAACTCGACGAGTTCAGGTGAAGTCACTTCGCGGTGTTTTCAAGCTTCACGGCCCCTAGGACATTTGTTCACCGCTGCAGTCACCGAGACGTCACCGACAAAAATTTAAATAAAATGCCACTTTATGACCTAGACCAGGGATGGCGAACCAGTGGCACGTGACATAAAATTTGGAGCACGTTACTGGTCACAAAACTAGTATCGAAATTATTTTACCAACAATGAAGGCTATAGATCCGCCTCTGCATAGTGAGCACCAAATTAGGCAAATTAAAAAAAAAAACGCACCGAATCACATTAAAAAATAGTTTAATGGCACGTTTATGACTTCTTCAGAAATATTTCTTTAGTAAAGGTTCGCCATCCCTGACCTAGGCTATGAAACCATTTTCTACCGGCGTTGGTCTAGCGACAAATGCCGCTACTGCTTTGTAATGAGGTAGGGCAAAATGAAGCCTAAAGCATAGGTCATAAAGTGGCATTTTATTTGAATTTTTATCGGCGGACACCCCGATGACGGCGGCGGTGGACAAACGGCTTTACGGTCAAAGTTTTAACCGGAGAAACTTTAAATTCTCCAAATTGTTTTTCTGATAGAACTTGGGATATTTTGGAGCCATTTGAAGTTATATTATTACAAGATGTTGCCCGCAATTTATTTATTTTACATCAATAGTCTTTACTATAGAGCAGTGTTCCGCAAACTTTTTGTGTTCAAGGTACATCTAGAAAAATTTCAATTTTTGGAGGTAAGTACACGATAAATTAATCAGCGTGTACTCTGTTCCAAATTCATTTTGTTCTTTTCGTCGATCGTCCTAAGAGTAGTCCTGTAGGTACGATGACATATTTTTTTGATGTACGTTTTCAGGCATTCCCGATCGATTTAATATGCGATCCGTTTTTGCGTATTCGAACTAGGTGACGTTCTAGCTTTTGTGCCAGAAAAGCTCCAATACCCTAATTATGGTAACGCTAATGATCTCCTCGGTCTCTAATGAGTTTTGACAGTGTTTTCATTAAAATACTAATGACATTTCGCTGAGTCGTCATACACAACAAAATACCTTTGTCTTCTTTTTAACAATTTTAGTGGAGGTTTAAAATAAAACTTTAGTTTAATTTCAAACAAATTATTTTCGGAGTAATGTTACTAAAAATATTTTTAACCTGTCATAAACAAGATTTGAACATTGTGTTTAAAAAATTATTATAATTTTTAACTGTGTGAACTAGTGATATAAATAAGCTAAGACATTCTTATTTAACATACGATTGACTGGGGTATTAAATTAAAATGAAAGAACAACTTTAAAATAATCATATTTTACTAAGTCATTAAAAACATAATATTATAGACTAAGAACTTAAAAATACTTAGAATGATGATACAATATTAATTTTCTTAGCTCCTACAGTCGTCGATTACATTACGATTTTTATACAATATTTTAATAACATTTTTAAATTCTACATAAACGAAGCAATTTAATGAATTTCTAATCTACCACTACCATGTCTAATTAGATTGCTAATAGAAGTGATATCAAATGCTAGTATGTAAAAAATAAAATATATTTTATTCATGTGAAAAATTTGTTGTAAAAGCCAAAAGCGTATACAAAAGTGTCACAAAAAGTTAAAATTAGGAAATGACAAATATCGACTTTTTTAAAATATTCAAAACCATACTACGAGTATTTACAAGCTTAGATCAATATAATCAAACATACAATATTTATCCAGGAATACAAGCGCTACAAATTACCAAATCAAATTGATACATTAATTTAGGGCCATGACAAATTTAAAAAACCTACAATAGGTACATTGTTTTATGTTTATAGATGTATTTACTTTGTTTTCTTATCTCCATTTATTGTATCGTTTAGTTTAAGAATGATATAATGTATTTTGCTAAATTACTATCGTCATAAGAACACTTTAAATCAGGGGTTCCCAATCTTTTTCAGCCTGCGGCACAGTTACACGTCACGATATTTTAACAAAACGCGCCCTACTCTACCTAGCTATTACAAAAAGATACATAAATATTACACCTTTAATGATTATAGTTAGGTGAAGCAGGTAAATAATAATAAACAAATATAATGCTTTGCAGAATCAATATTAAAATTTTATTTTATAATATTTGTGGTTTTGGATAATAATGGAGGATCGACTCACGGCGCCCCTCTTGCCTTTTCACGGCGCACCAGGGCGCCGCGGCGCACACTTTGGGAACCCCTGCTTTAAATAATATCCAAAGCTAGATGGAATGTATTTATGAATGTTATAAAATAGTTTCAGACTTAGAATGGATCATCAGAACATCTAATGTTCGGATTTAAAGAAGCTTCAAGGTTTGCGTAAAGTACAAACGGGATTATTGATTTTCTTTCAAAGTGATCAAATTAATCAATGTAGGAAGTACTGTGGAGAAGATTAAACTTGTCAACAGATAAGATGTCTAATCTGATTTTACGGAAACATTGGTAGCAAATTCTATGGACATTGTTTTTGTGAATATTGCTTTTTAAATGATTTGTGCAATATGTAATATATTAGTCTTCGTACTTCTTCTTGACAAACACTACAAAAAAAATAGGTATCTGATTTGAGATGTGTGTGGCTCTGTACGTATCCCCATATAAAGTAACAATATAGGATCTTCCGTTGTAATAGCCGAAGTTGATGCTCCTCCAGAACAAAATCCCTCAATTGTGTTTCGACAAAGTTGATGCTGTTTTATCCATTTCGCAACGCTTATGATATTCTGCGTTGTTCACACTTTCAGGCTTCCTTTTTAGAGGTCCCCCAGCTTGTAATTGTGTTGACTAAAACAAAAAGAAAAGTTGTTAGTTACAATAAATTATTATAAAGAAACTTTTATAAAATAAATACATAAGTCGTATACATATGTTATATAATAATAATATTAAAATTATATTTTTATTAAAATTTACTTACTTGGTATGATTTTCATCATCTACATGTTGACTATCAACAAAATCTTCAAGGAAACAATGTGAGAACAAATCAGCTTCCTCAACTTCTCTACACAATCGGTCTAATTCTTCATCTATTTGTGAATTAAAGAATGTACTCGTACACGAATCCATATTTTTAGCGAGGAAATATAAATCCGATCTTATACTTTAGAATATCGTTATGCAACTGATGAAATATGTGCACTTATGGAGCATTTATAGGGAAAACAAAGGTGCAAGTACATTAACAAATCATATTATTTAGCTAATGATCATTTGACTCCGCTTTGTTTAAAAGAAGAAAAGGAATGCTGTTGTGTATGACGACTCAGCGAAATATCGTATTTTAATGAACGCATAGTCATTGCTCATTAGAGACCGAGAAGATCATTAGCATTACTGTAATTAGGATATTGGCGTTTTTCTGGCACAAAAGCTAATAGGTAAACTAGTGCAAATATGCAAATATTGATCGGGCATGGTCAAAAACCCTCATTTTGACACCAAACTTTTTTTAGACGACGTACTACGTAGTCGCTCGAACCGCTGATGGAGCACGCGGAAAAGGGCTGGAGCCTGGAAGAAAGGAGAGCTGGGATCCAGAATGCATGAAACATATAACATATGCTCCCAGGAAAGGATTGAAAAGAAAGAAATTTTGTTTTGTTTTGCTTATATATATCTTTAATTTTTGACCATTTGAATGTGAGGATTGAGATACATTTAGTACATTGAGTGTATCACCACGTCATGTAAAGTCGTTGACGATAGTCAGCATCATTTATCATTCATCATCTATCAAGGTTCCCAAATCACTGTATCACAAAATACTTCAGTAAATAGAAAGAGTTTTACCCAGCATTTTTAACATTCGGAATTCACGCGATATTTAAATTTGACCTCAACATGTCAAAACCCTTTTCGGCGTTAATTCTATTGAGTTAACAAATCAAGTGACAGCTTGTTAATTTTATATCGCAAGTTAATGTTAATTTGGAGCTAAAGGGTTATTTAAATTTATAATGTTAGTAATTATCATTGTCGTATCATGATTATCATATTTTATTTAATTAACATTGACATAGCGTGATAATTTGTTAGTCTGCACAGTCACGAATTGACATAATCAGGGCGAGCGAAGCGAGCCATAGTATATCCCACAACCTTTACATTTTGTGGTACACTTTACGGAAAAACTATCACGCCTCTTGATTTGTACTTTAATATAGTAATTTTTATTTATATGTAGATGTGTTATCATCAGTCAGCCAAGGTGTGATGACGCGAGCCCTCACAAAGCTCGGCTTTTAGCTAGTCACTACTATATCCCACAACCTGAGCACTTTTGTGGTACACTTTACAGAAAAACTATCACGCCAATAATTGATGTGTGCTTTAACATAGCAATTTTTATTTATAATATGTAGATGTGTTATCATCAGTAAGTCAAGGTTTTTTTTTAAACACCCACACGATAGATGAAAAAATTTTTTTTTTTAATCAGTTGTACCTATGGGGACCCCTAAAATTTTTAATAGTTTTTCCATTATTGTATCAAAACCTTAATGCAGTTCACAGACTACATCTACTTACCAAGTTTCAATAGTATAGCTCTTATAGTTTCGGAGAAAAGTGGCTGTGACATACGGACGGACAGACATACAGACAGACAGACAGACATGACGAATCTATAAGGGTTTCGTTTTTTGCCATTTGGCTACGGAACCCTAAAAACTGCCTTAAAGATTATTACCACGCAGAAAAACGACGCGAGCCCTCACAAAGCTCGGCTTTTAGCTAGTATAGAGGTATTTTCACAAACCATACAGTTTGTTTGGTTTAAATGATATCAACTATGCAAGCGTCTTTGAGTCGAGAAGTACCTATGTTCTTACCAATTTTCTATAATAAAAACTATTTTATGTTCTTTTCCGGAGTAAAAGACATATTAGTATAGTTTACCATTGAAATTTACTTGTTTAATCAGGAGCCCAATTCACGACAAAATGCATTTCCAGTTAGAATGCAATACTATGGGCCTGTTTCACCACTTACTGATAAGTAAGTGGTAACAGCCCCTAAATTATAATAAATTTGCAAGCACATTATATCGTCAATTTATCTGTGTTTCTTTTTGTTGAATATCAACAAATTGAAACGATAACTACATTTTTTTTATGATATTGAATGTACTGTCACTTCTTGGTGGAAATTCATGTACAATTAAATAATTATACACTTTCCTTGCACTTATTCCACTTTATTTTAATAGATTTATTACAAAATTATTATATACACGACCGGTTTCGAAAAAATCATCATCAGGTAACACCTGATGATGATTTTTTGTGTAAGTGGAATATTTAATTTTTGTTGATTACATCAACCCCATGAGATGATGAAACTCGCAACCAAATGTGATTATAATTAAATATACTTTAATCCCACTTATACCAAATACATATCCAATAGATGCCTACATTTTCTTTCATGCCACTCTTGGCTTAGGTGAGAATTAAGAACAAAAAATAATATAATATTTTTCTTTCAAACACTAACGCACTTTCTTACAAAGCTAATCGTATCGGAGCTTTGATGTCTGCCTTTGTTGAGGAGCCTTTGAACACACACACACACACACACACACACACACACACACACACACACACACACACACACACACGTTGTTTTGTTTTATCACAAAGGCTCGGGCTGCATGCAGCATTACGCTTGGAATGACTTGCAAAGGTAAGATAAGTTTTATGTAGAAGTTGTTTAATGGAATCAAAAGGAGTTAAGACTGGATTTTGTACGCGTATATGGGAGTATATTTGGTTTTAAAGTATGAGGGTCAGTTCACAGAGGGGTGTTGCGACGTCACGCGGCGTGGTTCTGCAAATTAGATATTTAAATTTGAACCGCATTTACTATATCGACCCTTCTCTTGCAAAGGTCAATTTTTATTGGTTAGCATCACGTCTTAGGGTCAATTCAGACCGCAACGCGACGCGTAGATGCATTTCTAAATTTCTATGGATTTGACAGATTTGCAAGACGTCTCACGCAATTGAGATCTGTCAAATCAGTACAAATTTAGAAATGCATCTACGCGTCACGTTGCGGTCTGAATTGACCAATAAGGGTATCCACCCTTACGCACTAGGTGTAACCACACTGAAGCTGAGCGACGCGATACGTTACTGCCAAATTTTTTAATTAATGCTACGCTGCATCATATAAGTTCTCAACAAATATAAAATCAGCGTGTTCAATACCTAGACGATCAATTGTATTGTGCAATATCACGCTTCAATTTTTAGCAACAGTTTATTTGACAATTAGATTGAAGGCGCGCGATGTTCAATATCAACCCTAGACGGTCAATAATAAAATTGCTCGTCTAGGGGCCCGCTTAGAAGGGAAGATGATGCTACGGTGCTACGACGCGTAGCCCAGCGTAGCCACAGCGTAGCTCTACGGACTACGACTATGAGGACCAAAAAAATGATTTTGTAAAATAAATATGGATTTTTACTTTTTTTACCTGACTAGTTTCCCAACCGGTAAGGCGAAAATAATAATAAAAAAGTACTGTACACTACTTATTTATTTTTACATCACATCAATAGTAGCTTTTAAGGTAATTGTTTTCGATTGTGAATGGTATAAATTATTAGTATTGTAGATTTTGATAGTCGATATTGATACAATAAGCCCCTTAATTCAATTGTAGCTCTAATGGCAGCGCTGTTATACTATATTATATAGCTATATACCAATAAAAGCTTTTAACTTTATACCGCTCTCCAAGCTTGAACTTAATTAAGTACATTATTACCACGGATAGACTAGCTAACCATTAGTTAGCTAGTTCTAATTCAGCCTGTCAGTAAAAGTACAGACAAATAGTTGAGGTATTTTCAATTCAATTCATTTATTCACCTGAAACGTGATACATAGTACTTGTTATTACAATATTTTCGCCCCAAAATGTTTCGACTATTGTCGAAAAAAATATATTTTTAACATAAGATATTGAAAACAAAATAATAGTACTCGTTTTGTCTAAATATTAGAGCATAATTAAAAGTATAATAGCTTACCTTAATTAGTCAGATAAATATTAGTTATTCTTGTACAATACAAAAAAAAAAATAATAAAACATGAAATTGGAAAACTGCAACGATGAAGTTTGAGTATTTTTTTCAGTGAATTTTAAAAATACATTTAAAGTTAATTACGAAATTAAATAATATACGAGTAAGTTTATTCAGTTTGCCTTAAATAAACTGATTTTAAAAAACATAAAACACCTCCATTCAGTGAGAATAATTGTGTACCAACGTGAAAGCTCGGTTGTCGGCTCATAGTTTTATTCGTTTTATTTAATAATATTATTATTATGAATATTTCAGTGAAATGGAAATGTTATAAAAATAAACTTTGAGCTCGTGAAATTTATATTCAATTCTTTTTATCCTATTATTCAAACGAAGCTTAAAAAAGAACTTTTTAAACATTAACTACGTTACATGTTAGTTAAAATAACATTTTTAAGTCTATTAAATATACGTAACGGTGCCTATCTCTTGCATCGAGCTTTGCTCGGAGTTTTGTTAGTAAATGCCTTAAAATAAGCGTTTTCTTAGTGATAAGACATAGATAGGATTTTCATTTTCTCTACTTAAAACACCAAATTTTATGGAAATACTCTCATCTGCTGTCAGAAAAGTGATAATGTAAATATACGTGAGTATACGCGACTGTTTTGTATACAATATAATCTAATTAAAATTATTGAAAGAAAATTAAGTAAGTGATTGATTTTAAATACTAACAATAATTGCGAATGGTTCTAGAACAATTCTATTAGAATAGAAATGTAATTATTGAGTGAATTCCACCGGAGTCGGGAGGTCGAACTGTGATTGAAATATTTGTATCGCTCCAGACAAATTAAATAATATATTGAATCCCTTTGGCGTCGTTGAACCCAACTATTAGGAGCCTTATTAGTTGAGCAAAAAACTACTATGGCTCAAACCAGCGAGTCACACAATTTCAAAGTTTCATGTGTGATAATAAGGCTTTCTTGTCCTGTCTTGTCGCGCGTATGGTCGTGGTGATGTGCGGAATAAAGTGTAGATAATATTTAATCGTGTCTAATCGTGCTAGTTATTCCGAATATTAGCTTAGTTCATATTCCCGTCCAGACACTACTAGTTAATGAAACTGTATTTTTACAATCGTACTGTCTTGCATGTACGATTGTAAAAATACAGTTTCATCAACTAGAAAAACCATTTTCATTTGTCGGCAACAGTCATTTTGCATTTTTTTTATTAAATACTAATGTTAAGATTGCTGAATACGTTTAAATAGTTATTATATTATCCTATTTTTGTTTCAGGTAACACACCAGCAGTAGTACCGATTAATCTTTAGGTATAAAACGAAGTATATCCTGGCATTAGTTGAGCAGTTCGCAAATCAGATAGATAGCCACGTTTATCTCTACCTCCCGCGGGGCGCCCAATAATGGAGATACATGGCCGGCACCGTATCGGGAAACCTTACCTGAGGAAATTTTTCGTTTCTGTTTGATGTTCATCCCAAAAGTTCCAAATATTTTATGCCTAATTAAATTATATCCCAGGGCTTACGAGTTTTATTATCATACTCGAGCCGAATAACAGTTAATTCTCTGGGAAAATATATTATGTTGCATTTTTTCATACATACAAAAAACGGGAATAAACATTATACGTAGCACAGCATTAACTTTAGGCAACTGGGTCTTATGGATTTAATGGCTACACTTTAAACATTATTGATTAACTTCAATTTAATAAAGATTTTGAATAACTTCATATGCTTTGTGTCAAACTCTTAAATAAATTAATGTTAAGTAATAATTAAACATCTTTGAGTAGGTACAGCCTGTTAGGCTTAGGCCCACGTGTGCTATGGATTAAATTTAAACAAACGTTAGATTTCTTGTTGTCTTTCTTTTAGTATTAAACAAGACAGGTATTTAACCCCAAGCTAACTGTACAAGAGAACCTTTAACTCACAAGCTAAAATTGTGTATGTTGATATATTATTTACACTATGCATGTTGATGAAGCCTTATTAGCTGATATTCCAGTAGAAATTCAGCTACGCATTAATTAAGATGTCATTGATTTATCAGACCACTAATATTCGTGAGTTACAGCTATTGGTAGGTATTAATAACGCCTGGACGCCTAAACGATTAATGATTGCGTTAATATCATACGGGTTCTTGAGAGTAATGACATAAAATGTCGTACAAACAGAAGTCTCTACGTTAAAACTATGAATTGAAAATAATAACTATACGTTTAGGTATTAAAAAAGCGACTGTTTTATCACATCCAATATCAATCTCATGGCTAAAACGAATTTATTAACACTTCTAGCTTAAATCAAATGCCAATCAATAAAGTTAAGACCCCAAAATGTGCCAAAGAAATATGCGTACACACGCTAAAAACTTTCCTAATGCAATCGGGTAATGAACGTTTAGAATGTTTTAACCAAAGTAGAGCAAGCTGTGTGATTTCCAACAGCAGTATATTAAGTCGTATAAAACTTAATAAATGAAACTGAAAAATATTTTTGAACACCAGAACAAAATACGTTTATGTTATTGCATACGAGAAAAATATTTATGAATTCTTTATTCTACTGAATATTCGCATGGTGGTAAAAATGATATTACGCGAATTTAAAATAGTGGCGTTGTATTATAAGTTTTGCGGTCGTGTCGGGCAGTGTGTTGGGTCAGGAATCTGTAGTAATATTGTTTGCATGCATGGCAGGCAGGTCGAGGCGAATCAAAAATTAATTTTTATTTTATGGATTTAACGTTACTACTAGTCCTTTCAGGTCCTATGAAAACAAAGTCTCAGTCTGGACAACCTGGTAGCGCGTTTGCGTCGATTATGTAGTACCTTTAGTACATATAGGAGTTGCAGTTCTCTCTGACATTAATATCGTTGCGTGCTGCGGCGGGCATTGTAATGACTAATGAGTTTAGTTTGTTGCGGTATTACGCAGCCGTCACGCCCTGTGCCATAACACATTTTACCCCAATAGTAGTTATATTCCTAGGCTTAACCAGTCAGGAGTATCCTCCACAAATTATAGAGGCTTATGATCGAGTAGCAAACCCAATTCTAGATAATGATATTGTGAGCGGGACCGTCCGAAAATCAAGTCAAACTCGCTGTGGTGAACGGTGTTAGTTGTCGATGCTGATTTTAAAAATTTATTTGTACTAAGGAAGACTCCAATGTTTATTTGTTATTTAGATACTTCTTACACTGAAGAGAGCCTCTTCTATCAAAATATTTTGTCTCTTAACAATTTTAACTTACAAAATATAAGCTTTAATGTAGTACGTGATGGAGGTATGTCAGGTGTACGAATCACAGTCCCCAAGAGCATTGACTGACGTTTGGCATTTGCAACTTCCCTTGTACATACATTGGTATTCATTGTCCACCAGCTCGCTAGTGGTCGCGGATTATCGGGACTCGGGTGGAATTTTTAAGCCGTTGTTTTTTGTTTGTGACGTCGGCTCGTGATGACTTGTTTAAAACGCAATAATTTGGTCTTGAACGAGCTGTTTATATCTCACCCATAAAGCTAATATACCTAGCGGAATAGAGAAACAAAGGCCTGAGCAAGCGAGATGTCACTATCAGTAACACTGCATGGTAAAAAGAGACGTGTGATACATGACAGCGGAACTCTTTTTTTGACTTCCAGTCGGCACTTGTCGGCACGTTGACAATTTAATCTCATTCAATTCAAGAATTCATGTTCAATCATGCTTGTGTAAGTATATACGTACACATATTTTTACACACAGATGTAAACCAATTTCGGTTTCGTTTGACAGCTCGAGATTGTTGCTCTATTCCGCTAGGTATATTAACTTTATGATCTCACCTTATCCTCGAGTCGTTGTAAAATCGAGATAAAAACATGTAAACAAACATTTAGGGGTTCTTAAAGCTGGGACAAAATTGAAGACCTCGTCAACCCGCTAAAAATATCTTAAAACTAGATTTAATGATCATAGGTATCGGTATGCACAATAAGGTTCTCTTTGTTTTCCCCTCTGCTGTGGTTTGCGGTGTCGAACTCTGACCTTTTCCGTGTTGCCTCGTGACCTTATTTCCCGTGATGATAGACGTACATTAAAACTCGAAAAGCTTATGTTTTTGTTGTACCGGGTACCAACAAAACTCTAAGGGTAGCCTAGTTCCTATTATTCGTAGGGGTAGCCCTTGTATATTCAATTTTATTCAAATTCGTTCAGTTGTTTTTCCCGAAAAAGATAGTTTTTCAACATGAAAGCTTTTGGCGCCAAAACCAGTCAGCACTCGGCACGTGCGACGGCCATTTTATCTTCTCTGCTGAAGTATTTATTGCTCACACGTAATCTTCCGCTAACCTTTCGACTGTTATATTAAATTATTCTGAATAATACCTTAAAATAATATTTTTTGTGTGAGTTATGTGTATGTAAAATAAAACAATAATGTTTTCTAATAACTTTCTCTTCCTAATTTAAATCATTAGCAGATTATATTATATTAAAACTAGCTGACCCGGCTTGTTTTGCCATATAAATTATTTCTAGTATCAATATAAAAAGTAGATAAAAACCTATTCTCGGGCCTAACGAATGTACATACAAAAATTTCATTAAAATCGGTTGAGCCGTTTTGGAGGAGTTCGCGCACAAACACCGTGACACGAGAATTTTATATATTAGATTTAAAAGACTATGTCAGCGGTCAGCCAGTGATGATATAGCGACACGGAAGAAAGAACCCATAGTAGATAGATACCTATTATCAGCATTTGAGATCAAAGTTTAAAAGTCGAAGTTTAAGTTTATTTATTATTAATGTAATTGTAGTAATTACCTACTTGTAGATTTAGTAATAATCAATTGTACGCTTGAAAAAAAAAACAATAAGCAACATTAAAAAAACAGTGTATATTCTAGAATAAAGACCAGTCGCCAGATCAAGAGAAATCTATCATTTGACCTATCTTCATACGCGCACTCAAAAATCGGTTAAAAGAGAGAAGTATAAGCTATTCAATTGACCGAATCTCCCTCTACCCAGCGACCGGACCCTACATTATTTTCCGTAAACAAAGCATGTTGTTATCCCGAGCTTTTACATATTCCTGGAATCCAGGGTAAGCCGTCACGAGCCAGACGGCTGTGACGGCGGTCGACCATCCGTCATGGACTGACGTGCGAGTTATGACGAGCGGGGGATTTAATATAATATTAAACAGCTACCCCTTGATATAAACATTCAACGTATTTGAATATAGTAAAACCTCTGGCCCAGGACAGTAGGTAGCAGACGTCTTGTAGGTAGATAGAGCTATCTACAAATTTGTTATGTATGTCAACTATACCTTCTTACTATTAATCTAAAGTAAATAATATTAGGGATTTCATTGTCTATTAACCCTTAATTAGTCGCATGGGGTCAAATCACTTTTAAACCGAAAAAAATATGTGCCAGAGTTCTAGGAATGCAACGACGATCTTTGTAGTCTCCTAACTCCTATCGAGGTATCCTAATAAGTGGTAGCCGGTCAACTAACGATGGTGCAGGCGTCGTTACTCTCTTGAGCGCTGACCCCATGCGACCACTTACGTGACTTTTTTGTCACAAGACAAGTTTCTATTTTTGTAATATTATGTTTAATTGTTAGATTATTTTTGTTTTAATTTAGGATGTCTCATAAATATATACGTGTATATCATTCTATTAACAGCATTTTCTTACATAATTGCTTTGTAAAAATGTCAATATGAGTCAAGACAGTGTACTACGATAGCGGCTGGAAGGTTTCTGAAGATCAAAGATATTTTGTGAGGATAGCCTCCGAACTTCGAAACTATACACCGATTTGTGATGGCCATGAATCGGCAAGCAAGATTGAAGAGTCCAGTAATGATTATGATTAAAATTATCTCCGACCACTGGATGGTGATGATTGTAATGATAATGATTAAAATTATCTCTGACCACTGGATGGTGTTGATGATGATGATCAGGGGGTGATGACCAAAAGTGCGTAAAAAATTATAAAAGTGAGGAAAATATGTTTGTCAATATTATCTCAAGATCTAATTAATTCCTGCGGTGCTGGAAAAGAAATCTGGTTATCAGAGTGAAAAATATTTTTTTTTTCATCTCGATCTCAGATATAGTGATATTTTGGAGATTTCGAGACATAAAAGAAGTTGATTGTTTTTTTTTTTGTTGTAAAGAGGCAAGGAAAGGTATTTGTTAATTAATATTAATTACAGTAAAGCCCTCAAACAATTTGTATAATTGATACTTCGTTTTATTTATTTCTTCAACTTAATTTTCACTATTTTATTTGGGGTCAGTAAAGACCCCATGTGACTACTTGTGTGATTTTCTTGATGCGCCTAATTAAGGGTTAAACATTGTTGGTCTGCAATATTTATTACATAAACGTAACGTTAGCAACTGTAGTGTTAATATTTACGACTACATGTAACTAAGGTATATGTAGTGGGTATTAGGTTCCCGGGAAAGGACATACTACATTCCTATGTAGTATGGTTATTATTTCGGCAACACGTATGTGCGGGTAGCACTGTAATAAGAATTTATACACAAAGTTTCGGACAGCATTTAGAATGCAATATGTTATGATCTGAATCTCTAGTTATTTTCAAACTACATCCTGCTGCTACGCTCGTGTTCCTCACAAAACTCGAACAAATTCTCAGAATTGAAACAATAACTTTGCTTCTCGCAATGACATTTGCCTTGCAGCTTATTTCATAGTTAATGCAACAGTTATCTATTAAATAACGCAGTCATTATTTGTTGGAAATTAATTTAAATTATTCTTCTTAATTAAGTGGTAATTTAAATATTAATATAATATATAAGTGCACAATGCATACCTCATTAGGTAACAATGATTAACACCAAAGCCGTTAATGACATTGAGACTTGTTTACTAAACAATGTTTAGTATACTTACATTATATATTTTGAAAAGTCTTCAAAATACGTTACGTGAATATTCCTTCAAATTAAAACCGCTAAGTTGGTGCGTTCGAGAAAATGTAAAGAGAATCGCTGGTGAAGCGTATAAACAAGTATTAAGTAAATATAAATAGCACAGAGTTATAATATTACGTGGAGATAGAAGCTCCCGAACAAACACGAGAGTGATCCACGAAGAATGAGATTGAATTAATTATTAAACCGCACTCGACGGGTAATGTTCTTTCACTCTAATATAAATACATATTCGCATAATACTTTCATTTTATTGAATTTTCAGCTAACAGCACAATTAGTAATGTTTCACGGATGTTTGTCTTCCTTCAGCTGATCCCCTCATCATTTAATCCCTTTTTACATTTGTGTACTTTACGTAACAAACGTTTTTAGCTAGAAAAAATGGGCATAAAATACTTGTGGTTGCCATCACTGGCGCAATATTATAAATAGTAGAAGCCGGGAAAACCTCCTTATTATTATAAAATTATAATAAAATTTCAAACCATTTTAATAAAAACAATATGAGTATATTATTATACAGAGTTCAAATGCTTACAATAATGCAATAACAATATCTACAAGTATCCAACCGTCTCATATCTTGCTCCGGGTGTTACCGCGGAGGAGGTCGAGGCCGATCCTGACGGCGTGCAGCGCGGTGCCGGGCGCGCACGTGACGCCGTAGCCGCCGTGACCGTAACAGTGCACCACGGGGCTCCGGCCCGGCTCGGCCTCCACGCGCACCGGCACGCGGTGCGGCCGCAGCCCCACGCGCTGCGCCAGGAGCTCCGCCCCCCGCAGCGCCGGCAGCAGCGCCTCGCAGCGCTCGCGGATGGCGGCGGTGTCGTGGGGGCTGACGGTCAGGTCGTAGCTGTCGTACTGTCGCACGCCGCCCAGCGTCGCCGCGCCGCCCGCGCCCGGGATCACGTACGTGTCGTAGTCCCCGTAGAACGCCGTCTTCAGCCAGGGCGCCCGCACGCGCAGTACCTGCCCCCGCAGAGGCACCAGGTCGTGGTCCCCGCACAGCAGCTTCGCACCCATCCCCGTGCAGTTGAACACGAGGTCGTACTGTCCTCCCAGTGCCGACAGGCTCGCCACCTTCTCCCTTAATATTTTCCCGCCTCCTTGTAAGAAAGATCGCTCTACCCACGGTAGGTAGCTATCGCAGCCGATCTTGACGGTGGAGAAGTAGGAGCCGTGCCGCCAGTCCCCGGCGCAGAGGCGCAGCTCGTCGTCCTGCACCTCGCGGTAGACCGGCACGAGTTTCTCGATGAGGTGGTTCCGGGTGACGTGGTAGTTCTCCCGCGAGAAGATGTAGGCGCCGAGTTCGGTGACGCCGGCGAGCGGGGCGTCGGCGGTGTGGAGGATGTCCTGCCAGTAGCGCCAGGAGTCGTCGATCCACCGCTGCGTGATCTCCGGCGTGGGGCCGCGGAAGCTGGTGCCGGGCCGGAAGATGCCTGCCGCCACGCAGCTCGTCGTGTCATCACCTAAGACGATGTGCAGATAAGAAAACATATAAATACAATGTTATACAGGCACGCACAGCGACCTTATCCAGAAATGGCGTATTTGCCGAGAAAAACCTTGAAGCAGCGAGGTGTCACTAATTTTTGGTCATATTTTACGTGTGATTTGGACTAGGACCGTTTTAAACCATTTTATGAAGCTAACCACTACTGAAAATCCACCTATGTTCTCCACTATAAGCGTGACCTGTGCTCGGGACAGCTCGGCCTGCAGCACCCTGACCACCGTCATCCCCACCACGCCGCCGCCCACCACCGCCATACCTAAGTTCTCCGCTATAAGCGTGACCTGTGCTCGGGGCAGCTCGGCCTGCAGCACCCTAACCACCGTCATCCCCACCACGCCGCCGCCCACCACCGCCATACCTAAGTTCTCCGCTATAAGCGTGACCTGTGCTCGGGGCAGCTCGGCCTGCAGCACCCTGACCACCGTCATCCCCACCACGCCGCCGCCCACCACCGCCACGCGCGGCGCGCTGTCCATCTTCACCTGGAATGTAAACAATTTACAGAATTAAAACTTTTTAGGTGCCTTGAAAGTTTCAAGGCCGCGTCACAAGTCCCAGCAGTTTTACCCAAATATCAGTGAATAGTGAAACTTGCGAATAAATGTGGAGATGTAGTCAGTTGTCCTGATCTTAATCATTGAGGGTACCAACTGCAGATCGTTCCAGAGGTAGATATTTTTTACTCGAAAGAACTTTTATGCTAATTATACAAGGATCACTCTCATTAAAACTCTACGATGAAGTTACTCTGAGCAGGATGAAATGGTGGATTAGATGATTTCAGAGAATTTTGTATTAGCAACGCCATCTGTTAACAATAATGACGAAGACCAAAAGAAACAAGAAAACAATATTATTTTATAGACCATCAGTATCGATAACTTTTAAAACCAAAAAAATAATAGTAGGATGAAACTCATTAGAAAAGGAGGAGACTATTATAAAAATGAAAGGAAAAATAATTTACGGGCGATCTGAGGTCGGGAAGGGGATGGGGGTTAGTTTCTAAGGGTGAAAAACGGTTTATCTCGATTTCCGGCAAAACTAAAAGTCCTATGGAAAAAAGTCAAATGGCAAGATGTAGGTAGTAAAAAGATCTAAAACTTTTGTATTTACACTTTTTTCACATATCCTCAAAATGTATGTGAAAAATTCAAAAAACAAAGTGTTTAAAAAGTTTTCGACAGTTTATTTTTCTTTATATTTGAACTATGACATATTCTGAGATGTGACTTTTGTAAAGAAAAATTGTGTATGAGAAAATGTGTATAGAGAACATAAAGTTAATATACCTTATATCAACTTTATGATAGAGAATGTGTAAAGTACCCCGCAAACGATCAAATTTGTTTGACAAACATGTTTGATGTAATTAACGTTTTAATCAAACAGCAGCGCAGACGATCAAACGTGCATCAAACAAGTTTGTCAAACAATTAGCTAGAATCGGTTTGAGATCATGAGATCTTGTTTGACAAATACAGCGGAACACGTTCAAACACGTTTGTCAAACGCTACGCAAATCCAAATTTTCTTCAAACAGGTCAAACACGTAGTTTGTTTGACAAACGCTTCAAACAAAGCTGTACACTATCAAACTGTTTGACAAACACGTAAAATTTGACAAACAATTTGATCGTTTGCGGGGTACTTAAAAATGAAAATAAATAATATTTAATATAGAATAAAGAGTGTTTAAAAATGAGTAATAAGAGTTATAAAGTAAATGAGTAAGAGTTATGAGTTGAACTGAGCTGATTTTATTCATGGTGCCGAAACCCGGTTTGTGTTCGTGGAGGAGGAGATGAGATTGAGTAAGGAAGTCAACTAAAATATTTACAAAAGCTTTGTTGAGGAGATTGAGAATTAAGAATATATTAGAATTTTTACTTCATAAAACTCAAACTCAACTCAAACTCAAATTTTTTTATTCAGAATAAATTTTTGCAAATATTTTCTGAAAGTCTACATGATGCCTACCACCGGTTCGGGAACTAACCCGGCGAGAAGAACCGGCGTAAGAAACTCGCACGGGGCCCACTTTATTTACCAAAAAAAGTGAGAAATAAATTAATCTTTTAAATAAAGTTTACAATGCTGTAACTTAAAATTATACAATGTCAACATACATACATAATTATTGTAAGTCATAAAATAATGTAGAAGCAGCCTTGCAAGCAGCCATCCTACTCCCAAGATGTGCCATCGTTTATGAAATCATTGACCTTTTAATAGGCTTTGGCACACAAACGCTCTTTGACTACTTTTTTAAATTTATTAATGGAGAGATTTTGAACGTTTTTTGGGATTTTATTGTAAAGGCGTATACATTGACCTTTAAAAGATTTACTAACTTTACTAAGTCTGATCACCGGTATTCCTAGTTTGTACTTATTTCTAGTGTTTCTTCCGTGACTGTCACTTTTGGTTGTAAATTTACTAAGATTCTTTCTAACATATAATACATTATCCAAAATGTATTGAGAAGTAACAGTTAGAATACCAATTTCTTTAAACTTTTATCTCAGAGATTCAAAAGCTGACATTTTATAAATTGAACGTATAGCTCGCTTCTGCAGCACAAAAATCGTATTAATGTCGGCAGCGTTTCCCCATAAGAGGATGCCATACGACATTCTACTATGAAAATAACTGAAATAAACTAGTCTTGCTGTGTCTTCGTCAGAAATTTCCCGTATTTTTCTGACTGCGTATGCTGCAGAACTGAGCCTATCTGCAAGATTAGCAATATGAGGACCCCACTGTAGTTTACTATCTAGTGTAATGCCTAAGAATACAGCGGTAAAGAAGTAAGGAGTAACGAGCAAAGAATAAAGAGAGATATAACGAGTATATAATTTAGTATATTATAGCCACACAGTTTTAGGAGGCGAAACAAAATAACAGAGAGTACAAAATGGAAGTCCAAAAACTAGTAAAATAAACAGGAACTGTTAGTTGAGAAAATTAAGGAGGCAATAGATTTTTATAAGAGGTTTCCAAAGGAGCTTAAAACGATAAAATATATAGAGACAAAAATAGAACAGGCTGAAAAATGGTGTTGCAGTTTTGATTCAACTGACACAGAGTTAGTAGAGTAGTTAGTAGTCAGTCCGTGGGAAGACATAAAGGACTTAGAATATTTTACTGAATACTTTCATGACGAGTTCGACAAGGCCTTCACATATTATATGATGATTTTAAAGATTCAAGGCCCGTATTCACTTTGATTAGTAATAAGTGCAAGTAATTAGGGCAGGTGAATATTTATTAGGAGAAAGTAAGTGTGGACAGCGACTGATTAGTGCAAGTGATTAGCCGGCTGCGTAGTAACGTGATTAGGCCTGTATTCTCTTTGATTAGTGATTAAGTGCAGGTGACTAGTGCAGATGATTAGTGATTAGGAGAAAGTAAGTGTGTACAGCGACTGATTAGTGCAAGTGCTTAGTCGGCTGCGTAGTAACGTGATTAGAAGCGTGTTCTATTTTTTGCTAGTGCAAGTGCGTGTACCCACGTCCCGCGCGCCCTTGCTCCCTTCACTCGCAGCGTGCCTGCCAGCTATGAAATTGAGCTTTACTTTTTCTCGATGGTCAGGTAGACCTTCAGAACTGTCAACTGGATACCTCCTAAAATAACCGCAACCGAAACTCCATAGTTGCTGGTCGTTCTTACCTCTGTAAAGGTCACAAACAGGTAAACTTTCAGCTTTCCGAAACTGAGGAAGGTCTGGCCGTCACAGGCTCTTGGTCCATTAAATAAGATGGATCATTTTTGAAAAAAATAACAACAGAATATGCCAAATGGTAAAGGTTCGGAAACCTACCCCAAAACTGATGGGGAGCGGGGGTGAAGGGGGAGGGGGGAGGAGGGGTAAACCCCCCCCCCCCCGTACCAAATCCACACTGAGAAACCCCCCAGTTTTTGAGCTACTCACCTTTGAAATTTTCGGAATTCTGAGGCTACATCATATTTTATTCTCGGCAATTTGCATAGTGTTTTTTTAACGCCTTTAACCTAACCTACAGCGTGTTTTGTGACGGTCGCCGGTTGCTGCCGCAGCACAGTCACAGTTCTAGCCTAACCAACTTTTGGACTTTGTGGATTGTGTTTGTTTTTGTTTTGGCGGGGGGCTGCGCCCCCCGAGCCCCCCTTTAATTTATAACGGTCGCCGGCTGCTGCCTCAGCACGCTCGCTGCGCTCGCTCGGCTCCCTCTGTGTTGTGGTCTAAGTTCTAACCTAACCTAACCTACTTTTGGAGTTTCTGGATTGTGTTTGTTTTTGTTTAGGTGGGGGGCTGTGCCACCCGAGTCAGCCCCCCCAAATGTGTGTACAAATAATAGGAGAAAAACAATGTAATTTAAAAAGTCAAGGTTTGATGGAAAAAGTGAGTGATGAAATAATGGAAAATAATGAAATAAAGCCAGAGAGAAAGAAAGTACAAAGTATTATATTAAAAGAAGAACAGTTAATTAATAAAAAAGAAAAGGAGCTTGTCAGTATTGAGAAGGAAATGACAAATCAAGTAGGAGGAGAACTTGATAGTACAGAGGAGAAAATAACAATTGAAAAATTGCAGAAGTGTGTGGATAATAATTATGGTAAAGGAAACTATGAGGACATATAAAGAGGAACCAACAACAATTAAAAATATTGATCCTGAGTTAAAAATAGAATATAAAAAAGGAGAGACCTTTAAAATAAGAATTGGTGCTAGTAAATTATTTAAGGGCCTAAAGCAGTTTTTACGTTACAACACATTTAATGTGGGCGAGAGGTTGAAATATATAAATGTTTTTAAATACAATTTGAGTAGACAGAGATGTCAGAATAAAAAAAATGTGAGATATGGAAACAAAATATATTTTGGAAAATTATTGAAGAGGAGAGTTAAATTTAAATCTAATGAGAAGATTCTTAGTACACACTTATGGTGGACCATGGAAGGGACGAAATAGAATAAGAAAAATAATAGTTAGGGAATTATGATACATATTAAGGAGATTATAATTATTATTGTAATGCGTGTGATTATGAGACTGAGAGTGATTTTTAATTTAACTTAGTTTGAGTCTTATTGTTTTGAGTTGTGTTAGGAATTTGAATAATTTTATTTGATGTGTGTTATTGGTAAAGAAAAAGGGTGATTAGGAAATGATTATCAATAGAGATACATATTATTATTGTGTGAGTCTACATAGAGGTTTAAAAATACCTGTGAGAATAGATATTATAAGAATTTGTAATGTGTGAGTATAAGAGAGAGGGTGTGCAAGTTATATGGAATTAGTATGAGATTTTAATTTAAGTTTGAGTTGTGTTTAAATATCAGTTAATGAGTTAATACTTTGAGTGTAGTTAGTGTGTGAGTTTTCTTTTTTGCTTTGTTAACAAAGAAAATTAAGCGTGTATCTCAATGTGTGAAAGGACCAGTTGAGAACTAGGTCCTTTGGGGGGGGGGAGTGTGTTTAAAACGTTTTCGACCTTTTTATAAGTATATTTTTCTTTATATTTGAACTATGACATATTCTGAGATGTGACTTTTGTAGAGAAAAATTGTGTATGAGAAAATGTGTATAGAGAATGTGTAACAAGGAAAATAAATACCATTATATAGAGTAAAGAGTATTTAAATGAGTAATAAGAGTTATAAAGTAAATGAGTAAGAGTTATGAGTTGAACTGAGCTGATTTTGTTCACCAAGTTTTTGGTTTCTTACTTTTATCTTTTACGAAATTGGGTGGAAACTTACCTTTTTATGTCCCAAATACGCTGTAATTTATTTGATTAGAAATATTTATTTTTTCACCTTATTTTGAATTAATATCGAAAAAGCACCCTAATCAAAAAAACTTGGTTGACTACTGAACCCTAAAACGGAACCCTAACAAGCTGATTTTTTGTACATTGATAGGTTAATAGTTATATAATTTAAGAGTAACATTGTACTACAAATAGAACAATCCATACTTTAGGACCATCAAATCAAAGTATGAAATCTTTTCTATCTCTGTTAGCTACCACTTTCGAGAATTTTCGCAGAGGAAATTGTTGTTCGTCTTATCAAAATGAATCTACTCACGAAAAATCAGCTTTATAGTAATCAAAAAAAAACTAGGGAACCCGGACTATAATGCTAATAAAAAAAACTTATCTTCCCATATCGCGATCGTCAAGATCGTGCTTTGGAGTTTTTAGGTCGATATCGAATTGAAAACAATACTTGAGTACTAGTTTCAAATATGAGTAGAGTTTAAATAGGTAGTTTATTATTGTGTTTACTATTTCAAAATTATATTGCCTATTATTAATGAATAGAGTACGCCACATCCACAGTAAATTAAAATCAATTATGAGTCGCGTCCCGTTGTTCTAGAATCTAGTTGATGTGACTTGTATATCAACAGCTTAGTTGTTGTTTGTTAGTTCAAAGTAGCTTTACCTCTGAGTTTCTATGAGAACTTAGCCCTTTCGTCAATCAGATTGTCAAGATGTAAAATAATTGAATGAACAAACTGTCTGGTATGGCAGCGCGTAGGTACAGAGGGTCTAACACAGACGGACAAACACACAAACAATACAACTCATAGTAAATTAAACTAACCTATGTAGGTATTCACAATAAAAGAAGTTCACGATTCACCAAGTCCGTTTCGGTACGACCTCACGACACTATCCCACAGATGAACTGACTAACCTTTCCTACTCAATATACGCCAGTGTCGTTTGTATATCAAACTGATTACCTACGTCATTATCAACAGGCTAAAATAAGAGTTACTTAACGTTATCATTCCATTGTTGACATGATAGGTCTTAAAAATACGTTTTTAGGTATTCGAGATAATACCTATTATGTATTGACTTTTTATTCTCTGTAGAAAACAAAAGTTCGTTTTTGAGTTGGATTTTCCGGTAGTAACCAGGGTAGGTAGGGACTATATAGTGTCTAAAGTACTTAAGACGCGTTCACACCAAACTGACTGTCAGCCTCCGAAAGTAAGCGAACGTTACGACTTACGTCTCGTGAGTGGTGACTGGTGGTTAAAGATGGTCGTTGTTCTAAATTGTCTAAAGAACATAACTGCATTCATAACTCAATACTAACGTAATTTTTGTGGGATAGTACACAAATGCTTAACAGCAGTTGCAAACGACATGCGACAATCCGTTATTAGTTATTAGATACGTTTTTAGGGTTCCGTACCCAAAAGATAAAAACGGGACCCTATTACTGAGACTACGATGTCTGTCCGTCTGTCTGTCCGTTTTTTCACATTTCCAGAAGCAACCGTTTAGCTGGTAGAAGGGGGGGACCCTGGACTCTAACGATTTTTTCCGCTTTGAAACTTCATATTTCACAAATGGATCCCTAAATCGGAAAATGATCTATGGATACTCGTAATATTTTTAAAAAACCTATCCATCGACACCCCACACGATGGGGTGGACGCGAAAAAAAATTTCATCCCCGCTTGATGTGTAGGAGAGGTACCATAAAAAATATATTTTTTTAAGATTTTATATACCATTTTGTCAGCTTCATTAATAATTATGTGCATTCATGCCTAATTACAGCTTTGTAGGTCCTATAGTCTCTGAGTAAAACCGCGGACAGACAGGCGGACAGACAGACAGACAGACGGACGGACAGACCGAAACTATAAGGGTTCCTTGTTGACTACGGAACCCTAAAAACTAATCAAGGAGGTTTAAAAGCCTATTGCTTTCACCCAACTTTCACCACTGCACTGTTATATCAAATTAATTAATGATTGAATTTTATTCAATCACTATTTTGCTTCCGTTGACTAAACTTTTTGCACATACCCTACTTAATGTGCACATTCTGAAGTTAAGTGGTAGGTAACGAATAACGTCGATAGTCGATACCCATAGACGTGCTTTTAACAGTTTATTCTTACTTTCCAGAATCGAGACCGCAGCGAAAGGATTACAACCAGCTGTCGTCAAACGAGAAGTTAGATAACAGACAGACAGACGACGTGAACTACATCGAGGAGCCTGAAGTTGACTCGGACGAGAGTAGCACCGACTTGGACGAGCGAGACACGCGCGGAGTGTGCCCGCCCTGCGCGCATGATCGATATAACAACAACATTCACAGGCGCTCCCATGATGATTTTAGCGACGATACCGATTACGGTAAGCTCTAGCATAATAAAACTTGTTCAGTTATTATTGTAGGAAATATCACAATAATATTCACAAGCTGAAGAATTCGAACTCTTTGAGACTGCGACAAAAAATGTTTACCTGTCGGCTGTCAGTGTCAATTGAGATTTGAGGCCAAATGTCAATGTCATTAGTCATTCATGAGTTCATAGCCTAGCGAATTTCGGAGGACAAAAACATTATTTACGTATTGTATTTTCCTGCTAAACTTGGTTGAGAAACTCATATAATTGTGTAATTTTGGTTATTGCGCAAAGATACAATGACAAACTTGAAGTCAGATTTAGATCAATATCTTCTTCAAAACGAAAGTCGACGAAGCTACAACTTTAGTTTACCCTTCTCGACTCCCAGTATATTCAAAAGAAACAATGACGAAACACCAAGCAGTACTTCCACTACCAGTTCTTGGTTTGAAAATGTGCAGAAGGAATACTTTACTTTGGTGAGTAGTACTTTAAAGTCAATAATACTTCAAATGTTATAAAAGTGGGTTATCTGTATCTAATCGTTTTGTAAACATTTCCAGAGTCGAACACAACGGTTTATGGGATTCGGTATTTGTATGTGTTTTGGTATACTTTGTTTTATATTGTCTTTCATATACATACCCATATTACTGCTACAAGCGAGGAAGTTTTCTCTTTTGTTCACCTTGGGAAGCCTCTTCTTTATATTCAGGTAAGTGCCCTAATAATTGCTTTCTTATTATCAAATCTCTAGACAAAACAATTATATTGTATTGAGTTTTAGTATTACTAATGTATCTTTCAAAGTAAAGTTTTATAAAGGCAGAGAGGAGGAATCATTATTTTATTGTTAATATACTATTTGCAATATTATAAATAAATTGTGCAATTTTTTTTAACTCTATTACAAATTGTAATAATTTACAAAAAATATTGAATATTATAACAAACCAAGTTATTTTTCAGTTTCAGTTTTCTGTATGGACCCTGGAACCATCTGAAGTCACTATTTTCTAAAGAAAAAGCACTGTCTACCTGTGTGTATGGCTTCACGTTAGTCGGCACACTGTATTGTGCTCTACACCTTCAGAGCACTCCACTGACTGTGATATTTGCTGTGGCACAAGTACTCGCCCTGTTGTGGACGATGCTTGGCTCCATCCCTGGAGGCTCCTCTGGAATGAGATTCTTCGGAAGCATGTTCAAGTCTTCAGTTTCCAACACTTTGCCTATTTAACAAACATTTCAATGTTTTATTTTTTCTAATAATACTTTGTTTATAATTATATTGTATTTACTTACATAAAGTTTAAATGATAAGGTATGTGTAAATGCTAGTGAAATGAGTTTGAAAGTATTTTGGTTTAATATAAGAAATTAGGACCATATCATAAAGAGTTGAGAATAATCGGCCAAGTGCGAATCGGACTCGCGCATGAAGGGTTCCGTACCGTTATAGAGCAAAAATAGGCCAAAAATTGTGTTTTTTGTATGGGAGCCCCCCTTAATTTTTTATTTTATTTAAATATTATTATTAATTATTAAAGTACACATATATTTAAGGCCTTTGTGAAAATTTCAAGTGCCTACCTGTTGCCATTATTGATATCGAGCAAAAAAGGCCAAAAAAATCACGTTTGTTGTATGGCAGCCCCCCTTAAATAGTAATATTATTTTGTTTTTAGTATTTCATGTTATAGCGGCAACAGATATACACAATCTGAAAATTTCAGAAGTCTAGCTATAGCGGTTCTTGAGATACAGCCTGGAGACAGACAGACAGACAGAAGGACAGACAGACAACAAAGTCTTAGTAATAGGGTCCCGTTTTTACCCTTTGGGTACGGAACCCTAATTAATATTAAAAAGTTGAAAGGAATAGAAGTGCCTGTAGCTACAATAATTTTAAGACTTTCAATTAACAGTTTGGTGCATATTATAATATAATATTATTATTATCAATATTTTTTCATAAATTTGAGAATGTTCATCTTAGCCTTATGTTAGCCCTAAATTTTTTAGTATTCATTCATGCAATGTTGTATTTCAGAATTTCTGTTATTTATTAGTCGGCAATGTCTAGTGTACACTGTACACTGTAAACCATCTATGTGTTATTAATATATTTTAATATTTGGTTTTATAACATTTAAATTGTACCTTAGCTTCTACTTTTTGACCGATTTTTTTCACATTTATCTACACCATTTTGCTTAAATGGTGACACTAATATTTGATTTGTGTATGTGTAACATGTATGTCTGCAATTTCCAATACATTTTATTATATCTAAAGGCGGTGTGGAAATTACTAAAGTCAAAAAGTTACTTACTTATTTTATTTCTTTGCCTTTTACTAAACGCACAATAAGTACAGGAGTTATTTTATCGAATGGAAACATGTCTAGACTAAAATTTAAGTTCCTGAGTATGCTGTAAGTTGTAGCTAGATAATTTATTTTTACTAACAAATGGAAATTGGAAGGTAAGCTGTCCATCACTCAAATGACTATTATTACTAACATGGTGTATTTACCTTACATTTTATGGCCAAGCTCAGAATCAGAACTGATTTTTGTAAATATATTTATACAAATAAATTGATTATAAATACAAGCTTTGTGGTCATTTTAATTTTTCCCAATTAGCAAAAGGAGCTGATCACCGAAAAGCACGCAATCATACGAAATATACTCCACAAAAATAGATGACTCAGAAGTCAGAAATAGAAGTTACTTAAAATTTTAAAATGGTTAACGGCCTATTATAGGCTGTTGTATCTTAGAAGTTGAATCGATATCAGCCTGTAGAGGCTAATATGAGTAATATACTCCACAAAAATAGAGGACTGACAAGTGTGTTATTACTTTGGCCTTTCAAAAAATATTAAATTATTAAAAAAAATCAAAAACATGGGAGACACATATTAGTCCTGTGAGTCCAAGGTGCCCTAAATTATTCTATCAATCAATGTGTTATAAAAAATGTAGAAAGTCGATGCGTGTAGCTACTGACATAGTAATTCAGTTGCAACATCCACGCAACGTTAACTGGTGAAATTATGATGAAATATTAATTATTGCTTTTGTGTGATTTAATATTCGAGTAACATGGCACGGCCTCCCAGAAAATCGCCGAGGTTACTGTAGGGATTACGAGTATTCATGGGGGGCGCCAATAGCTTACAATCAGGCGATCCGTCTGCTCGTTTCCTAGTCCAATTTATAAATTTTATTAAATTGTTTACTTTAATCCTTGATTCCAATGAGACCATAGTACGTTGTTGTGCTCAAATTGACAGTCAGAAGTCAGAAGTAGAAGTTACTTAAAATTTGAAAATGTAACGGCCTATAGGCTGTTGTATCTTAGAAGTTAGAATCGATATCAGCCTGTTGAGGCTAATATAATATGAAAACATGCAGCTCCGGCTTTTAATAAATGTATACTTAACCCAAAAAAAAAATACTGTTTCAGACGAGGCATTAACGTGCAACGTTTGCGACCGGGCGTTCTCCACGCGGCGCCAGCTTAGCGACCATCAACAGAAGAAAAGACATTTCGGGTAGGTCTTAAAGTTAAGGCGTTAGAGTGGAATAAACATACTAACTACATAGAGTATAGACCATATATACCAAATAAAACCGACGTTCGGCAAGAGCATATTTAGCAGGAGTGCTGCTCTATTTTATTTATTTCAATTAATTTCTATCTAATAAAATCCCTTAAACTAATTAAAAATTAATAACATTGTGGTATCAACTTATAGGTTTACTTGTGATACGTAATATTGTAACCGTGTATGATAAACAGCTACTTCGAGAATTAAAATATTTGATTAGAAAGGGAATATCTTTCTTCGCGCTGTTAAAAAATTTGAGCTAGTTTCTAATCTGGCAAAGGGAGCTATGTAATTGCATTTCTATCCTTCAAAAACCGAGCATACTTATACCAAATTCTGTTGCAGGTGCAGCGCATGCGACAGTCTGTTTCCATCTCGCATGGCGTTGGAGCACCACAAGGAGGAGTTCGCGCACTGGAGCGACAGCGGTCACAGCGGGGACAGCGACAGCTCCGACCCCGACCCGCCGGCCGAAGATCGCCACCGTCTGCTCTAATGCCACCACCTCATTGTTGCCGGCGACCGCCCCGCTAGTCTCGGCACCTTCGTGTAGCCACCAACCCACGAAGGCTGGTTTAGGGCTCCCACACATTGCGAATTCGCATCGCATATATCTGAGACAAAATTCATAATTAAAATGACATTACGATGCAATGCGATGTGATGCGAATTCGCAGTTTTGTGCAGGAGCCCTTAGTGTCGCGCTGCTCGATTTTGTTAACGCCGACCTTGCATGTCAGCGGCAACCTTTGCGTCTAAAAACGCTTCATAAATTGCATATCAGCGTGTCGGCAGATGGTAAACGAGAGGTCAGCCTGATATCAAAACCAGCCTCACGGTACGAGGCCGTGGGACCGAAAGTGAGCCAACGGATGTGGTACCCGAGGATTCCCAAAATGTCATGGTGTCGAGATAGTGCTGCAGTTTTAAGAGTTCAAATTTGTCCTTGGGCCATTGGACTCGGTGCTAGATCAAGGATCCGACTATGACTAGTAAACGATCAGAGATAAAGGAATCCCTGGCTACATACAGTAGCCAAACGGGGCATCGCCGTGAGCGACCACTCACAAACTTCGTCTCGAATGCGGACAGACCAAAAACATCTACTTTTCGCTGCGACATTACTTCTCCACGATCGATGAGGGCGTCATTTGATGACAAAACATTGTATTGACTTCTATATTTTTTAATATCTAGTGTTGATGTTATGATGGACACCTCAATTTTATTTATTGATTGGGCCTACTAACAAATATTTAACTGGATAAAGGGAAACACCACATGCTCTACAGTCATAAAAGGTTTTGCCGTACACAAAATATATTGATACAACTGAGATGTAATAGTGCAGGAAGGGTAAGACATAGCGCCGTCGCGAAGCTCGTAGAATTTCGTACATTTATCTGCGCGTATAATGAGACACTAAGTAAGCACAAAACTCTTCGTGCTTCGCGACAACGCTTTAGTAGTCTGTTTACATTGCTATTATATTATTATAATACGGAAGAAAAAAACTTGTTTTGTCACTGAACACTTTATTATTGTTTTAGCTGTCGAAGTAATGAAATAAAATAAGTACGATCTCGTAAACGTATCGCGTTCCTAACGCTAGTGACGTCCCACAAAATTGTCCAAAACTAGCTCCTCTGTGAACTCTCAACAACAAACGAACGCGTTACAAAACCAGTAGAAAACATATCAAATAGTTTTACTTGCGAACGTTTCGTACCGAACAGTGGAACAGTGTTCTTAGACCACACCGGTTAATATTTGACAGTCAAATTTAATGTGATCGCCGGGCCACCCGCGAGTCGCGTCCGGACGTCTCGGTCGGCCGAGGGGGGGGGTCGTCCGATACGATTCCCGACTCGTCCCGCGATCGCTATATAACAAGTACAAAATTTGTAACACCTCCTAAGCCTAGTCACTTCATTAAAAAAATATTAGAAGTAAACCTCCGAGCGTACCCCCCCTCCTGTCCGACGACGCGAGTGGCTCTCGGCCGGCGACGGTCTCCGTGACGTGATGTAACTCCAATGTAACGAGCATCGGGCGTAGTATCCGTGAGTAGCTAGCGAGTAGCGATACCGGCAATAATGCATATCACAGTATCGATTAAAATGACTGACGTAGGTATCGTAAATTATATAGTTATCTAACATCTAGAGAAATTATACTCCGTTAATACGGTTATATACTGTTTTAGCTCAAAAATATAGGACATAAAAGAGAAAACTAACTTTTAATTAGACGTAGCTTCTAATCGCTAATAAGATTAGAATCACTCCGTGTGTAACAATAGGTGTACCCCAGCCTTTCCTAGTGAGATTCCAAAGAAGTATCGAACGACGTTGAATCGTCTAAACTGCAGAATCGCGATTACAATTTTACATTAATACACGAGGCGTAAAGTTTAAAACGCGCGCGGCGCGGCGTCGCACTAGATTCCGTACAAATAAAAATACGGTTGAAAATATGTACAGAAATGTTTATTTTATAGGAAACCACATAACCACAGAGTACAAGCTACGGCACACGTATGTTCTGCGCTATGTCCGGTCCCCCATAAACGTACCGAAAGGCCGCGGTCTAGTATCGTCCGGGGAGCGACGTACACATCTCGAATTTTCATATTATCGAATAATCAGGAGTACAAATCACGAATCTCTTACGAAAGCATAATACGAGTAAGTCTAGGTAGGTCCGGCCCGGGGGGCCGAGCGATACAAGTCGTGGCGGTCTCGCCGCCCGGTCGCCCTACGCGGTGCCGTTGAGCAGCGGCTCGCCCTTGGCCTTGTCGCGCCGGCCCTTGCCGCCGGCCGCCGCCCCCGCCACAGCCGCCGCCGCGCCCTCCCCGCCGCCGCCGCCCGCGTGCGCGCCGTTCTTCCACCCGCCGCCTGCAACACATCCCAAGTATATAATTGTCCCCGTTGAGTAGAAGGCGGACGTCGTTTAGGCTGGCTTCACAGCTATCCGCGTGTCCCGGATAGATGTAAAGCCAGCCTTAGACGACGAAGTTTTTAAAGCCGAATCTTAATTTAGTATGTATAGATAAAGCTATTTTGTACATAAAAGATGAACAATGTGTAAATAAATATCATAGTACTTTTTGATGTTGTATATTAATATTTAATAATAAATACGTTTTAAAACCGACTGGAGTTATTATTTAATTGACCATAGCTTACATGTTACACTTATAATATCCCTACGATTAGTCTAAATCTGAAAATCTTACGTCATGTGCACAAACTAAATACATGCAAACTATAAAAACTACTTAACTCATCAAGCCCCATACGGGCACCGGTGGTCGCGACAACAATAGAATACAATAGCATTTCCAAGAATCCGCGATCGAAGGGTTAATGACCTAGATTCTAGATGTTAGGACACGACATTAAACACAATAGAAACCTTCAATTTAAGCACACATAATATAATAAAAATATTTAGACATATTATGAGAAAACATGCTGTTGTAAGTTACCATGTATTGTAAAGGTGTTCAGTCAAGCTAAAAACTAATACCACATAAATACAGTGTTTAATAGGGTTGATATTCATCGCAAATTGAGTACATAAATAAATTAAATCAGTTAAAACGACGGCTCTTCAATTTAATACTATAGTATCAGAAACTTACATATACCAATATAGAGCCTGTATTCTAGAATGAATGGCGACTAAAGGGGCGCCGCAGACGTCACACTTTTTGTGTGATCGAGTCTGCGGCTTACATACAATCTGCATGGCGCGCGCCATCAAATACATGTCTGTGTACATGTGTGTGTGATGTGTGTGTGGTATGCGTATTATGTGCGTGTACCTGTGCGGCGGCGGCGGCGGCTGCGCGAGGGCGTGTCCCCGGCGGCGCGGCCGTCCTCCGACGATGCGGACTCTGCACACACACCGCACGTCATGCCCCGCCCCTCGCCACTCCTGGACGCCCGCTACAGCCCCGCCAACACAGTGCCGGCCCGAGCCAAGTTTTAGGACGGACCGAGATAGGATTATGGCGCCCTCTGGGAGTTGGAGTCTTGAGCGGCTGCTCAGTTTGCCTTATGGTAGGGCCGGCCCTGTGCCAACACAATACCCCGCCACAGAACAACTACAGTGCGCACCATCCCACCAGGACAAAACTGGCAATAATCTACAAGCAGAGCAGACATCCAGAAGTAGCTTAACTGACTGCGAAGGCGTCCATACAATTCCCATTCCTCCTAGCGTCATATATGTACTGATTAAAATGTAACTAAGGATGCAAAAATAAACTACAATAGCATACATACACTAATATAAAATATGAAGTTTTTAACATTCATAACTTAAAAGTAAAGACTACATTAATGTAACTAGCACGTTCAGTAATATTTTCAGATTTTTATGTATGAAATACTTATGATAACTTATATAGTATAAAAATATTTATTGCAAGAGTTTATCACATAACAGAGGTCTTAAAATCACAGGAAAAGTGTCCAAACATTTGGACATTTAAGTGGAATGCAAAATGTGAATAAATAATTTATATTTCAATGTTATCAATATATCGAGATTTTTTATTTATTACGAGAATGTTAAGTTTAAAATCTTAAACAAGATACATTTATTAAGTTACACGAACTTTTAAATCTTGTTTGTTACTACTTCTTATTATAACGTATTTTTTTATTTTAGACTTGCCGTCAAACCCTTCACTAATAAAAAGATGCAAACTGTGTATACAGATGTTATAGCTATATTATTATGTTTTATTTTTGTATAATAATAGATAAAAATGTGTCAAATGGCTAGACAGACAAGAACAACTTAATGACTGTATATACAGTGTGGATGCTTTATTAGTGAGAAAATAACAAAGTATGCCGTATCATCATGCGAACGTGCACACATACCTCTGTCGGCGCTCGACACGTCGTGGCTGTCGAGCTGCGAGCTGTCGTCGTCCGTTTGCCTTCGCCGGTCGTCGCGCCGCCGCCCGCTCTGTAAACAGTACGCGTACAAATTACTCATGTTAATAAAACAGTTCATATACTTACAGATAGTATACTTTAAAACTGTTATGTTGTGAAGTTATAATGATCTCACAATATGAATCTTATATATAAAATTCTCGTGTCACAATGTTAGTTATATACTCCTATATAATATACTCCTCCGAAACGGCTTTACTGATTTTTACCAAATTTTATATGCATATTCAGTAGGTTTTTTTTTTCTACTTTCTTCTCTCCTTGGGAAAAAGCTCTATGCTCTTTAATAAAAGATTTACTCACCGCGTCACGTGCATCTCTCGGCTCCCTCTGTTCCCGGGGCTCGCGCGGTTCCCGTTGCTCACGCGGTTCCCGCTGTTCGCGCGGTTCCCGCTGCTCGCGGGGTTCCCTGGGCTCGCGGTTCTCGCGTGGGGGTCGCGGCATGTGCGCGCGTCCATTCTCCAGCGGTACGCGTCGGTCCTCGCCGCGCCGCTCACTCGACCTGCAGCGATCATATTTATCGACATTTTTATATATTATATAAAATCCAGCATCATTTTACGGTTACCGGCATTTGTGGCAAACTTATAGGGCTCATCTATAAACAGTACCTGTTTGGACGAGGCGGCCTAGCCCGTCCGCGATACGACGAGGTGTCTCCTCTCTCCTCGCCTATCTCTGGGGTTGGTCGTCGACCTCCTGAAAAGCAATTACATTTGTAAATTGTATGTTAATCAGTCAGTACAATCTAAACCTAAACTGAAATCAAAGTGTATTAGCCTACTTTTTAGTTGATATGTAATATTATTTAGCACGGAAAAATGTATACATTAACACAGTCATCGTCTTCGTTTGTCTCACGAATTTACGTGAACTTTATCTGGGCTATAGTTACAGGATATATGCTAAAGTAAGTATGGGATCGGTCATTGAGAGAGGCTTTGTCCGACAGTGTACAAGTATAGGCTGATTAAATAGAGCAGTGTTCCAGAAAAGGTACAGTGGCCAGTAGTTTGTGTGCCACAATAAAAAATCTATTTTACCTACATATTCCCAGTTTATAAGAACCAAAAAAAAGACAACATCGCAGGACAATCGACGAAAGGAATGGGAATTGGGAACAGAGTACCTAACATGCTGATTAACCCTTGGACCGTGGAAAAAAATCTGTCAAAAATAGGAATCCAACATTGCAAAAAAAAATGGCGCCCGGCCTTACCCCCTTTTTACAAATAATATAATATTTTTACATCCAAACCATATTTTATGTTTGTGTGAAAAACATGAATAGCTATGTTAAATTTTCTATCTATCAACGCACCATAATATAGTATTTAATCTGAGTTAATATTCTTTTCACAAGTATATATTTTGAAAAATATTTTTCTGACTGTTTCACATGAAATAAGTTAATATTTTGTTATAATCTACACGACGGAACCCTAGTGCAGACCCACAGAAATACAATTCATTGTAACAACTTGAGATGTTTATAAAAACAAGTCATAAATATTACCCGAAAAAAATGGGTTTCGTATTACCCACAAGCAAACTTCGTCATTAGGGCTTTACAAATAAAGTTCAAAATGGCCGCGGCCGGCAGAATATGGCCGTTACCTGCGCACTTTTATCTCAATTGTTTTAGTAACGTAATGCATACTATCGATATAAATCGTCTTGCAGACGTTGTGTAATAACTTCTATAAGCGTTTTACGTAATTAGTTTACAAATATATGAAGCAAATTGCGTTCAAATAACATAAATCACACACAACTTTTCGAGTGTAACCTAGAAATCATTACGATGTATTTCTTGCAAATGATTATCTAAATGGTCTTATAATTAATAAATTAAACTATTTTACTACTTACATTCGTTAAATCCATCAATTATTTCAAACAAATCACACAAAATGGCAGAACACACACGAAAAAATTCACGAATTTCTAATGACTGAAAAATATTCGTCGACCACAGATTGTATAATATTTTGCATTCAGAATGTGGCAAATGTATCATAGATCGTAACTAACCAAACTCTTCATACAAAAGTAGTCTCTAAGTCGGCGAAATACGTTACTTAACCGAATGAAAGAGCCCGAGCACCGGTGCTCGGGCGGGGTTTGACGGAAGTGTGCTGTCACGTGACCCCGAGCACCGGCGCTCGGCCGGTGATTGATGGGTTAATTTGTGGTGTATCTCCAAAAAATTTAATTTTTCTAGCTGTACCTTGAACACAAAAAGTTTGCGGAACACTGAGATATAGCAATAGGATAATTACCAGGCGGGTATCGTCCTAGCGGCGGTCGGGGGCGTCTTGCGCGGGTAGGCGGGGCGCCTCGGGGCGGGGGGTACGAGGAGGAGGAGCCGCCCGACGCCGCCCGCAGCTGGTTGTCGATCTCCAGCTTCTCCGCGCGCAGCTGCTCCACTTCCTGAATCACCAAACACTGAGTATTCTACTTTTTCACAATAATAATAATAGCTTCAAGAAATCGAGCTTCCATAGTTTCTGAAGGATCGCGCAATCTTTAGATACAGCTATATCCAACATATTGTGTATGCATGTACTATTCTATTCTATTCATTCAAAGTAAACTTGAACGACTTCACACAGAGAAATTTAACGAAAATTTAACTTCAATATAGAGTAATTAAATAATCCATAATATGAAATTCATAGCAAATTCTTCTTTGTTAAAGTTTCTGAACTTTTAAGAATTCAATGTTTCTGAGTGTAGCACAAAAACTCTGAGAAGTGCCAACAGTTCATGACTTAAAGTTTATAGCTTGTCAAAAAAGAGTAGACGCCGAACATAATTTTTAAATCACATAAAAAGTACAAATACCCACCTTATTTTTGCAAATAAAAAACGTTCTCTGTAAAAATACAAGGCGCAAAAACTACTATTTGATCGTGATTATATTTGGAAAGTTTATTTCAGTGTCTACTCTTTCTTGACAGACTGTAAGTATAGGAAGTTGTTTACCTTGAGGTGTGCAACATGGTACTCGACGAGCACCTTGGCGTTGGCGATGTTCTCCCGCGTGCCCACAAACACGAAGGGCACCATGCCCTCCTCGCGCGGCGCGCTGGGCGCCGGCTCGTTGTCGCCCTCCACCTTCACGCGGACCACGCCGCTCTAACGATACAATACAATCTTATATATATATATATATATATATATATATATATATATATATATATGCAGGTAGATGTTATGACGTTGGCATCCACAAGAAAGGATTTTGATCTCCCGAGAGGATAAAATAGGAAAAAAAAGTCATGTGTCAAAGAGCGGTTGCCTACCTTGTCCACGATCTCCTGGATCACCTTGCCGTTCTTGCCGATGACCTTGCCGACGAGCGCGCGCGGCACTTTGATGGACTCCTCCGCGTACTCCAGCATCGACCGCGCCTCCCGCACCGCCTCCGCCGACTGTGACAAATCAAAGTTTAAGTACTGCTTATGATTAGGGTTGCCAGATGTCAGAGAACAGTCAAGGTATTTTTGATGCCTGTCCGGTAAAAAATTAATGGTCATACCGGACAGAACAATGTCCAATATTTTGAAGAAAGTCAATAGGTACTACTGGTCAATAGGTACAACAAGGTAGTTTTTGGTGATTTTAATTTTTTTAGAAGTTCCTTCCTTTATTTTGTTAAGTAAGTTGTAGTATATTATAATAATCAAACCATTGTGTAATAAAAGCTTTCTCAAAGTTAGAACAGTCTTGGCGACCACAATTTTATCACCGCAATAATAATAATATAAAAAAACTGTATTTTTGCGACCTACTACTCCCCCCCCCCCCCTCAACTTCTTCAAATTAACTTCTCTGATAGCACATAATATTATATAGGAAGGGCAAACACATAATAATAAGATTAATGTTGCAATTGACCGGCATCGATTGCGCGTAGTGAAACTTGTATTGGTAATTGGCAGGCTTTAATCTCTTCTCGACACAGTAAAAATGAGGAAGTAGAAAGCAGAAGAATATAAATATTGGCAAACTGTAGGGACAAAGTGACATATTGACAAAGGAAATCCTTTGTCAATTCGTCACATTGTCTAATTTTCCGCAGACAGAAACCGTGCGGAGGATATATTATTACCTCTCCGTAGATCTTGAAAGTGCAAGACATCTCCTCGAGCTCGATGTTGGTGATGCCGCTGACCTTCCGCGCCTGCTGGATGTTGGCGCCGTGCGTGCCGATCGCCAGACCCATCAGGTCCTCGCGCACGCTGAACTCGTCCGTGTATCTAGTGTAAACAAAGAACATATTTTTAGCATAAATAAACTCAGACTCAAAATTTTTTATTCAGAATATTTTTTTTTCAAATGTATTCTGAACGTCGGTACTACTGGGTGCCTACCACCGGTTCGGGAACTAAACCCTAAGGCTGCGTTTCCACCAGAGATGTGTTGCGAGAAATGTGTTTTTGAGAACCAATAAGCTATGTCCACACTGTGCCTTTTTTGTTCATCAAGGGCATGCGTCATAGCGCAGTCAACAGCGTACGTGAGGCACGCCCGCGACGCATGCGCTCTGACCGTATCCAAAACTTTCGCTTAGTTCTATTTTTTCTGGAATTTCTTATAACCAAAAAGCCGCACATATTCCACCCAGTAAAACGTTCTCGTCGCACATGTTACAAAGCTGACAGACACTGCAACTGAACAAAAATGACAATGTTGGCGTTGCGTTCGTTAACGCAAGTTAATCAAGATGACGAAAATTGAAGACGAAAGCGCATAGTGTGGGCATAGCTATAGAATCGCTGCGCTGAATGTTGTCAGGCAAATGAAGCGTTTTTATTGGTTCTCAAAAACACATTCCTCGCAACACATCTCTGGTGGAAACGCAGTCTAACTAACCATAACATGTTTACATAATGAAAACTGCTGAGTTTCTGTACCACGTTGTAGCTGTCTGTGTACACAAGAATCAAACAGAAAAACTCAGGAAAAATAGAGTATGATTCATTCATTTTGATAAGTTTTACGTCTTCATGATGAGTTAAAATGGTACTATGAGAATCCATACTAATATTATAATTGCGAAAGTGTCTGTCTGTCTGTTACCTCTTCACGCCAAAACCACTGAACCGATTTTGCTGAAATTTGGTAATTTTTATCCCGGAAAAATGCACGGTTCCCGCGCGATAAACTAATTTTGTCGCAAGAGAGTTGCGGGTACGTAAATAAGTTTTTTTTGCTACTCACCCGCCTTGACTGTGAATTTTCGTAGACTCCAATTGTTTCGCCGCTTCCTCAGTTTTTTTAAGGAGTAATAACTTTTGGCCTAGGTTCCTGAAATAGAATGAGGAAAAACATGACAAATGGTACTTCAAAATGCCATGATATACACACAATAATAACATTTTTGTATGAAGCTTCATACTACCATCACAACAAATGTCTCATGTTGAGGGCCCTGAAACTTCTGTTAATGTATGCACCAATTTGTACGATTAGTGAGTCGGCTAGCCGTACAAATGGAATTCCAATTTTGACTGTGAAACTGAAATCCCAGTAAAGTGCAAAAAATGAATTTGAAGAATGGAACAAACAGGATATTTGAGAAAGCGAAATGTTTATTGTGAGCCATAAATTTTGACAAAAATGGTGTTGCTCATAAAGACCAGATTAAATTGTTTATAATTAGGATTTATTAATTGCTACTTTTTCCTGTTATTAAGACTTTTAGAGATATGAAGATTTACTCCTAACGTCCTTACCGTCCGTCTCTTACGTCGTAGGCGTAATTTTGTGTCATTAAGACTCAAAGATAAATCTATGGCATACCAAGTACAAAGGAGTATGTAGTATCAGAGAAGTTCATTCATAGTCAGATTGCGGACCTACGCAATTTGATCGCGGTTAGTGGTATGTCAAACTCTGCCGACAGTTCATGACTAACCGGCCCCTTAAACGAGCAATTTTATTGTCAATATCACACTTCAATTTTATTAAACAGTTTATTTGGCAATTAGTTTCAAGGCGCGCGATGTTCAATATCAACCCAAGACGGTCAATAATATTACGCAATACGTGATATCTAATATATAAAATTCTCGTGTCACGGGGTGAGTGGTTGAACTCCTCTGAAACGGCTCGACAGATTTTTCGTTGAATCTTAGCGAGCATATAAGCTAGGGTTGAGAATCGGACAACATCTACTTTTTATATTGATAAGTGCATTTGTTGAACAAATAATAGTAAATTATTACAACTCGAGACTGACGGCGACCATTGTTTGTGTGACGGGATAGCGATGGACGTTGCCATGGTGATATACTTATTTAGTTACTTCAATAAAATAATATGGACGAAAATCGAAATAATTTATACGGCAAAACAACGTTTGCCGGTACAGCTAGTTGACAATAAAATTGCTCATCTAGGCGGCCGGTACTATTGTATTGACACAATCCGACCAAATGACATAGGTCCGTCAACTGGCTATGAATGAATTTCTTCGATGGTACACAGGTATGTAGCGAGGAATCAATAGGGTAGACTCCCTATTAACTCCGTTCCAACAGTATAACGTCCACACCCAGTAGTGTAACATGCTCACCGGAAGTGCATCTCGTGCAGCATCTGCGCGCGCTTCTGGCTGGTCTCGCAGCGGGAGATGACGGCGAGGGCGCCGCGCTCGGGCACGTACCACACCGCCGCCGCGCCGATCGCTCGCTGAAACTCCTTGTGCGCGTTCTCGACCTTCGCCGCGTGGATCTCGTGCACGCTGCAACATCACACGTTCGATTTATAAGCCCTGATACGTCATGATCCTCCAAAAAAACTAGTGTCTATAATCTATAATTATGTCTGTCTGTTACCTCTTCACGCTAAACCACTGGGCTGATTTTGGTGAAATTTGGTATAGAGATACTTTTGAGTCCTGGAAAAGGACTTAGGGTAGGTACTTTTTTTCCGGGAAAAATGTACGGTTCCCGGTTGATAAATGAAATTTGGCGAAACGGAGTAGCGAGTTATTTAGTTGTATATAATCGTATTAAGATTAGGCTTTTTCTATTTATTAGGAAACAACAAACAGCATCACAAATCACAATTTCTTCAACGGATATTCATGATACAAGTATCCACGATGTGTCATCTGAGAAAAATCAAACTAGTACTCACTAGTCCTTCAGGTCCTCGGGAACTTTGATCTCAAATTTATGAAAGGTGTTCTTGTCAATAGGTGTCTTGGTGGTCTTCACCCTGAGTCGGTCCTTGGGCACGATCTCTGTGTAGCAGTTGTCCCATTCTGTATACTCTATTACTAAAAACTCTCCCCTTATCATCTGAAACAAACATATTCTCTTAGTTGTCTTGTTAATCAATTATTAAGATGGCGATACACTAACCGCCCATTTGATTTAGCTGCAACTTGTTCTAGCTATGCTAACAAGGACGGAGGATTTTGGACTGCAAACATGCCATTTAGATTGATGGTCATGTATGGTGTGAGCTTTACATAAAAATATGCGTGGTAACATACAATTTCGTACGTTGACCCTTCGTTTATATATATATTTGTTCCTTTTCAAAAGCGCACACACTAGAGCGCAATTGCAATATATTAGTGGGCGACTAATGCTTGATTTACACGGGTGACTAAAGCCGCACGATTTACGCCGCACGGCGAAAATCGACGGTGTAAATGGCAATTCGACTACGCCGCATGCGGCTAAAGTCGCAAGCCCCAAAGTCGTGCGGCCAGCGGCCGCATGGGGCTGGTGACTAAAATCGACCGTGCAAACGCTCAGTCGCAAGCGATCGCTTGCTGCGAATACTACTGTAGCGAGTGACTTGCCGGGTGACTTAAATCGACCCGTTAGTCACCCGTGTAAATGGGGTGGCGATTCGACTTGGACAGGCGATTCGATTAGTGACTTGCCGGGTGACTAAAATCGACCCGTTAGTCACCCGTGTAAATCGGCCATAAGTGCGAGTGAAAATATCTTACAAGTAGAGAGACAACTCAGTACCTACAACTAGTTGAAAAACATAAAAGTATTTTAACTAAAATAAAAAGCATATTACCATTTTTAAGGTCTAAATAACCATGAAATATGATATTATTACTTTGTGCATTATAGTAAATAAGATTGACGTCACTGACGAGCGTAATACATTTTAAAGATGTTTTGAGAACATAAAAATTGTTTACAAGGATTATTGTAATTTAATATAACTAAATATTTAAACACCTATTAAAAAGCAGGTGTATTGAACAAAATATCAAATAGTTTAAGTTTGTTAAGAAACGAATGGTGGTTAAATTTAAGAACCGGCCAAGTGCGAGTTGGACACGCCCATGTAGGGTTTTGCAGCAGCAATAAGGTTTATTTTTATAAAATTAAAAGGTTTTTGATTTATTTTTATATTTCAGTTGATTTAATGAAAGTTAAATTAAGGTTTACCATTTATGACATATAAAAAAACTACTTGCTAGATCTCGTTCAAACCAATTTTCGTTGGTAGTTTTTATAGTAATGTACTATCAGAGAAGTTGATTCCTAGGCAGATGGGGGACCTACGTAGTTTGGTCGCGTTACGTCAAACCCAGCCGACAGATCACAATTAACATTGAGTTGACATATCCCGACCAAATGACGTAGGTCCGCCAGCTGCCTATGAATCAATTTCTTCGATGGTACATCATATATTTTTTTTAGACTTGTCATGCCCATACTTTAGAAATTACAGGGGGGGGGGGGGGGGGCACACATTTTACCACTTTGGAAGAGTCTCTCGCAAACTATTCAGGTTAGAAAAAAATGATATTAGAAACCTCAATATGATTTTTGAAGACCTAGACCTCCATAGATACCCCACACGCATAGGTTAGATGAAATTATTATTTTTTATTCAGTTGTACCTACGGGGACCCCTAAAATTTTTAATATTTTTTCCATTATTGTATAAAAATCTTAATGCGGTTCACAGACTACATCTACTTACCAAGTTTCAATAGTATAGCTCTTATAGTTTCGGAGAAAAGTGGCTGTGACATACGGACGGACGGACAGACAGACAGACAGCCAGACAGACAGACATGACGAATCTATAAGGGTTCCGTTTTTTGCCATTTGGCTACGGAACCCTAAAAATGTAGCTAATTACAATTAGGTCAACTTTTTTTGAAGTGAATAAGTAGTTTTCCATCAAAATACAATGCAATATATCAAAACAGAGTACAATATATTTTTGAAACGTTTTTTTTAGGATACTCGTTTATTTATTTACTTAAATTAAATGACTGTGCAGTATATATTATGATCGGATGCTTATAGCGCGAAGCTTTCTACCACGCGGCGCTATACATTCTAATATTAGTTGTACATATTTTGAACGGCGTGCGGATTTAAAAATTATGTTCGGCAGTCGTGGCCCCATTCCCGACCGAGAATGCGTGCACTGTCCGACATAGACGATCCCGATACGACGATACAACTAATAAACATTTACCCGACTGCGCCGGGAGGGTTGTTTTTTTTTTTTGGTTGCTTGATGAATTATAATAATTTCACCACACTACGCCAGAACCAAAACTACCCGTATGTCAGTACAAGGCTGCGTTTCCACCAGAGATGTGTTGCGAGGAATGTGTTTTTGAGAACCAATAGAATCGTTTCATTGACGTGAGCTTGCCATGACATCGCTCAGCGCGGCGATGCTATTGGATCTTAAAAACACATTCCTCGCAACACATCTCTGGTGGAAAGCAGCCTAACATTTCCTTGGCATCTAAGATCTAAACCGCTTGACGTGTTTGAGAGATCTCTAAATTAAAATAGAAAAGTCAAATGTCTAAGGTGCCCATGCTAAGTTGGCTAAGGACAGGCAATACCTGATCAAAATTAATTACTTCTTAATCTAAATATCTCTCAATCAGAGGGTAAAGAGATACAGACACAAAACAAAGAAAGAGAAACAAGAAGTATTTGGCCAAATCTTCTATCCGAAATTTCTAAATGTACATCATTTAAAAATTAGTTAACCCATCAATCCCCAAGCGGCAGCCGGCTGCCGCATAACAATTGAAAATCTATTGTGGCTGCGATGGATGTGTATGGAGGTGCTACATAACCAACCCCTTGCTTAGCTCTACTCCTAAATTATAAAACTATGTAAGATAAACCGAGCATGATTGTGTTGGCGCAGTGCCAATGTGTATGGGGTCCGCGCGCTTTTTATCACATTTAATTAATCTTAACTTTATTATTCGTATAATTCGTCCCAATTCCGTAAATAGAAGAAAAAATTATGTTTATTGTCGTTTCTTCGCACTTACAATAGTAAATTTTATTTCGATTTATGCAGCTAAGAATATGCTTACAAATTAATGGAATCTTTCATCTTTGCTTTTAGTGTTACATTATTGTATGATTTATGGTTTTCAAAAACATTTTAAGTTATGCTAATTATTATTTTCAATTACATTGATGTCCTTTTGACATGCATTTAAAATAAAAGAAAATTATATTAAACTATAATATGTGTTTTCATTTAACATAAATTGGTTAAAAGTTTAAATGCCGTAAGAAAAGATATGTAATCAAGTCTTGTCACAAGACATTTCAACATATCAATCAGACTAGACATTGTATAACAAAAATCTTTGTATAAAAATCATAATATTATATTCCAGTTTGGATTCTAGTGTAGATATTTTTATTAGTAAGTGTGTTTGTGTATAACAGAAATAAAATATGACATGTTTAATAGCGGCCATTCAAGTTGAAAGGTTGTGAAGTCTGATTAATAGATCTAGTCTATTCATTAAAAAATTAGAGAATGAATTTTAATAAAAATTAAAATGTGGTATAATATATTAAACTACTATGGTGGGATCTAGATTCACAAATAATATCCATTTTATTGATAATTTAGATTATGTGAGTGTATTTATGTAGTTATAATATTTAAAAGATGGACCATTTGTACATGATAAGAGGTGACAGGGAGGGACAAAGAATTGATGAGACTTACATTTGAAGACTTGAGTGGATGAAGTAGCAATTACTCATTTTTTCCCTCATAATTTGAACAAACTTTGTAACTTACCTACTTTATCATCTAGCTTATATATTTAGCTATACATAGAATCCACATTTTTTTTATTTCAATTCATTTATCCCGGTCCTAAAGCCTCCATTAATGCAAATAAATGTAAATTTTTGAAATGTTAATAATTACCCGCTTCATCCACATATGTCTTCATATAATATGATAGAGAGTAATGGAAGAGATTGGGGCTTGCACAAATAACTCAACATACTATTAATAAAACTGTTGTCTATTACTGTAGTGCAACATCAACAATAATATGTTTATCATAAAAAGGGCTATAATAATAAAATCAGTCGTTACATTATCTCACTTATGAATTATAGTAATGCTTTCCAAGTATAATATACTGATAAAATATTGACTGTTTTTACTTACAAATAAATAATAGTAGGAGCTTTGTAGTTCTTTGTAACAATTTTAAAAAATGTCAGTGTTGTCACAGATAGAACAGCTAAATAAGGTTTATGCTTTTTATTCATTTTTATATCTTAGTACTCAAGTCTGAAACAATCAGTACTGTACAAATGAAGTTAATATTATAAGACAATAACTGGATTCCAAATTGCAAAAAAACAATCTTATTAGAATTTAACTCCAAACTAAACATTTGTGCTAATAGGAATATGCACAGGTCATTGACCTCATATTTTATTATAAAAAAATATTATTACAATGTCATGTATATTTTGATAAAATAACTAAAATTTACATTACAAAGAAATTGATATTTAGTATGTATTTGGGACAAGTTACATACTTAAGGTATGTTCCTAAAAATGTTCTGATACTATGAAAATCCAAGTTTTGACCATATTTGATTTTAAAATAGATAGGTTTTAGGTACCTAAATCATTAAAATACACATATTGACATTATCTTGTTTTATGTATTTTATTAAACATGAAAATTATTGTCAATGAACCACAATGTATGCTGTTGAGGTTGTTGAATGTGATCTGACAAAGGACATTTGTAAAAATAAATTCAGAGGATCACAGCTTAAAAAAAGGTGAATCTCTAACCCAGTCACTCCTTAGAGGGTAGTAAATACAATACAGATGCAGGGTTTTACTTTTGCTTCACAAGGGGCCATAATATCCCTTTGAAAGCAAAGAAAACCATAATGCAATATGTAACAATAGCGATAAATGTAATTTAATACCTTAATATTGGCTGTCCACCACCCACATGGTTCTTTCTCATTTGATCTGGCGAAAACTTCCACTTCCTGGAATTCCACGAATTCTGTCGTCTTCCCCGCATCCTTGGGCGGTAAAAATACTTGTGAAAATGGAAATTTGGACTCTGGCTGCCAGCTAAAACAGACAATCGGTCAACAGTCAAATACTGCATCTATCTTAGGAAATATACAAAATACGGCAATCAAAGTATACGTACTCATTTTCGAAAGCTACGAGAACTTCGTTGTCGAGCACGTCGGTGACAGTGGCCTAAAAATATAAGAATTATTAGAACAGAAGAAGGTTCGTAAGATACTCGGCTAGTGTTCGAAGACTTTTTAGATTGAGTCTGTGCCTGCGTCGCTAACATAATATGAATTATTACACTAAATATTTATTGTTTAAGTTGTAGTACCGATAAAAGAAATAAATAAGACTGAAACACATGGAAAATTCACGCCCTGTCAGTCGGACATGGCGTCCATTCCAGCCGCGATGATCTTCCCGGAAAAATATTTTTGTAAGTATAAGACGAAAGTCAAAATAAACATGATAAAATGATTGATCGACGTAATCACTACTCGAAAATACATCATTTCCACACAAAAATTGCGTACTTCACAATTTACAAACCTTATAATAAGCACCATTTTCACCGTACACCTCGACCGACAAATCCTCCATTTTGGTTTGAAAGCGTATTTGGCGTTTTCAGAGCGAGAATGAAGCCCGAATAAAAACGATCGACCAATCAAAATTCAAGATTTCAAGCATAGACAAATGACAAAATATTTTTCTGCGATCTGGCATTTGGCAACATAGGGGCATATTACACGCATCAATATTATCACGATTCCGTGATAATATTGATGGTGTAATTCCGAATCGCAGAAACATGATGCCGCGGCCGCACATGGCACATGCGTCTATCGTCAAGAAGCTTCGTGCTATGCACAGATTACTAGTATATAATGTATATTGTGGATTATAAAGAATATATAATATATATTATAATATATAATATTATAGATATTGGTGCTATGAGACGATACAATGAGGCATTTTCTTATTTTTTTAATTTGATTGTCAAACAGTTTTCTTTTTAGTAACTAGATGGCGTATGGGTAGACAACTATCGGTACAGTTCGACAAGGCTGTTTATGACATTGGCGAGAAAAGGAACTAACGCTTCTATCACACAAAAACGTCATTTTTGACAGTTCTCCTTACCAGCAGCAGCGCCCATTGACAGTTTGACACATTCATATAAAGCCTTGTCGGACTGTAATGGGGCATTTTCTTTTTTGACAACATCTTACCTGCACTTGTGCACGATAACGGATATTTAATGGCGAATATTTTACCAATAATGAACATCAAAAACCCAAATAACACAATTTGGGAAAAAATAATAAAAACCACACCAACAATAAAAAGTAGAAAAAGTTTCAAAGTAACATGGCCGCCAAAACTTTTTCAGTTATCAGTTTTCAGTTTGACAAGTTTTTATTATGTCAGCGTGTTCCTAAACTATTACCAGTATACTGGCTTAATCGCTTAGGCCAATGATCGCTTAGGTTTAAGATATTTTTATTTATGTCACACTTGACAGTACACTGAAATTTTTAGAAACACAACCAATATGTAGTCAGTGATGCCAACCTACAGATAATTTCAGATCAGTGGGGAACCAATAGAAAATCTAGAAGTGTCTACCGTTGCGCTGCCTGGTGGAGATTTAAAAAAGAAAACAACCCATACCATCATTAATGGGGCATTTTCTTATTTTTTTAATTTGATTGTCAAACAGTTTCCATTTTAGTAACTAGATGGCGTATGGGTAGAGACAGAGACATGATACTTACAAGTTGTATCATGTCTCTGGGGTAGACAACTATCGGTAATACCAGGTAATACCATCAATAATTGCTACAAAACTGGGCAAAAGAATGTAAAACTTGACACATTTCAATTTGAAAAAGACACAATGATATTCCAACGAATAGAATAATAAAGTTATTATAACGATGTTTTAGTTAAAACTCACGGAATAAATAGCCCTATTTATCGTTATTCACACCAAATGTCACAGGAATTATAAATTTTGGTTTTGACAACATCTTACCTGCACTTGTGTACGATAACGGATATTTAATGACCAATATTTTACTAATAATGAACATCAAAAACCCAAATAACACCATTTGGGAAAAAATAATAAAAACCACACCGACAATAAAAAGTAGAAGAAGTTTCAAAGTAACATGGCCGCCAAAACTTTTTCAGTTATCAGTTTTCATTTTGACAAGTTTTTATTATGTCAGCGTGTTCCTAAACTATTACCAGTATACTGGCTTAATCGCTTAGGCCAATGATCGCTTAGGTTTAAGATATTTTTATTTATGTCACACTTGACAGTACACTGAAATTTTTAGAAACACAACCAATATGTAGTCAGTGATGCCAACCTGCAGATAATTTCAGATCAGTGGGGAACCAATAGAAAATCTAGAAGTGTCTACCGTCGCGCCGTCTGGTGGAAATTATCATATGATCTTCTTGTCGTACCACTTTCCTTAGGGTCGGGGTCTTGACCAGACCTATCTGTGCCTTTGTTGGATGTTGTTTTATTAGTGCTCTCTGCGGTGGTTTAGGGGCGCTGGTGAATCTGCTGAGCGCGTTTGCTTGGGTGTCCGGGCTTCGGAATGTGTCTGGTCGTAAGGGTAGCTCTTCTTCGAGATCTTCTTGAGGCTCTCTCCTGTAGTGTAGGCTCTCCTTTGTGACCAGCCGATGGAGGTGCTGGTCAACTTTGGCGGCTGAGGTCTGTTGTTTAGCCGCGATGGCGATCTCCTTCTGTTTTTCAGCCGCCCTTAGTCTCCTTAATTCCCTTTCCTTTTCAGCCCAGACTTCCGCGCTTGACTTCGGCGTCTCAGTAGATGGCCCTGGGAGTGATGGTTCGCTTGTCTCTGTAGATTTAGTTGTCGGTGATCTTCTCCAATTAGTCAGTTGAGCAATCTTGTTTTTTATTTTGTCGATGACGTTCTTTCTTGACATCGGGTTTAGGGTCTGCTCCATTACCAAGGTTGTAACGTGTAACTCTTCTATCTGAGGACTTACGTGACTTAGTTGTGCGGTTGTTATTTGAGATGTTTTCTCGGGTGGTTTGTTGGGCACGAGGAAGCTCAGGTCTTGGGTTCTTACCTCGTACACAACGATTTCGTGTTTGTCCGCTGCTTTAACGCACCCGAGATAGTCCGCCACTTCTCCCCTGTGTAAATCTACAGTCATCACGTCAACGCTGATGGTTCTTGGTCCGGTGAGTGTGGCGTCTAATTCGGCGATTTTTAACAAGAGCGAGCATGCCCGAGCGAATTGGGATTTTTCAGGTGTTTTGTCGAATAGCAGCACTGTCTTGTTTTTGGTGCGTACTACTCGACAATTTTGTCCGTCTATTGCCTCTTCGCCCAGTTCTTCGGATTTCTTCCTTTTCATTGTCGCTACAAACTGGGCAAAAGAATGGAAAACTTGATGCATTTCAATTTGAAAAAGACGCAATAATATTCCAATGAATAGGATAATAAAGTTATTATAACGATGTTTTAGTTAAAACTCACGTAAGAAATAGCCCTATTTACCGTTATTCACACCAAATGTCACAGGAATTATAAATTTTGGTTTTGACAACATCTTACCTGCACTTGTGCACGATAACGACAATTTAATGGCTAATATTTTACCAATAATGAACATCAAAAACCCAAAATGTAACACAATTTGGGAAAAAATAATAAAAACCACACCAACAATAAAAAGTAGAAGAAGTGTCAAAGTGTCATACCCGCCAAAACTCTTTCAGTTGTCAGTTTTCAGTTTGATAAGTATTCAACCTCATTGTATAAAGTATTAGAGTGCGCGCACGATAACTCTGCGCGCGTTAGGTGGCGTGCCAGCGTAGGGATTCATTAAAAAAATGGGTAATCCCAGTGATATTTTTTAAATAACATTAGTAGTTTTACTTTAATATCTTTATTTACTTATTTAAATTATGTATAGGAAATGGCGTATCGATTATCATGTAAACGTGGCTGCCCGACTTTCAGCCGCGCGCAAATTTATCTTGCGCGCACTTTATAATATTATGTCAGCGTGTTCCTAAACTGTTACCAGTATACTTTCCTAATCGCTTAGGCCAATGATCGCTTAGGCGTATGCTCTTCGTGAAATTTAAACTAGAGAGACAAAGCAAAACAACATATAAATATATGGAAATGTATAAATACATACAGTTTTATGTTAATACTATGGTAATGGAAACTAGGTTTAAGATATTTTGATTTATGTCACACTTGACAGTAGCAAGACAGTAGTCAGAACACTGATATTTTTTAGAAACACCACCAATATGTTGTCAGTGATGCCAACCTGCAGATAATTATTTCAGATCGGTGGGGAACCAATAGAAAATCTAGAAGTGTCTATTGTCGCGCCGCCTGGTGGAGATTTAAAAAAAGAAAACAACCCATTATTGATGCGTGTAAAAGGGCCCATTCACTATCCTGCATTGCAGTCCACCGGGCAGGACTGCGAAATGGACATAGCTCAGTGCTCACACATTATCTTGCTTTGCCGTCCATCTAGGGATGTGATATACTTGCAAAATTCAATATCAGGGCTTCTAAGTACGAGTACGTAACGAACCGAAGCATATAGGCATGCTCTACGTGGAAAATTAAGACGGTTTTGTTCAGAGTAGAACCTTCTAAAGTGTAATTTGAGGGAGAAACAATAGTTTTTTAAATGACACGGCTCACGTGTCATACGCCACACGTTAAAATCATACCTATATGACATGGCCGTGTCATCCGCACTGAATTGGTTAAAGTATTTTTTTTATTTACACGATTTTGCTCCTTATTTCTATATATATACAGATTGAAGTCCTATGCAAGTATTTTCAGGGAGCCGTTGCAAGTTGCCACTTGCCAATCGCAAACGCGTCGAGCCCCGTGGCGCCCTGAAAATACTTGCATAGGACTTCAATCTGTATATGTATGGTAATAAGGGGCAACATCGTGTAAATAAAAAAAAAATACTTTACAGTACGAAGTATTTTTATTTTCTATGCGATTGTGTTTCTTAATCATATTACGATGTAGACTGTTTTCTATTGTATTTTCATGTTTTGTGTTTCAAGTTCGCGCTTAAGCACGTACTTTTATACTTGCAAGTATTTTCTGCGCGTACCAGGGCGCCGTACTTTGAAATGAAAATCTGGTATTAAAACCTGGTAGCGTAAATACGTCTCATCCCTACGCGATGTTTGCTGCTTCGTCATATTCTTTAATAATGTTAATAAATTTTGCAGTGCCGTATTTCTTATTTGCTTATTACTATAGGCTGGGGATTTTTGGTCCCACAAACAGCGATTTTCTTTATATATATTTTGATAAACTCCACTAAGCCCGTGTTGTCCATTGTCAACCACGTAGTGATTATAATTTATAACACAGATTAATATGTAGCAAGTTAGCAACTAGCAAGCTGATTATAAATTAATAATATTATTCTCTTTGCTGTCAAGTGTCAATAAAATGTCGAAAATTTCGACTGCATTTAATGCAGTCCTGCAACCACATTCACGCTCCTGCTTTCTACATGGCAGTCCACCACGCAGGACGCCGAGCCACTCACTGTCCTTCGCGGCGGACTGCAAGCGGTGGGTGGAGCTCACGGAGCTAAAACAAAGAGGAGCTGGCCTAAGCAACTGTGGACTGTGATTTTCAACTAGGTCCTGACGTCATCATTGTGGGCGGGGCTTAAGTCAGTACACTTTCAGCGTTTGTCAGGTGCATACGTAACGAGACACCCAATAAATTTTTGTTTTTTTTTGCGTTTTTAACAAGGAAAGGGTGAAGTATTGTGTTTTACAATGTCGAAAACACTCAGACAGACGTTCTGATAATATAAATACCATCACATTTCATTTGGAAATAATTTTAAATGTAATTTAAATATAAAAGTTCTAGAACATTTCACAACAACACGTTAATTATATTACTTGACACTAGATGGCCAGACCTTTGAAAGATAATACATACTTAAATGCGTATAATTTTGCTGTTTATTGCAAATATCATACTTGAATACTGAAAACCGTTATACACTTTGTCTTAATCACATTTAATAGCTAAAATCGTACTTATATAGCTTTTATTATCATATTACTTATAAAGCGCCATCTGTCGTCATCTAGGATAACTATTTTGAACGTAACAAATATCCAGGGCCGTATTTAGAATTAAATTATTTTATTAAGTATCGCAATGACCACAGAACACATTAAAAGTGTGTTCTGTGGCAATGACAGTTTTGTTTGCTAATGTTGACGCGCGCGGCTAACATTTGGCCAGCCGTAGCCTGTAGGGTCGACAAACAAAAAAGTTTAATTTTTTTCTTATAATAATGGGTAATATGTGATATTATTAAAGTAATTGATTTATAAAATAATAGCTAAATCACATTCATGATTGATAAAATATTACCACAAATCTTTTTCGTGAAAATTTTGGATTCGCTCAAAAATAAAATAAAAAAAAGTAAGTACTTAACTGAAAGAGTTGAAGCTGCCAAGGGGTTGACCAAAAACACGGTAATACCTTTAATGTACAGAATTGGTCGATTACTTACCTATAAATTAATGTTATCAGAATATTTTTGCTAACGCTACTTTTTTAGCAAACAAAACTGTCATTGCGATCCCATTCTGATCGCGCGTGGATTATCATCTTTAATGTATCATCGAAGAAATTGATTCATAGCCCATAGGCCGCAGTTGGCAGCTGCAGACCTACGTCAGTTAGTCGGGTTATGTCAATTCAATCCTCTACCCTATTCCCTTCCCTACCCTCCCCTACCCTATTACCTTCCCTACCCTTCCCTACCCTATTACCTCTTAAAAGGCCAGCAGCGCACCTGCAGCTCTTCTGATGTTGCGAGTGTCCATGGGCGACGGAAGTTGCTTTCCATCAGGTGACCCGTTTACTCGTTTGTCCCCTTATTTTAAATAAAAATCGGTCAAAATACTAACCCTATTTTTTTTTTTTTACATATTTTTTTAAAGTTCTGAGTACGTCCCATAATATTCGAGAATTTTGACATTCTAGTGTAAGATAGCTGAACTACGTAGTAACATCAACATCGACCTAAGCTAGTAGTTTTGCTTTTAGCCGATAGATGAAATATTGATAAGTGGGCGGAGCTTGACACCCCCTCACCCCGCAAATTGTCACGCGTCGTTTCTTAAGGAAATTTGATTACGACACCTCCTCTTTGTTTTAGCTCCGTGGTGGAGCTAGCACACTTTGTGCAGGACTCAGGTCGCATTCTGCTCGATGCTGCAGGCCGCCATGCAGGCTGTGACTGTGCAGCGACACCATTCACTATCCTACATATAGCGCTTATTCCATTTTACTAAATTTAGAAGTCCTAGCTAGGATCCTAAAAAGGAGACTAATTAGAAGCTTCTTATTCCACTTGTCCTAATTTAGTGACTAAATCAGTTGTGACCACGCGGCGATTTTGGCCAGACGTCTTCTTAATGGCTCGAGTTCTGTCAAAGCAACAAAAAATTGGTCTTCTCATAGGCTTAGCTGTTGGCTCAATGAAAATCGAAATATATAAAAGGCGAAAAAGATGGTTGAAAGAATTTTTGCTTCACGAAAAATTATGAATTATGAACTTTCTGAACTACTTGGAACCAGCAGACTTTAGAAATTACCTACGAATGCTACGAATGCTATAATCTTGATTCTAGAGATTGATGAGCAGTTGCTGTCAAAATTTAACAAAAAAAAATTACAAATGAAAATAATATACATATTTCTATCTTATTGCCATGTTTTTATTTTATTTTATTATGTTATGGGCCTGTTTTACCACTTCCTGATAAGTGCCAGATATTCTATCCACAACTTAACTTGTCAGCTGATAAAGTATGGAGAATCTGTCAAAAAAGTTTGGATAGCCTATCTGGCACTTTATCAGGAAGTAGTGAAACAGGCCCTTAGTGTGTTCAATTTTTTTTATTCGATTTTATTATGTATTTTTACTTAAAATAAATATAATTTAAGTTTATTATACGATTATCACCTTATCAAGGCAATACGTATCCCTTTTTTCATAAAAAAAGCGTAGATAATGATTAATAGGTTATTATTTTGTTGACTTTAAATACAGATTTAGCAGTTCTCACTACAGATAAAAGGTTGAAACCATCTGGCAACACTGATTTAGTCATTCAGAAGCCACATTTTTTCCTATTTAGGATCCTAATTTGGATCCTAACTTTCTAAATGTTAATCCACTTGACTAATTTTTTTAGGATCCTAGTTAGAACTTCTAAATTTAATGAAGTGGAATAAGCGCTTAAGGCGGACGGCAAGGCGTCCTGCCGTGAATGGGCCCTTTAATACTAGAATATTGTTTCCCGCCATTTACTCGACATTGGCCATGGTTTTATAGCCGAAGTGCCATAATAAGAAAAAAATATCAAAATACTTTCGGTTCGGTTCACAAACCTACAATATATACTCCAATCTGTGTCATAGGTAGTATCCCCTTACGGCCGTTCCCAATATTTGATCTATCTCTGGTTTTGCCCTACTAGAGATAGGAATAGCTCTCATTAGACATTAGAGATATATATTTTATGTCAATAGGTTGTTTTCTTTTTGAAATCTGCACCAGAGGGCGCGACGATAGACACTTATAGATTTTCTATTGGTTCCCCACCGATCTGAAATTATCTGCAGGTTTTCATCATGAGGCATTTTCTTTTTTTTTAATTTGATTGTCAAACAGTTTTCATTTTAGTAACTAGATGGCGTATGGGTAGACAACCATCGGTAATACCATAATTAATTGCTACAAAACTGGGAAAAAGAATGTAAAACATTTTAATTTGAAAAAGACGCAATAATATTCCAACGAATAGGATAGTAAAGGTATTATAACGATGTTTTAGTTAAAACCAGGGGCGTCTTTCCCTTAGGTGCAGGGTGTGCGTTGCACACGGGCGCCGCGGTCCTAGGGGCGCCGAGCGCCACTCGCAAGGGAGCCCCACTCGGCGCGCGCCCGCACTGGCCAGCCGCCGCGTTTTAATGACCAACGTAAAAAGAACTCCAGTTTGCATACATTTTGTGTAGCATCTGGAGCTCTTCTTATATTTGTCGAATTACAGCAAAGCAAGACGCGCCACGAGCGGCTCGGCTTTTGCAATATAAATATAAACTTTATTTTTCAACGTGAAATGAACCTTAAAACACATAAATGAAGATTATATTTGTCGTCAAGATGGGCGCCAAAATGAGAGCCGCGCGACTCACATCAGGCTGGATTTATATGCGTCCGTGCGTGAGCGCGGTTTGTACTCTTGACGGCGCCCTTGCGGTTGTACCGGGCGCCGTGCAGCCTGCGCCCTCCGTGCCTCATTCTCATATGCGTATTAATTTGTTTCCCGCTCTTTTTATGCAGCCTCCGTTTGCGACATAACAGTTTCGCAGAGAGTATAATAAGCTACTGCCTCCCGACAAGTAGTAAGGTCCAATCCAACGACGGCGCAAAACTCAGCCCGTTGCTCAGCTCAAGCAGAGCGTAGAAGAAGAAAGACGAGCGTATGCTGCGCCGTATCGTCTTTCTCAGGCTGTGGTGGTACCTAGGCGATGATATCCCCCTGTTTGTCCTCCTGTCGGTCCAGGTAATGACCGAAGGTAAGGGCGCCCCTTGAATATGCCATACACTGTTGTAGTATCGACCGGATCGATTTCACAGTTCGGCGGCTGGCAGTTGGGGACGCCATCTGGTCTTGACAGGTGCTTATTGTAATGACATGCGCCTGGTGGCGCCATCGGGTTGCCAGGTCTGGTAGCACTCGCTCTCCTCGCTTTTTAAACTCGGCTATGTGTTAATATACCCTCCGACAACACTCGAGCCTCCAGATCCCACGGAGAGGACCCTGTCAGCGCCAACGCCGCTTCGCCAGCTAACGGTTCGACAGCAGCGTAGTATCCGCAGCGCTAAAGCATGCTTCGGGCTTCTGAGTTCTGAGCAGCTGTCTATTCTGGGCGCTTATGTGTTCCGCCCAAACAGGACTACAAGACCGCTGTATAAAGCCGTCTGCAGGTGGGCCCTGGACCACAGATTTTGTCAGAAGGCGATTTAGGGCCATGGCCATCTTCTTCAGTTTTAGTGCCAATCGACGAAAATGAGGGGTAAAGATCCATTCAAAATCCAGGACCAAACCCATGTACTGCATTTCAGCGCCTATCGGCACACTCTCCTCCACATCTCTGCGATGCGCAGTGATACTTCCGCGGGGGCGGTGCTTCCATTGCTCATAGAAAAATATGGCCTAGGTCTTTTCGACTGCGACTCTCAGCCCCAAAGCTTCTATAAGCGCCACAACCTGAGACTCACCCACTCTCGACAGGCGTATTGTCTCCTCAAATATGTCTCTGTGGGCCAGCATGTATGTGTCGTCTGGATAGCAGACCAAACGTAGCCCTCAGAGATAGGCCGCTCGCAGGATGCGATGGTAGCCAAAGTTCTACAGAAGAAGGCCAAGAACAAACCCCTACCAGATTAACTTTTAGGCAGTTTAAGGTTCTTACGGCTCACCTCATATTATTTATTCTGGTCACAGACAGGTCATAGATGGCATTCGTTATATTATTCTGTAGGCTAGAGAGTTGAAATTCTCAGTTTATGTATTTCTGTTGTCTCTAAAAAATACTAAAAACAAAAGAAACTAAATATTTAAGGATACAATTCCATACAAGAAATGTGATTTTTTTGGCCATTAAGTATATCAATAACGGCTACAAGAAGGCAATGGGTTGTTTTCTTTTTTTTGATCTCCACCAGACGGCGCGACGATAGACACTTCTAGATTTTCTATTGGTTCCCCACCGATCTGAAATTATCTGCAGGTTGTCATCACTGACTACATATGGGTTGTGTTTCTAAAAAAGTCAAGTGTGACATAAATCAAAAGCTAAGCGATCATTGGCCTAAGCGATTAGGCCAGTATACTGGTAACAGTTAAGGAACACGCTGACATAATAGAATACTTGTCAAACTGAAAACTGACAACTGAAAGAGTTTTAGCGGGCATTTTACTTTGACACTTCTTCTACTTTTTATTGTTGGTGTGGTTTTTATTATTTTTTCCCAAATTGTGTTATTTGGGTTTTTGATGTGCATTATTAGTAAAATATTTGCCATTAAATATCCGTTATCTTGCAGAAGTGCAGGTAAGACATTGTCAAAACCAAAGTGTATAATTCCTGTGACATTTGGTGTGAATAACGGTAAATAGGGCTATTTCTTCCGTGAGTTTTAACTAAAACATCGTTATAATAACTTTATTATCCTATTCGTTGGAATATTATTGCGTCTTTTTCAAATTGAAATGTATCAAGTTTTACATTCTTTTGCCCAGTTTTGTAGTAATTAATGATGGTATTACCGATAGTTGTCTACCCATACGCCATCTAGTTACTAAAATGAAAACTGTTTGACAATCAAATTAAAAAAATAAGAAAATGCCTCATTCAATGTTAGCTGCGATCGGTCGTATGTCAAACCAGAGATAGATTGTATATTGGGATTTGGGAACGGCCGTTAGCAGTCTGTGTCTGTGTCACAAACTATATAGAATGCTAACACATGTTCGGTTTGTTGATTTCGATTTGGAAATTGGAATTCGGTAAAAATCACAAAAATAAATTTATCGTATTTAATATTTCACTTTCATATTACACATTAACATTGTTCTTCGTTCTTTGTTGTTAAGGGATATTGATTTCAAGTTTAATTTAGACTTGACCAAGTAAAAATTATTGTCTACGTTTTAAAGTATTTTTAGGGGAAAATGAGTGGATCAGTAATTCTTGTAACCGGTGGTTCCGGCTTAGTCGGCAAAGCAATAAATGAAATAGTTTTAGAAGAAGCCAGCAAAGGAAATAAGGACTATGAAAATGAAAATTGGATATTTCTTAGTTCAAAAGATGGCGATTTAAGGTAACAGTTTTATAAATTAAGTTGCTTATGAATAAACTATTAAAATTTTACTAGACACAGTTATTGCAAAACATTCCAAGGCTAAGGTACGAAAACCTACCCCAGTTTTTTGGTGGTCACATGGGTTGAGGGAGGATGTTTTGGGTGAGAAAACCTTCCCCGTGCCACCTCCACCTACGGAACCCCCCCCCCCCCCCCTTAGGAGAAATTCACATTTGAAATTTTTGTCATCTTGAGATAAGGTCATCTGTTTTCTGGTGTTTACGTGTTACTTACTTACTAACTTAGTGTTTTCAAGGCATCGTAAGGCTGTGGTGAGTGGAGGACGATTATTTTATCATTTCAAAACTATATAATTCAAGGTTTCTTGATAAAAATTACAGTAAGGGCGCTTTCCCACAAGACACGACACTACACCATTTAAGAACTGCACGACACGGCACACATGCTGTCGTTTGGACGTTTTCCCACAAGTGACGATTTCTGCGGCGACAATGCATTCACTTATGGCTGGTTTACACGTATTAAGTTGATATTAGGGCGATTCCATTATCGCCGGTGCAACAGTTTCACACACTTAAAGCTTCCTACAGGCAAAATGAAGCATATTTATTAATAAAATATCCCTTGAAGGGATACATTTTAACTAGTTTAACAATGATTTATAAATGAAAACCTTCATCAAATGTATGAAGGGCCACAAAACAGGTCTGAAGTCCCATCGCCGGTGCAACCAATTTGACCCTCCATTAAGAACTGTGATGAGTTCATATGTGAATACTGGTTATTGCGAAACTCTTACAAAATAACTTGCCTATATTTCAAAATAGCATAAATCAAAGAAACTATGTAACTAGATAAAAGTAATTGTATACTATAAGTACTAGAAATTATTAACCATTTCTATGATCGCCGATGCAACATCAAAATTCTCAAATCTCTTAAAGGTGAATTAAATCGTAATTCTCTAATAAATTTTAAAAATTCTCGTAAAGATCCGTCTGTAGCGGAATGGCCCATTAGTCAACTAAACCTTTTCTCTCAACAGTCTAGTAATCCTCGAAATTACTCGGAAACACTATGCAAATTGAAGAGAATAAAATATGATGTAGCCTCAGAATTCCGAAAATTTCAAAGTAGCTCCAAAACTGGGGGGTTTCTCAGTGTGGATTTGGTACGGGGGGTGTTTACCCATCCTCCCCCGTCCCCCCCTCACCCCCACTCCCCATCAATTTTGGGTAGGTTTCCGTACCTTTACCCATTCCAAAATAGTGCTATATCGAAATAGATTTTAATCATCACTTACAGCTTAATAGCTATTATATGCATATAGGCATTTTATTGTATAAAATATGAGAACTATTTGGTATTTAATATAATGTGTATTATCATTAATTTTCAGAGAAAGAACTGCTACTGAAGCAATATTTGAGAAACACCGACCAACACATGTAATCCATTTAGCTGCTATGGTTGGTGGTCTTTTCCACAACATGGAACACAATTTAGACTTCTTTGTGAGTACAGTAGCCAAATTTTTTAAATATTTCTATATATTATGATCACAATTTCGTCAATTTGAAGACTTATTCTCCTATGTTTTGCAACATAATATTATGTACATTAAAAATCGGCCAAGTGCGAGTCGGACTCGCGCACGTAGGGTTCCGTACTGGTATAGAGTGAAAGTAGAAAAAAAATTGTGTTTTTTGTATGGAAGCCCCCTTAAATATGTACTTTATTTTAATTTTATTATTAATTATTAAAGTACAAATATAATTAAGGATTTTGTGAAAATTTCAAGTGCCTAACTGTTACCATTATTGATTACGAGCAAAAAAGGCCAAAAAATCACGTTTCTTGTATGGGAGCCCCTTTAAATATTAACTTTATTTTATTTTTAGTATTTGTTGTTATAGCGGCAACAGACATACACAATCTGTGAAAATTTCAGAAGTCTAGCTATAGCGGTTCTTGAGATACAGCCTGATGACATACAGACGGACAGACATCGAAGTCTTAGTAATAGGGTCCCGTTTTTACCCTTTGGGTACAGAACCCTAAAAATTAGATGTTTTATATTATTAAGTCATTCTTTAGGTACAGTTTCGATCAATGTGGCAAGTAACCACAGCTAATAAAAATTCAAGTAAAATGCCACTTTATGACATATAGGTTTCATTTTCTACCGACATTGATCTAGCAACCCATGCTGTCACTGCTTTGTAATGGCGCAGAGCAAATAACGTGACATTTTATTTTAATTTTTGTTCGTTGTGGTCGCTTGTGGCAAAGATCAGAAAGCCACCTTTACTTGGGTTTAACTTTCATATTCTACAAGTGTCTTGCCAATACTAACATATTCAGGTAAATATGTATAAATCAAGATTTTATATATAGATCCAAAATATAAGATAAAACAAAGTGTAATATAGACTAATTATGTTTTGGAATTATCTTGCAGATAAATCTAAAGATTTTGTTATATTTTATTCTGGTTGTGTGTTACTCCTAAAAGCTTTGTATAAAATGTTTATGGTTTTGTTAGGTATTGCAGAAACAAAATTTGTATTTATAATTATACCAATGTTATTAAGGGACAGTACAGAGAACTGAACTTACAGAATAAAGTTGTAATGGATAGATAGATAATAAGAAAATTACATTACAATAATATTGAAAAGCAATAAAAAACGGTCTTACTGGTAAAAACTAAATGGAACTCTAAAAACTACTATAAAGTGTGTAAAATATAGCCAATTATACTATAATGTATTTCAAAACAACACATTCTATGATTCTAATCTTAACCTGATCAAGATTTCGTTTAAATGCCTGATCTAATCTTACAGAGAGAGAACATGGCCATAAACGACAATGTGCTGTATGCCAGCCACAAGTATGATGTGAAGAAGGTTGTATCCTGTCTCTCCACTTGCATCTTCCCCGATAAAACCACATATCCTATAGATGAAACTATGGTGAGTTAAAAAAATATACTCAAAACTATTTCATCTGTTATTTTAGGAAAATTCACATAATATGTTATTTGCGTTTTTTTATTATCACAAACACAGTGTTATATTTCTGATCTGGTCAGTTTATTGTCACATGTTACTTTTTAAATATAAAATATATTCCAGTTTGGATATTCGATATTAGTCATGATACTTTTTATATATAAAGTAAATAATGTTTCAGGTTCATAATGGTCCTCCACATTCCTCAAACTACGGGTACAGCTATGCCAAGAGAATGATAGATGTGCTAAACAGGTATTGTTTACTTATTATTTTAAAGGGTCAAAGAGCTGGCGATCAGAGGCAGAGATAAATATTTTTTCATCTCTGCCTCTGATCGCCAGCTCAAACACATGGTACATAGGTCTGTCTCTAGATTGAAATGAACCTTATTAATTGTTATTACAAATGTGTGAGATTGTAGTAAGCCAACCCCAAAAAAGTTAAATATGGCCACGCTGCATTGCCATCATAAAAATTAGGATAGTGGTCTTGCCTTCTGGATTACACCAGAGGTCCATCGGCTTTAGTGTGGCACTAGGTACACCTTTCTTAGGGCCTGTTTCACAACTTCCACACTATTAATTCACACTATCCACGACTTATCTGACAGATTCTCCATACTCCATCTGTCAAGATAAGTTGTGGATAGCCCATCCGGAACTTATCAGGAAGTGGTGAAACAGGCCCTTAGTATAGCATGTTTGTCTCAGAGGCTACTGGCAGCAGCACGGGCGGCGGTTCACGTCGGTGGTGCCGTGCAACGTGTTCGGGCCGCACGACAACTTCTCCGGCACCGCGCACGTGCTACCCGCGCTCGTGCGCCGCATGCACGCCGCCATGCAGAATGGTACGTTCGTCTATAGCAGAGGTTCCCATATTTTTTTTTCTCATAGACCACTTTAAACATTTTGCTGGATCTGGTGGACCCCCTGCAGCTATTACATTTACTAACTTACTTCCAAAACCCGAAAAAAGTATATGTCTATGGAAATCTGTGTTGTAGCTGTTTTTCAATCAACTATGAATTAAAAGTTTAAGAAAAAAAGGTTAGAATTTATATTGCTTTGATAATAATCAAAATGCTGTGCTGTGAGTGGATGTTGTTGATGATGCTAAGTTTCAAGGCCAGTCTAAAAAGCGTATTCATTCAAAAGTTGGATCCCTACTTGAATTTTTTGTATTCTAAGTTTTACTCATAGTACAAGAAACAAATAAGCTCCCACTTCGGAGTGGTAAAAAGTAAAAACAAATATTTTATTGTTTTGGAGCTATTTATTCAAACACAAAAATTACCACACTTTTAATTATGTTGTTATAACAGTCGTAGTGGAATCAAAATTTAACATCAAAACCAATCATGATTATTATTTTAAAAACAGTCGCAATATAATAAAAATTTAAAGTTCTGAGCTTCTTATAATATTGTCTGCTTATATTCATAGGAGAAGTCAAGTCGGGTTTTTTTTTCACGCAAGCGTCTACGCCTAGGGGTCTACCCCTGTCAGGCTCCCGTGGACCCCTGGGGGTCCACCTGGACCACTTTGGGAATCAATGGCAATTACGTTGGTTACGACGTTACTAAACAAAGGTTATTTTAACTGGATTTTAACAAAGGTTATTTTAACTGGACTGAAATGCAGACTTAGCTGTGCGGAATGTGGCGCAGACATTTTCATAAATATGTTGTAACTTGCAATACTATATCATTACAAAATATAATTGATGTCATCAAGCCACTACATAATTGAAGACGTGAGTGGATGAACCAGGTAACTAACATTTTATAAAATAAGGATTTTTTCCTTTATAATTTGAACAAAACTTGTAACTTACCTACTTCATCATATGGAAAATACATCTGGCTATACATAAAATCCACATTTTTTTATTTAAAATCATTTTTCCGGCCCTAAGGCTGCGTTTCCACCAGAGATGTGTTGCGAGGAATGTGTTTTTGGGAACCAATAGTATCGCTTCATTGACGTGAGTACGTAACCTCGCTCAGCGCAGCGATTCTATTGGACCTTAAAAACACATTCCTCGCAACACATCTCCGGTGGAAACGCAGCCTATAGCCTCCATTTATGTAAAAAACGGCAAATTGTTAGGCACATCCACTAACGTCTTCTATTATTATATTGCAGGCGAATCGGAGTTCGTAGTGTGGGGCAGCGGCAAGCCGCTCCGCCAGTTCATATACTCGCGGGACCTGGCGCGCCTGTTCGTGTGGGTGCTGCGCCACTACGACAGCGTCGACCCTCTTATACTCTCAGGTAATACGGTGTGTCTGTCATGGTAAAACTGCTAAACAGATTTAGGTGGCTATGAGAATAGTTTTAGTCCCATAGGACTTAACCTGGAAAATGTACACTTAGGGTCAATTCAGACCGCAATGCGACGCGTAGATGCATTTCTAAATTTGTATGGATTTGACAGATTTGCAAGACGTCTCATGCTCATGAAATCTGTCAGAATCTACGCGTCGCGTTGCGGTCTGAATTAACCCTACGAGCCAGTCCACACGGCGCGTTGCGTCGACGCAGCGCTGCCGTTGCGTTAAAACTGCTTCGTAATAACGCTGCGATGGCGCAGCGCCCGTGTGGCCGGTTATGCGTCAAAATATTTGCGTTGCGACGACGCAACGCAACGTAACGCGCCGTGTGGACTGGCTCTACATTTGCGGGAAACATCTATTACTGTATAGCAATGAAAATAATATTATAGTCTGTGTTACTATTCGTTAATTTCAGAAACAAGCATACAAAGATAAGTGCTGTGGGTAAAAATTGTCGGCCACTCAGATGCACACTTTAAGCACTCACGCTGAATATACTCGCGATCGCCTGCGTCGCCGACAACATCCGGGGCGTTTGAAGCTTATTGCTACATTTAAACAGCTGTCGACCGTAATCGAGAATACCACATTTTATATATTCAGCTTGTGACCAACAACTTAAAATACCCATCATTTATATATATATATATATATATATATATATATATATATATATATATATATATATATATATATATATATATATATATATATATATATATATATATATATATATATATATATATATATATATATATATATATATATATATATATATATATATATATATATATATATATATATATATATATATATATATATATATATATATAATATAAATGATGGGTATTTTATATATTTATATTTATATATATTTAAATACCAATTCAAATAATTTTATATTTCAGTTGACGAATCAGACGAAGTGTCTATATCACAAGCGGCAGAGGCGATCGCGGCCGCATTCGACTTCCAGGGTAAGATCGTGTATGACACGTCGCGCGCTGACGGACAGTACAAGAAGACGGCATCCAATAAGAAACTAAGAGAGCTGTGTCCGGAGTTCACCTTCACACCTTTCAGTACCGCGGTTAAAGAGACCGTGGAGTGGTTTAAAGCGAACCACGAGGGTGCTAGGCTGTAATGAGGATGGTAGTTGGTGCCATATTGGTGCATTTCCTAGCTGCGTTACGAGGTAAGTGTTTTTGAGAAACAGGCTTACAACGAAACCGTTTTGAAACTCAAACGATCGAATCAGAAAGCCGCGTCCAACTCTTAAGAATAACCATGTTGCGGCATCGCGCCGCTGAAATCGGCAGTGGCGCCACTGCCGATTTTAGCGGCGCGGCGCCGCAACGCGGCTCAAATTCCAGCGTTATGATGTCACACTTGTTGACAATGATTCAGTTTGTTTCTGGGATTCCTAGTGTAATAAATATCAACAAAAAATAATGAGAGGTGTCAAGGGACACCCGGATGGAACGAAGTTATATAAAAAAAAAGCGCCATCTAGTTGACGCCCAGGAATGCTATCAACGCCCTCTGCCCCTACTTCGCAGGTACTAAAAAAGTGTCGGCTGACACTTTTGTGTCGTGTCAACTTTTTCCGTCTAGCCCCCTTTCGCAACGCGCGATAAGGAACTTCGTCCCAAAAGTATTTGTTTTACTTTACCTTATAGTCAAGCACAACATTTCCAAAGCAGTAACGGGTTTCCTTCCTGTTACATTATTTTCCTGTATATATTTTGATGATCCGCTTAATAGCTCTTCAATTAACTCATCAAGCCCCATACGGGCACCGGTGGACGCGACAACAATAGAATACAATAGCATTTCCAAGAATCCGCGATCGAAGGGTTAATGATAATATATTCATTCTAAAGTAGGCGAACAATTTTTTTCGCCTATCTTTAATGCTTTGTATTTTAGAGAAAAGTGCTGGCCATCGGGATTCATAGCCTTATTAAATGGATGTATCCAGTATCTTCTGTGTCGTATATTTAAAACCGAGTAATGTCTTCTAAACAGATAAACCTTATAGGTTTTTGTATGGGAAACTACTGTCATATTGTTTTCTTGCAAAATTCTGTAAAGCTTTGAATAAATGAATAAAATAAATAAAATAATAACAATTAATAAGCAATAAGTTTCTTTCGACGATCCATGCCCCTTCACAATAAAAAATCACGAGGAACTGCCAAAACGCTGTTTTTCGCGACGCCGCGATGCCGCAACGCAAACTGCCGATTTCAGCGGCGCGGCGCCGCAACGCGGTTATGTGTTTCGGCCCTAACAACGTCATTTCACGTTTGTTAAAGTACGACGCGGCATTCGAGATTCGTTCGTTTGAGTCTCAAAACGGTTTCGTGGTACGGCCCCAGAATCGCGTCTTTGCCTGCTGGGGCAGAGACGAAGCTTCACGGCGCCTCACGTTTTTTGTCTACAGCGTATTCATATTCATCGTGACGCGTAGCTTCGACTGCCCGAGTGTGTTAGGCCAAAAATCAATAGAACACCACTCTTAGCGTAGCGTTTTCCGTTCCTTAGTAACACATTCCTCGAAATGCAGCTCCAGTGGAACAGCAGCCTTGGGGTATATTCGCGCTAGCGTTTAACCTTCAAAAGCGGTGCAAATTAAGCGTGAAGCTGAAAAATGCTAAAGTCGGTCGCCTAGGACGTAGAATTTTGTAGATTGACACTCCTTGTTTCTTTTGCTATTGTATATTGCTTTCGCGGTTTGGTTTGCCCGTGAAGACGTAATAGCTCAATATTATATTCGTAGAGGAGCGTCGATGTGCAAATTTCTACGTACTCCTCGGCCGGACTTTAGTGTTCTCTCGGTGCTGATATTAATTTGGATACCGGCTTCAATTCAGGCTAGCGGTCGGAGTGGTCATTCCTCGGAAAATCCAAGGCCAATTCGCTGTTAGCTCTGAGCTGATATTAATATTATTGTGTTATATGAGTGTATATTTTTGTATATTGGGTATAATATTATTTAAGTGCATTTTATTAAATACTGTTTCTGCAAAAGACTATCAAAAATATAATTAAGTTATATTTATTGTTGAATATTATGATAATTGAGTGAAATATAAATATTTTGATTAAAACATTGTATTTATTCACCAACAGAAATATAAACAATATCACAGAGTCTACTCGCGTCAGTCTCAAATAATGAGGTATTTAATGATATATTTTAATCTATGAATTGAAATTTTATATAGATTGGAGAAGTGGGTTATTAGATTATATAACTTTCCACAAAACAAATCCGAACTAAACAAAATACGCAATAAATAAGTAAAGTAGTGTTTTTTGCATTACACAGCATAGATATCCTTATCCTGCCCAACCTCGGTTGAAAAATAAAAGTACTTTACGTCATTTTCTCTCTATGCACAATTAACTAATCAGTAATCAGGCACTTTTTGATGTGCTTTTGATTTGATTTCGATTGACTGTTTAGGTTTTTCATAGTAAAGCTTAAAAAATGTAAGGGTTTAATAACGCTATGGCAGAGAATATACTAGATTTCCTGGAATTCTTAGAAGTTGATTTCAATAATGAAAGTCAAGCTAGGGCTCGCGTTACAAGATCGCGACCAAACTGGTTCCAAAATTACGACGAAATAGACTTCTTCAAAAGATATAGGATGTGTAAGAAGTACAGCATTGTGGATTTTAGACCAAATCGCCCAGGATTTGGAGTATACAAGTGATAGGTAAGTAGCTAACTATATGATCTGATGTAAATATCAAATAGTTATTTTCCAGTAACATGTCTCCTTATTTATTTTAGAAATCAAAGCGTACCGCCAGTGAGTCAACTGTTAATAACTCTACGATTTTATGCAACGGGGTCTCATCAAATGGCAGTTGGAGACTTGCATGGTGTTCATGTCTCCACAGTTTCGCGAATCGTCAATAAAGTCACAAATGCCATAATACAGCTCAGAAATCAACATATAAAAATGCCTACAACAGCTAGAGAGATCCAAGAGAAGCAAAGTGCTTTTTACACCATAGACGATGACAAATTCAAACAGATTTTGTTTTTTTAAATAATAGACCGAACCGAATTTTTATTTAGGCTGCTCTTAAGCTTAGGTGTATCATAACTAGGACAAGCCTAACCCAAGTTTAGTGCAAACGGTATAATATTATATAACGGTATAATAATATAACGGTACTGTACAAAGTTTTAAAATTCAAGTTAAAGAAAAAATCACAACATATATGGTTTAATACACAATGTAAGAAACAGAGATTGAGATTTTAAACATGAACCCCTTACCACCACGATTGTATGGATTTTATAAACTCCACAAGCAAGGAGAACCTATTCGACCAGTGGTTTCATACACAACGGCACCAGCATACAAACTAGCTAAGAAAGCAAACATTATTTTTAAAAATTTATCAAAATTCAAGCCGAAATATACAATAAATAACAGTCTAGAATTGATAAATAAAATTAAAGATGTTCCAGTCCCAAAAAATGCGATCCTGGTTTCCTTTGACGTAAAAAACCTTTTTTCTAACATACCCATTAAAGAATGTTTGAACATTATTGACGAAATTTTATGTTTTTCAAATTTAGACTCACAGGAAGTAATAGACTTAAAGGCTATTTTGAAAGTTTGCTTAGATCAAAATTATTTTATTTATAATGGTAAAACTTACAAACAGAAGGATGGACTGGCGATGGGTAGCCCCTTGTCTCCTCTCTGTGCAGACATTTTTATGAATAATTTTGAAGGAAGGATACTGGAAATGTCATATTATAAAGAAAATATTATTTATTGGTATAGATATGTGGATGACATAGTATGCTTATGGAATGGTGAAATTTCAAGTTTATATGAATTTTTTAATTATTTTAATTCAATTAATAATAAAATACAATTGACATTGGAAATAGGCAATAAAGTTCTAAACTTCCTGGACTTAACAATAGATATTAAACGTGGTCATCATACATTTAAAATATATAGGAAACCTACATATAGTGAAAATGTCCTCCATGCTCATACTTTTCATCCGCAACAACATAAACACGCTGCTTTTCACGCTTTTATTCACCGTTTGCTAAATGTACCCCTTGAAGAAGAAGATTTTAGGGCAGAACTGGACACGATTAAACATATCGCTGTAAGCAATGGTTACACAAGTGAAATAATTTACTCGATCCTAAAAAAAGCGAAGAGGAGAATGGCTGAAAAACTGCTGTACAGTACTTCAGAGGATAAAAAGGAGAACAAAAATATCTCTTGGGTAAAAATTCCTTATATTGGCCCTTTATCCTATAAGTTTCAACAGATATTACAAAATAAGGAGACCAGAGTAGCATTATACACTACAGGTTCCCTAAAAAGTCTGTTCTGTAATAACAAGGATAAGTTTAAGATCACGGACAATAGCGGAATATACAGCCTGTCCTGTGAAACATGCGGGGGTATATATACAGGTCAGACAGGGCGGAAATTTAAAACACGGATAAAAGAACATATTACAGCCTGGAAAAGAAAAACAGAAAGATCGACGTTTGCCGAGCATTTAAATAATAATGACCACAATTTTGAACCTGACAAGAACATCAAATACCTACATGTTTTGCCCAAAAGTAAGAAAATGGACGCATTGGAAGCACTTGAAGTCAACATACATAAAAAATATGGGAACTTGTTAAACGACCAGACATGCCTATCAAATTCAATATTATTACAACACATTTAAATTATTATTACTTATACATTAATTTATATTTACAATTCACCGCTAATTTAATTTATTGACCTGATATTTATGAATTTTATATATTTTATGGACATTTTATTATATTTATGTCATTATTTAATTTAGTTTAATTTATTTGACATTGGTATAGATATGGACATGTTAATTTTTAATATTATGGACAATTCAATTAAATTATTGGTGATGTAATTTGACACTTATTTTCTTATTAATTTGTTTGACATTGTGTATATTTATTTTTTGATATTTAAAAATTTGATTGTTATTTTTGTGACATGTTTTAATCGGAAAATTTTAAATTTAACAATTATTATTTATTTTTAGAATCTGACATCTGTATATGTGACTTAACGTTATTAATTTATCAATATAAAATGGGTAAATCTAACTAAATATTAATTTTTAGAGCAGTAAAAATAGTCGTATTTGGAAGGAAAATTCTACCAAATTGTAAAAAATACCATGATGCTGACAACCCTAATATTTGTTTTGGTTATATTTAATTATTTAAAACTACCGACGTTAACTACACCTGATGATGATTTATTTCGAAACCGGTCGTATTTAATTAAAAATTGTAGTAATTAATGAATATAGTGGAAAAAGTGCAAGTAATATTGTGTTTTATTTGTGTTTAGTGCAAACGGGCATTAGAGTCCTCTAACGTTATTCGCAAGCATTTAAATTTCTACGCAAATTCGTCAAAACTTTAGTCAACAACCGGATAATTTCTTAAACAATCGTATAGCTTCGTCAGCAATCGGGTATTCTCGTCAACAATCGGGTAATCTCGTTAACAATCGGGTAATCTCGTCAACAATCGGATACTTCTGTCAACAATCGGGTAACTTCGCTTAAAGCGCGAGGCCGTGCTCGTCGTATGTGACGAAGATCTTCTCGATGGCGGTGATGTAGGCGGCCGTGCGCAGGTCTAGACCCAGGCTGTGCGTCTGCGCTGACCGCATCACGTTCTGAAACATTTAACATGTGATGTACGGGCCAACCCTCACGTATGTTACAGTGTAGAAATACAAGGATGAGTATTGCAGCGGCACCGCCACCGCGGCGGTGCCGCTGCAATACTCATCCTTGTATTTCTATGGGCCCTTACACACGGCGAAGCAGCGGCAGCGGCACGGTATCGTCGCCGCCGCGGCGGCGCCGTGTGTAAGGGCAAATAGTAAAACATTATAACAAAAAAATACAAGGATGAGTAATGGAGCGGCACCGCCGCGTTGGCGGTGCCGCTGCCGCTGCGGCGTGTGTGTAAACAGCCTACCACAACCACACCACGTCGCAATGACAAAATGCTGTCAAGCAGTGGTTACGTGTGAATGGTGTCGCTGCAACTTTTTGTAGTCGCGTAGTGGTACCGACAAAATGACGACGTGGTTGCGTTGTCGCCAGTAGTTGCGATGTGGTTTCGTACGAAAGTCTCGTTGTCAGTCATCGTAACACAGCGTAACACAACCACACGGCACCTCGGTCAACTGTCAAACGCGGAATTAATGAAATGAATGAATCAAAGAGCGCGGGCGGCGTGTGCGCACTGTCGTTGCATTGACGCAACGTTGTGGTTGCGATGTGCGTGGTCGACAACGACTGCAAAATGACTGCAAAATGTGGTACGTGTGAATAGACTTATTCATTTACAATACAAAATATACGCCCGACCACGTGGTGTGGTTGTGGTACGTGTGGGTTGGCCCGGGTCAATTCAGACCGCAACGCGACGCGTAGATGCATTTCTAAAGGGGTTCGAACATTTTTGTATGGAGCCTGGCATATCTAGCCGCCGGCCATTTTGATTTTTTTTTCAAAATTTCCGAGCACGATAAAAGTGGTATATTTGGATAGAGGACACTAATACAATTCCGAGATATTTGGAAGTAAAGATCGCCATTTGAGTCCTTTGGACTTATATGGCGATCTTTACTTCTAAATATCTCGGAAACGTGACACTTTAGGATACCATGTTATGTAACATTTTTTGTTTGTATTAGTGTCCTCTATCCAAATATACCACTTTTATCGTGCTCGGAAATTTTGAAAAAAAATTAAGATGGCCTATGCCACAAAGGTTCGTACCCCTTTGTATGGATTTGACAGATTTCAATTGCGTGAGACGTCATGCCAATCTGTCAATTCAATACAAATTTAGAAACGCATCTACGCGTCGCGTTGCGGTCTGAATTGATTCTTAAAGTACTGAACTGTAAAATTTGCCAAAACTATACCAAGCGCGGTAAATAAATGACATTACATAGTAGGTTATACAAGGTGTAACAAAACTAAGTGATAATACTTTAGGGTGTATATGTGTTCCTTGTAGAGAGTTCACTGTGAAAGTAGCAGCGCTTAAAGACCAAATTTTTTTTTGAAATTAATATATAATTTTAAAATTTACTTGAAAGTAATAGCAGTACTCAACCTTTTATAAACGAGTATTTCGGTATTGGTGTCGGGGGCCGCAGCCAAAATTTTTTAAACTTTGCACCACAGACATAGATCAATATACATACCGCATGTCCCTCCATTTGTATGAAAACGAGCGTGCCACTTTTTACCTACCTACTGTGACGTACCGATGAAAATGGACACGTTTCTATCCATTTTCTAGGCCAACGTTTCTATTCGAATTTCTACAGCTCAATATGGCACAATTAGGCATTTTTTCAATCCGATTAACGTACGATTCCGATAACGGTGGAGCGCAGACTAAAGAACAGACTTTCGAAAGACGAGCATTGCTCGTCGTTTGGGAACTCGATATGGCACGCGAAGTACATACACATGCGGTATCTATTTTGATCTATGTCTGTGCTTTGCACTATTTTGTCGGTGGGCGTGAATTTCAAAATAGTTTAATTTCACTTGATAAAGTCCTGGCGGGCCGCAGGTTGAGTTATATAGTTGTTCTAAAATCTACACGTACCCGACAGGCGTTGCCCATAGAGAACTCTAGTCCGGCGGTGACGATGTTGAGCTCGCTGGCCTCGGACATCATGTCCGCGAAGAACGGCGTCGGATCGATCTTCGCGTCTATCTTGGCTTCCTTTAGCGACCGCTCCACGGAATCTGTAGATCAGGGGTTCCCAAACTTATTTTGTCTAGTGCCCACTTTGAGAACAAATAATTTTTTAGCGTCCCCATTGTTTCACCTACTTTCTTATCTTTATTTAAATTAAGGGGCTTTTATAATTTGAGAATTAATTAACCACCTGATGGCAGATCTACGTCGGTTGGTGTAATTGGTTGGCTGGTGGAGATACTTTGAGTCCCAGCAAAGGACATAGGATACTTTTTATCCCGGAAAATTGACGGTTCCCGTGCGATAAACGAATTTTAACGCAACGGAGTTGCGGGCGTCATCTACTACATAATATTAAATTTACAATAGGCTACTTGACCTACTTTTTTTCTTCATTCTAAACGCTTCTTAATCATTCATTTTCTCAAAAAAAACTAATATTTTAATATTGTAAACAGTAAAAACCCATAAAAATGTTGATTGAAAAATATGCATTTTATATGGCGCCGAAAACACTGCCCGCCATTGTGCCGCCATAGTGTGACGTCATGTTTTTTGCATTTTTATACTTTCTTTATTGAAAAAAGTTTTATGTGCTAAGCGTTTGAGTCTAACAGTGCCAAAAAATTAGAAAATAATTTAGAAATCATTTGTAATGTTGAACACTTTTGGAGAAAAGTTTTGGCCATTTCATTTCCCAACTACAGTAAATGGAGATAATACTTATATAAAACTGATGTTTTACTTGAACTATTCAAGAAAATATATTTACAAATCTTTCTAGGCTTATTCTTACATATAACGAGCGCGATAAATAAAAGATATTAAATTACGAATGTGATGACGTCACATCCAAATCGGAAGTACCGCAAAAGCGTTTTCGTCAGTACAAATCATATTTTCATAAAATCATATTTTCCAATCGACTTTATTTATCAATCATAAGCTTTTATTTGATGATAAGGGTGAAATACGGTTTCCTAGGCCAAGTTCTACTAGAAATATGCATTAGTTCAATGAAATTAAATATAGGTCAAGTAGCCTATTATACAAACCTAACAACGCAAAATTGGTGTCCCGCCAGAACTTGATATTGAGCTTGCCGAAGCTAACGTGGTTGAGGTTCTTGAGGAACTCGAAGTAGGAGACGGTGACGCCGCCCGCGTTCGCCAGCAGGTCCGGCAGCACCAGGATGCCGCGCTCCTGCAGCACCACGTCCGCTGATGGCAGCGTTGGTCCGTTAGCGCCTTCCGCTATTATCTGAAGCATAGAGAATGTAAGACTTATATTCTATGGAGAACAAAAACAATAAACACTGTTCGTCAAAAAGTGCTAGTATCTTTTTTTTTTTTTAATTAAATTTTACGGGTCTGGATTCTAGTCCTTTTAGCCCAGTCCTTGAAAATTAAAATACATAACCACAAATAACATAACAACATTACATAGAGCATTACGAAATTAAAGTTTTTTTCCCAACATTTTTTAAAAAGCTGTAAAGCGGTCCATATAAAATATTTTTCTGAAGTAAACTAGTATCTTAAAAGGTATGTTACAACACTAAATAAAAGCTAAAATATCTAAATATCACGGCTTCTTTTTATTTTTATAAAGAACGAGAGGTATATCATGAAGCACATTTAGTTCCAAGTTTCCGCAACAGAAGAAGCTAGCCCAGATTCGCAATGCGTAATATAATAATCTGTATTTCTGTCTGTCTGCTACCTCTTCACGCTGAAGCCACTGAATCGTTTAGGCATGTCGATGCTTTGAGTACCAGGAAAGGACATATTATGATAGTTTTTATTTTGGGAAAAATGGACGGTTTATTTCAATAAATTAATTTTGACGTAACGAAGTTGCGGCTACCTAGTCTCTAGCCTAAACTCGGATTTTTAATTCAAGATCAAAAAAGCTACTACAGATACGTCACTGTCAAAGGTGTCAAAGTGACTTATGTCATTGTCAAGTGAATATTTCAGGTTTCGCCAACCTTTTTGCAATATGTTACTTTATTTATTATTGGCATTACTGGTCAACATAATGATTAAAGAAGGTTTTTGTCAAATAATCCTTATTGATACAAGCTTTTATATTAATATTAATGGTTTTTACTAGAACCGTCGAATGAACATAACATGACAGGATAAACAATATCATGGTGTCATGGCCGAAAAAATGGCGGCGATAAGATAACGACCATAAAGCGGAGCTACACACAATTTTTCTGCTATTTTGTAAATTAGGTACATGTATATTTAAATTATATTAAGTATGTTACTTTAGCCTGTAAATTATTGCACCAAATGTTATGAATTACTGAAGTGATACCAGTAAAATACCAGGTACACTACCAAAAATTACCGATGTTTAAGATTTTATTAGGGCGTTTTGTATTTATGTAAAATAAAATAACTCAGGTTACTTATTTAAATCATCTGATTAAAATTACTAATAATTAAAATTATCTAAGCCTTGTTTTTTAGAAAAAAGGAATATACTCTTGCACAAATGTTTTATTGCAGTGGCAATAATGTAGTAGTTTTTTTGATCTTGAATTAAAAATCGGAGTTTAGTTATGAATAACCCCGGTGGATTTCCTATTATATACTTTGCGGTCAAATTTGTTGCAATTGGGTTCTCGCTTCGTACCTTGCAGTTAAGTCTGGCGGCGACGTCGGGCGTGATGGTCTTCTCGACGGCGGCGACGACGAGGATGTCGGTCTGTTCGTACATCACCTCGTCCTTGTCCACCTCCTGAGCGCCCGGGAAACCCTTCACGCTGCCCTTGTTCTTCGCCTTGTACTTTAATAGATCCTGTCAATCAGTCAAAATGTCCCGAGTAAACATTCTATTGGCGAATGTTATCGGTGCAGAAAACTACCTCTATTCTTTACTAAATCTCATTTAGAAAGCTTTTTTGCTTGTTTAAATACCGACCGAAGAAGCTTTTGATGGGCGTTTTCTGTTATCAGGCACCATCCGATTACAGTGTGGTCCCAAACGATGTCCTTGAACTCTTAGTAGCGAATTCCCCCCAATTCCTTACCTGAGCGTTAATACCGTCGGGGTTCTTCAGGGTGCAGTCGTACTCCACCACACCGAGTATCTTGACGCCGCGCTCCTGCAGGTACACGCCCGCGTAGCTGCCCACGTTGCCGAAACCCTCGATCACGCATGTCTTGTTCTAAGGTATTTGAAAATAATAATTAACACTGCAATTTTTAAGCGAACTATTGCTTTAAAAAATATGCCTATTCTTTAGTAAGTTCGAAGATTTAGAGAGTTATATGAGTTTTCTATCCTCAGATTGCATAAATCTCAACCCAAATATACTCCCGTATGGACCTGAAATATAATAAGTCAGATATTTGAACTGAGCTCTTTATAGATCATGCATGAATGGACAAAATTATGCGATCAAACTGCTTTGCACTTGTAGTTGCCTCTATCCCATTGTCTTTATTTATACAGCTAACGGCATAAACCACAGGGTACCTTAAATCCAGGCTCGAGGTTGATCAGCTTCATCCACTGCGGGTCGTGTATGAATATGTCTATGGCTATGAATACGCCGCGGCCGGTCGCCTCCACTCGGCCGTGCACGCCGCCGCCGTTTATCGGCTTGCCCGTCACACACGCAGCAGCGTTCAGATCGTTGAAACCTGATGGCATTATTCAGTAAAACACCCATCGCTGGTTTCTACTTGTATATTGCTATCCCGTTTTCACCGGTAAGCGATAACAACGTATTGCGTTCTTCGCTATAATAGTTTCTATATTCCTGTGAGTGAAAGAGACAAGTAGCCTGCATTGTCAATATAATATGACATTTTACGTTTTCTAATTTCCACGACCGGACTAATGATAGCATTAAGGAGCCGGTTGGCAGCGGGCGACATGAAGCAACCGCAGACGACGTGTCTCAAAGACACTACTGGTTTCTATGTATTTCTATGAAATACCCTCCGCAGCTAGCGACACGAAGCTAGCGACACTCATTCATAGAAATACATACAAACCAGTAGTGTCTTTGTGACACTTCGTCTGCGGTTGCTTCATGTCGCCCGCTGCCAACCGGCACCTTTACTCATCGCCCCATCTGCAATTTTTCTATCAGTTTATCTTTTGCCAAAATAGTAGGCCTACTCTCGTCGCTCTGATATTATGTAATATCGATGAACAGAAAATATAACATAGTATCCGAAAGTCGCGCAAGATAATTAAATAAACTTAACCCAAAGTCTTGATGTATGTGTCCACGATCCACGACATCTCCCGGCCGGATGTGTTGACGTCCGGTGCCGGCACGTCGATTCCGGCTCCTGAAAATAAGACGCGTGATGCGCTTTAAGCCCGGCCGCACAATATTATAAGAAATTTCTGAACAGAAAAATTCGGACGCCCGCCGGAACGGACTCTGTTCATACGTTTTGTTCTATCAGAATTTTGTTCTATCATTCTAAAAGAAATGGAGTGTAAGTATTATTAATTAGGCAGCATTCCAATTGAGAACTTCTCTGTGTCCTAGGGTAAACTAAGATTTGTCTAACTTACCGATATAGTTCTTCTTGGCGAGCTCTAGCGTGTAGCGGCGGGTGATGCGCTGCAGCTCAGCCACGCTGTACTGCTTCGGGTTAATCGCAACACCTGTCGATAATAACTTTGTAACTAGATGAACACGTTGAAAATTTTACGCTAAGTACTATCAGAGAAGATTATTCATAGGCAGATGGCGGCTCTACGTATTTTTATCGTGTTTTGTCAAACCCAGCCGACTGATGACGACTTACATTAAGTTGACATAATCCGACCAAATGACGTAGCGGGAGGTCCGTCAACTGCCTATGAATCAATTTCTTCGATAGTACAACATGATTCTTCAATGGGGTGGCATGGAGTGTATTTTGGTTATTTTGACTGAAGATTCTCTAACCCGTCTACTTCTATTGTAATGCTATGTGCCTGTTTGAGCCGACTCCTTACCTCCCTTGGCGCCGCCGAAGGGTATATTGGAGCAGGCGTTTTTGTACGTCATGAGCGCCGCCAGCGCCTTCACCTCCTCGATGTCCACGCCCGGCGCGTACCGGATACCTGGTATGTGGATTACATTAGTCACACATGAAATATGGCAACTCTGTGTATGAAATGAGGGGACTGATGGCTTAGTAAAATATTTGTCATGGCGAGTTTCTTACGCCGGTTGTTCTCGCCGGGTTACCCGAACCTGTGGTAGGCAACATGTAGTCCATTCTGAAAGCATTTGATTCAAATTTATTCAGATATATATATATACTAGCTGACCCGACAGACGTTGTCCTGTCTTAACGATGATTATTTAATTCGAATTGGTATAATTAGGAAAAAAAGTAGATTAAAATTAGTATCTCTATGCCAAACATCAAAATAGATTAAATAGTTTAGGCAAAAATCATAAAAGTTTATTGTGCGGGAATCGTACATTTTCCAGGATAAATAGTTTCCCTTGTCCTTTCCCGAGACTCAAAGTATCTCCATAACAAATTTAATCAAAATAGATTGAATAGTTTAGGCGAAAATCATAAAAGTTTATTGCGCGGGAACCGTACATTTTCCGGAACAAAAAGTATCCCTTGTCCTTTCCGGAGACTCAAAGTATCTCCATACCAAATTTCATCAAAATAGATTGAATAGTTTAGGCGAAAATCATAAAAGTTTATTGTGCGGGAACCGTACATTTTCCGGGACAAAAAGTATCCCTTGTCCTTTCCCAAGTCTCAAAGTATCTCCATACCAAATTTCATCAAAATATATTGAATAGCTTACGCTCAAATCATAAAAGTATGTTGTGCAGTAACCGTACATTTTTCCGGGACAAAATGTATCCTATGTTCTTTTCCGGGACGCAAAGTTTCTCTCCACCAATTTTCAGCCAAATCTGTTCTGCCGTTCTTGAGTTATAAGTGGTGTAACTAACACGACTTTCTTTTATATATATATAAGATATAAGAATAAGATATATATATATATATATATATATATATATATATATATATATATATATATATATATATATATATATATATATATATATATATATATATATATATATATATATATATATATATATATATATATATATATATATATATATATATATATATTTTTTTTTTTTATCGAAAATAACAACATAAGTAACAAATCAACACACATATTATTCTTGCTTACTTGACTCTGTCACGTTTTATGACTGTTCAGTGTTCGATAAGCTAATGCGTGTTATCACTGAAGATATTTGTAACTGAACAACACTATATAATTAAAGCAAACCAGTTTAAGCCAGGCCTATACATCTTAAAGGACAGTACACCGCTCCATTGGCCTATTCCTACCTGTCTTTTTAATATCTGCACCATTTCGTTTTTGGAACAGCTAAGTATATGTCATAAGAATACTATATGCCATATGGCATCGTAACTCACCTCCCTTGCAGGGCAGGCGGTGAACGCTGTGCTGACTACGATAAGCGCGCACCACCTCGTACTCGCCGTTCTTGCGCTGCAGCGGGAACTCGAACTGCAGCGTGCTGTTGCAAGATCCCATTACCTGCCATACACCATATGGTATCAGATCGTACTCAGTAGTTGGTAGTTTAAGAGCAAACCTGTGATCAATATTTAGTTTTCATAAAGCTGTCGATTTAAGAATAAAGATAGACAGCGTATGTAGAGAAAAAATGAGATAAAGTGAAAGTATATTGGGTTCGGGGAGAATTTCCTAGATGTAGACACTCCCTCATATAGACGTTACTTGTCTCTTTGACTCACATTGCACGCAATCTATTGGATTCTCCCAAGTATGCGATCGGAACTAGATAACAAAATTATCTCTTGAAAATTCTCATATTATCATATTACATACATCAAATCATAACCATACCCTGAGTATACCCGCGACGCGCTGCTTGCGTTTCCTATCCGACAGATGAGTGTGTCTCTTCAGGTAATCCTCGAGCGCGGGTTCGCACACGGTGACCGCATGATGGTAGAAGTATTCCACCATGCGGTAGAAGCTGGGGTTGTCATCGCACGGGATACTCTGCAGGTACTCCGGGATCTCGTACCCGCGTACGCTCACGCGGAATACCCCGCCCGCACGAAAAACCTTCTTGCACGCATTCAGCAGCATGTTCGCGGAAAATTTTCGATTGACGTGAATATTTTTTGTGACATTGAAATGTCATTCAAATGATGGACAAATGGTTTTCAATTGAATTAAAAAGTTTTTGATCTGATGATCTATCCTTTTGACTATAGCAGCTATACTCAACCTACGCCCCGCCGGGACTTTGTCAGTGGCCCGCGTGAATCGATCATAATCGATCATATTGAACAACGCTATTTTTAAAACCCTAAATAATTTTTAAAAGCTATACTTTAAAATTCCATACAATATTATGCTAGAAAGTATAAGTATAACAAAAGGTTTGACTTTAGTTTTCCATTTAATTAATATTGTTACGTGCTAGGGTTCGAAGGATTTGGAGAGAAAGACCTGCTGACTTTCTTGAAGACTTTATTCACTAGCACTAAGTCTAATACAAAGCACTAGGTCCAAAACACTAAGCACTATCACTGTCCTAGGCGTAGCCAAGTCGTAGGTTTCACTGGTTCACTCACTATTGATCACTTGTTTTCACTCCAAAGTGGCCTTGACGATCGTTCGAACTGAACTGACTTGATGGCCCGTCTGCCTGCGACTATTTATATGGGCCGAGGCGAATCTCAGAATGTTCCGGAACATTCCTTTCTAGAATAAACCCGATTCGCGTAAACAAGTGTGGTATATTTCTGGAAGCCTAATGCCATCTAGTATCGAATAGCGGATTTACGCTGTCTGCGTTTCCTCGACAAGTTGCGCTGGTTTGACGATAGATGGCTCTGTGTGTCCGTATTCGTAACGATATAATATTTTATCAACTCTAATCAATTTATATTTCGGTGTCAACATCTTAACAGTTACTTGTAACTATCTATTAACTATAAAGAAAGAAACAAGATAGATAATAAATAATTTATTTATTGAGCCGGCACAGGGGGTTGTTCTGGACCATGCGCAGGTCGACCCTGGGCCCGACGAGGTCGCGGATGTTGGTGAGGCCGTACTTGATCATGGTGGGCCGCTCGAGCGACAGGCCCCAGGCTATCACCCGCACGTCCGGCGGCAGGCCCATCGGCAGCAGCATCTCGGGCCGGAAGATGCCGGAGTTGCCGATCTCGATCCACTTGCCCAGACCTGGAAACGGTAACTTCTTATTATGCATCTTGCATAAGACAAAGCTGGATGTCTGTAAACTTAATGACAAATTGACAGTAGCACTAGTGGTCTAACCGCCGTACTCAGAGAAATTTAATTATGATTAACCTTAAATTTAATGTAAAGTTTGACAGATAATGTATGAGGCTTATGTCAAAAATTTAAATCATTTACCTACGAATAATAATAGTTTTTATTATTCGTAGTCATTTACATTTAAGTAATTAATGTTCCACTCTGAGTGCGGCAGTAAATTCATAAGTGATTTAAATTATTAGTTTTATTATAAATAAATTCAGAAGCAAGTTTATACATAAAACCGAATTTAAATATAGAACAATATGAGCCTTGACTGGGGATATCTGAAGCAGGTTCTGCTGAAGTCTAGTAACAACTAGTAGCTTAGCTCTCTAGTAACTCAGTAATGGAGCAAATTTTTTCGGGTGTTTCGCCCAACCGAAAATCTTTTTTAACATACATGACATAAAGTTTGGCTAGCATAGTCGGACATCTACAGCTGCATACTGACCGTCATGATAGGCGAAGATCTCCATGCTGGGCTCAGTGTAGGGGTTGTAGGCGGGTTTGAACTGCAGGCGACGGAAGCCCAGGCGGCGGAAGAAGTGGTCGAGCTGGGCCAGCAGGTCGGCCAGGCCCAGCCCGCGGTCCGCCACCAGGCCCTCCACCTGCTGGAACTCCGCCAGGTGCGTCGCGTCCAACGTCTCGTTGCGGAACACCTGGAATATGCATGCGTTTTATTTATCTATAAGGGTTCCCGTTGTTTCTTTTGCCGCTGGGAGGCAGACCTGACTTGAACAGAGCGCTACCTGGTAGCTTCGAGGTTGCAAAAACTGTCAATAATAATTTTCCGACCCTATCCACCTGCCCAACTACTGAGCAGAGCTCTGTGTCAATAGTTCTTGTATGTAACCTTGTTGTTACATGTCAGGAACGATGAAAACGTTGAAAAACGTTAAAAATAAATTTACTATCAGAGACAATAATCCAATGCCGCAACATATCGATGTGCATCAACATATTATCAAACATTTATAAAACTGTTATAATGACGTAATGAAAATGTAGACTCACTATTATAAAGTTTTAGTCAGTACTCTAACGAGACATATTTTAATGATTATATTGATTACTTACTATTATTTAAAGACAGAAAGAGTTTATGTCATAAGCCTACAAACCTAATTAGTACAAATATCTCTACCTCCTCAACTTTCCGCCATCATTCCACGTGTAAAATATACGACCTGCAAACCTTCAAGAAAAGAGCGTATTCCCTCGCAAAAGGCCGGCAATGCACCTGTAACTCTTCTGATGTTGCGAGTATTGTTGCTTTCCATCAGGTGACTCGTTTGGTTGTTTGCGCTCCAATAAAAAAAATACCTTATCAATGCTGAAGAACTTCTGCGGCGTGAATGTCTCCTGCTGCGCGACTTTGTATAACATTCGCGCGGACACCGCCGTCGTGTGCGTGCGGAGTAGGTTCTTCTGAGCTTCCTCTATCTTCCAGTCGTATCTGTAACCCTGTGAGGTAACTAGTCAGTAATCGGTCCACATGACTATAATTGTTAATAAGTAACTGCAATAATGATACTTTTGTGCCCTATTTGATCTGTGGTCTATAATTGTTAAAATAAATAAATGAAATAATGATACTTTGAAGGCAAAGTTCAATTACAATAACATGAAATATAAAATATTTGATACAACTAAGTTTTACATGACCTTCGGCAATATTATCTTTATGAAATTTAATAGTCGTTTTAAGAAAAGAAAACAAATTTTTAAAGGCATTAATTCATCAAGACCCGTATGGGGCTCTATTGTGTCTCGTTTTCCCACGATCAACGGGTTAATAATTGAGTTAAGAAGTGAATAAAAATATAAAATTATGATTTTTGTTACAAAAATAGTATAATTTCTAAACAAACCGTTCATTGTTTTTGGTTTTTTAGTTACTTAAAAATTAAGATACCATAAATCCAAAAACTAAACTTAGATTCTGATGAATACATACCTGTGAGCCGTAACCACCTTTGCTGTGGACTTTCTTAACTCGTTCTAAATAGTCCATAGGGAATTTGGTGGACGTAGCTGGGGATGAGATGAAGAAGGTGTCGTGAGCGTCTCTGGCCGGATGCTGTTGTGGTTGAAACAGCGCATCGAAGTTCCAGAAGGAACTCTCCACGTACTGGTTAGTCGGCATCTCTTGGAAGCCCATCTCGAGGAAGATTTCCCGGAACTCTGATCTCACTTTCAGCAATGGATGAAGATGACCACATTCAGGGGGTTGTCCTAATTAAAAATAAGTATAATTAAAACATAGCAGGCTAAAGATACATCATATCAAATCAAATAATTTTATTCAGAGTGAATTTTTTACAAAATCTTTTCTGAACAACGAGACTATGGTGCCTACCACCATAGTAGAACAAGTTACATACCTTGACATATCAAACCTTGTTTAATTAATTGATATGTAGGTACTTTGTGTTGGTTTTTGCCTACATATGCTTATGGAATATTGCACACAATTATTACACAATATTTTGATGTTCTCTTCAGTTAATAGCTCTAAATAGAGCACTATTTTGTAATGTATTATTTGTAGTCTTACCTAAGGCATCAAAGTTATATGGTTTGAATTCTAACTCTTTCCAAGAGCCTGTTAAAAGCATCTCACTAGTTAAATCAGTTTCTAGTTTTTTTATTGACGTCGCAAACTGTGGTCCCTTCAGTACAATGAAACTTTTTATGACAATTTCTTGGAGTAGTTTCCTCTTCTTGTAGTCGCTTCTCACATTGTCCGCTAGATTGTCTATGCCCTTCTTGATCTCATTTAAGTCTTCTTGAACCTTATCGGTAATGTTATCAACTTTCCGTTTGACCAAGGGGGCTCCACCAGACTTGTCAATAACAATCCAACCCAAGGACATGGCTTTACTGAAGCCAACCTTAGCATTAGGTACAGTCTGAAAAGAAGATCGCAATTCGGCTTCATTACTTTAATAACAATAATAATTTTATCTAACAACTTCTTATTCAATATAACTAAGAATTTTCGAGTGCCAAAGTCATAATGAATGAATGTTAACGAGCTTTCCAAAAAAACTTTGTTATCTGAGTTGCATTAAGTGATAAAGGGAATGTTCTCCTTACCTTCATAACTTCAGCCTGTGCTATACCTTCACTCGGTATACTTCTATACAACACGGCTTCATGGCTGCCCTTCTCAGCGACCAACTTCCCTTCTTCAGTAAGCTCCCATTTCGTACTCTTAGCCGGCTCAGAAGTTACCATTTCGAGGGCTTCCAAGCTTTTCACAGCGCCTACGATTTTCTGGTGATCTTCATTGAATTCCTTTGCTAATTGTAGGGTATCTAATTTGTCTGATTTTTCTAAACATTGCAATATTTTCTCGTTTAATTCCATTTTTAAATAATTTTTAATTTAGAATTTTATAAATATTTTAGGTTATGATTTCTTGTACGACATGAAACATCTGTATTTGACAGATTTACGTATTCAAATCACAGACTACTAAGGGATACTACGTATATTCAAATGCCATTGTCAAAAAAATTAATGTCATCACTCATCAGTCATCACCTTTACTCTATGGTCATTACAATTTTTTTTTTTTTTTTTTATTTTATTTTACGGGCCTGGATTCTAGTCCTTTTAGCCCAGTCCTTAAAATACATTTCATTACACAAATACACAGAGCATTACGAAATTAAAGTTTTTTCCCAACATTTTTTAGAAAGCTGTAAAGCGGTCCATATAAAATATTTTTCTGAAGTAAATCTTTCAAAGACAAGTTGTCTATGCTTAAATTATCACTGTCACTGTCATATTTGTCCGTTGTTATTTCACTGATTTCACTACACATCAACAAGCGTGCTATATTATGCTTTCCACATCGAAGGACCAGATGATCAAGAGTCTCCTCTTCAACGCCGCAGTCACAAAGTGAGGTATTTACCATCTTCAATCTGTAGAGATGAGATTTAACTTGGCAGTGCCCAAATCTCATCCTGTTCATAGTAACTATAAATGATCTAGACATTCCTTTCAACTTATGGTACCACGGTTTGGCGGGCGGGACCTTTTGTATGTCGTAATACCATTTTCCTTTTTCAGATGACGTTTGGGTATAGTATGCCTTGAACAACTCTCCCAGGCAGTCTTTCATAGGAGCATGTATATCTGTATACGGTATGTGCTGTAGTTGACTGTGGTCTTCGTGTGGATCTCCTCTTGCTGCTGCATCAGCTTCTTCGTTGCCAGTAATTCCAGAGTGAGAAGGTACCCAAATGAATTTAACATTTTTACTATTATTATACATATGGTACAAAGTTTGCTTGATTTTGAATATCAAATAATTTGTATTAAACTTTAAAACCCTATTCTTAAGAGCAGTTAGAACACTAAGTGAATCAGTTAAAATCAAAAAATTGGTTTGATTAATTGAGGATATATACAATAATGCTCTATATATAGCATAACATTCAGCAGTAAATATACTACATTGATTTGCTAATTTTAAACATTTTTTAACTTTTTCCTGAGGATCATAGTAGGCTGATGTAACAATATTTAAGGTTTTTGAACCATCAGTATAAATTCTGTACTCATTATCTATAGTGTTGAGAAGATCATTTTGATTACTTATTTGTTGCTCACATATTGTTACATCATGCATGTAGGCATTATATTCAATATGATACATAGGCCAATGATTTTCTCTAAATATGTAATTTCCAAAATTTAAGTAAATGTTTATCATAATCCTTAAAAGTTCTGGCAATTTTCTAGAAATAATGTTAGAAACATTAGTATATGGACCCACATTCATACTATTTGATGGAACTATAGGAAGAATTCTATTTAAAAGATGATCATTTTTAGAGGCAAATACTTTTAGGCAAAATCGTTCTGCTATTTTTAACCTTATGATAGTTAGTGGAGGTATACATGCCTCGGCCTCCATAATATGTATAGGAGTAGAGCACATTGCACCTGTTATGACTCTAAGAGCTTTATTTTGAATAACATCCAATTTTCTTAATAAATTATAACTACAGTTATAATATGCTAAGGTGCTGTAATCAAAGTGACTACGAACTAAACTCTTGTATAGCATAGATAAAGTTTTAGGGTCAGATCCCCAGTGTACTCCTGCCAAAGATCTAATTATATTAAGACCTCCACAGGCTTTTTTGATTATTTGTTGGATATGATTTTCAAATTTTAACTTATTGTCGAGATATATCCCCAAAAACTTTTGTTCCGAAACCCAATTGAGACTGTTGTTGTGAATTTTAACATTAAATAAACTTCTTGGATCTGATTTAGAGAAAATCATGGCTGTACTTTTTTCCAAACTAATCCATAACTTTAATTTTCTAGTATAATAATTATATACTTGTTCTAATGCCTTATTCAATATATTTACAGCAATATTTACATCCTTATGACTACTATACACAACAATATCATCTGCATATTGTAGAAATTTAACATTACAACTTATAAGATATTTACACAGCTGACTTGTGTATATGCTATACAGCAATGGCGAGATAGTGGCACCTTGCATTGTGCCTTTATATATATGTCTAGGTCCATGTAAAATGTTATTAAATTTTACATACATTGTTCTTTTAAATAAGAATTTAAAAATCCATTCACAGACTTTTCCGGGGACACCTATATCTATCAAGACTTCAGCAAGGATAGTTGGATCAACATTATCGAATGCCCCCTGGACATCAAGAAAGGCACAAACAGTGGAAGAAAATGACTGAAATGAATCTTTAATATCCCTTAATAATGCGACAAAGCTTTCTACACAACTTTTACCTTTACGAAAGCCATACTGCTCCTTTGGTAAGATATTATTTGATTCAACATACCAGTCTAGTCTCACCTTAAGCATGTATTCGAATATTTTACCAACACAAGATGACAAAGATATAGGTCTATATGAGTTATAGTCACTTTCCGGTTTTTCCGGTTTGAGGATTGGTATAATACATTGTGTTTTCCATGAGTTTGGTATTAGATTGTTTGTCCATAATAAATTATAAATATCTAATAAAATTTTTTGGACATCTTTATGCATGTAACCTAATATTTTGTAAGGGATATCGTCTAAGCCTGGAGTAGTGTCTTTTCTAGATTTCAAAGCAAATTGAAATTCTTGCCACGTAAAAGTATTACTCAAAAATATGCTACTAGAATTGCCTTCTTGGGCAAAATATGAATTTAATAAATTTGTGTCTATATATTTTTCAGGTGGATCATCGGGTGCATACTTATCAAGAAAAGATGGAATCCATTCACTGTTTTTTGGTCTACTAACAGAAGAAGCTCTTTTAAATCTGCGGATATAATTCCAGATGACAGTAACAGGTGTTTGTCTGTTGAATGATTCACAAAGGCTTCTCCAACCATTCTTTTTCTTTTCCTTTAATAATTTTTTTTTAATGGCATCTATTTTTTTATATTCAATGAAATTTTCTACAGATGGATGTGTTCTATAAAAATTTAGTGCAGCTTTGCTTTTTTTAACTGCTTCTAAGCATTCATTATCCCACCAAGGAACTGGTTTTTTCCTAATGGTTGGGGAAGTTATATTTAGTTTTGGAATACATGATTCTTTTACTGTATTTAATGTAACACAAAATTTATCATAAGTAGATAAAGGTTCATTGTAATCAATAGAAAATGACCTGAATGCCTTTTCTGTTTCAGATGCAAAGAGTTTCCAATCTGCCTTGTCATACAGAAATCTTTCTATTGGTTGACCCACTTCAAAATCTTGTGGTTGGAGTTCAATAAACGTGAAAGTGGGATAATGATAGCTGCCCATTGGATCATCACTAACGCTCCAATGGCATAGAGGAGCGATTTGTGGGCTAACACAAGTAATGTCAATTGAAGATTGGCTATTACGTAAACTACCTACTGTTGTTGGAGCTCCTGAGTTCAGGATACATAGGTCACATTCATCTACTAAATCATAAACATCTGTACCTCGAGGCTTGGTTTGAAGACATCCAAAAGCAACATGATGAGCATTTAAATCTCCAGATAGTATTATCGGTTTTGGTAAACTATTAATAATTTGTTTAAGTTGTCTTGATTTGAACCGGCCTGGTCTTGGTGGACTGTAAGTACATAAGATAGACAAATTACCAATATCAGTTTTAAGAACTATAGTTGCAGATTGTAAATCCTCATAAAAAGGTAGATTTACAGTAGTGTATTTGAAATTATTCCTAATGAGTATGCCAACTCCACCTCGGCCATTAAGGCCATGTTGATAAATAAAATTATAACCTGTTATTTTGAAATTGTGGTTTTGTTTTAAATGTGTTTCATTTAACAAACATATATCAATGTCATTTTGGTCCAAGAAAGTAATAAGTAGAGGTTTTTTACTATTAAGACTTTCAACATTAAATTGGCATATTTTCAAAAAATTACTATCCATGTTTAAGGTTATTTAATAATACTTCCTTTATTACTGATGTTGTCATTTTTTTATTACTGTTACTTAAATTTACTAATGTTGCTACTAAAGACTTTAAAATATTGTCGCTTTTTATTATACCTTGTATTAATTCCTCATTAGTTATCTCATGTTTTTTGTGTGGTAGAGCCGGGAAATCAGTACTGTAATGTGCCAAACTGTAAGTGTGGTCAGTATTTTTAGTTATATTTGCGTATGCCATTTTATTTTGTTTTTCCAATATTTTCTTTTGCTTAATCGGACAATTTCTAGATATAGCAAGGTGTGGTCCACCACAGTTGGCACAATGCAGCGCCTGATCATCAGGGCACTGAGAATAATGGTGTTCCTTAGAACAAATCGAACATTTTTGGACACATTTACATATCTTAGCATGGTGATTAAATTTAAAGCACTTGTAGCATTGCAACAAAGGAGGGTTATATTCATATACTTTATAATTAAAAATATCTAATGACACAGATTGAGGTAATATATTTGAAAGAAATGTAACAGAAACCGTTTGAAACGGTTTTACTTTACCATTTACTTTTTTGGTAAACCTTCTCACTCCTATAATTTCATATGCTGAAGTTAGCTTTTTGAATAGTTCTTCATTACTAATCCTAGTGGGTACGTACCGTAGTACTCCAATTTTTTCGATGCTCCTAGCCGGGATGAAGGCTTTTAAATTATTCTTGAGATGGAAGGTTTCATTAAGCAAGTAATTATTGGCATAACTTGCCTGGGAGAACGCAATAGCTATTTTATTGGCTGCTACTCGTTTGATACCGATTATTCCTTTAATTTCTTCTTTGAAGATGGATGTTAGTGTAAGTGGATTTTTGTTGCCGATATTGCTATCAGTTTGGGTGGATTCTGTATATACTATATACTCCTGAGAGTGCGACTTCTCAGGGAATAAGCGTCTGTAGCCGGGTTTGCTATACGGGATGTAAAATGACTCATCTAGAACATCCTTGTCGTCGTCAATATCAGGGCCTCGCGGCCTTTTTCTACCGGGTTTCCCAGGGGTTGTCCCCCCAGGATCCTCCATTTCGACGTCTATTATTGTACCGTTTTGAGTTGTTTTTTTGTTAAAATTCCTTATAAAAACTATTTTAAATAATTAATTTCGCGAAAGTTGAAAAAATACGACTTCTCTTTTTAAAAAGCCCGCCAACTTTTCCGGTCATTACAATAAACATAGATAAAGTATTATAGTATAGTTGTAATCTTAGCCCGTCATCGCGTGGCCATTTTGTGCTTATTTTCATACAAGTAGTATGCGTGTATTTTCTTGAATATTTCTATTTGTCGATCATTTCGAAGCACATTATAATCCAGAAAAGAAAGTCATTTAGTTCATGATATCGATAAACTATAGTTCAAGTAATGAGAATCCGTAAACACACCTAAAAAGCTATGCAATTTTTGTAGCCAAAATGTGACATTTTTAGCACTAATGCCTTTTAAAGCAGGAATAAGGGATTATTAAACTTATAAATAATCTTTTTAACTTACAAAAAATACCGATTGAAAAGCCCAAAAAACGTTGTTCAAAACTTACGTATTTAATGTCAAATCCACGTGTTTGAGGCATTCATTGGCCGTTCTTATGGTTTATTATTTAGCGGAACCACAAAACTCAACAATATCTAGCATAAAATGTTCACTAAAAACCTTTATTAACACTTTTATTACATGAAATATGCAGACCGACTCCTTGTTATGTCCTGGTAAGTAGGACATAACATTACACGCTTTTGACGCATAAACACCGATTTAAGGCTCTCTCCTATAGTCTATCTCAATGACAATAAATTATGAATTATAATGCTGGCACTTCACATCATTTCACATGGCTATTTGTATTTGCTATTGGCTATTTGTTGTATTTGGCAACATTATTGACGAATAAACAAGCGAATAAAGGCAAATACGACCTTCCACACATGGCCGTCAAATATTAAACTTTTACTTGATTTTGTTTACTTGCCTATTTGACACTTTTGATGTGCGTCAAAAACCGACAGGCGACAAAGGTACGGATACGTGTATTTGGTATTGGTCATATTTGTCAAATAGGCTAATAAGGCCAATACTTTGTCAAACATACCATCTACACTACACATGGTGATTGTTTTGCGAATACATCAAATACGCAAATACAAATAGCCATGTGAAGTGCCAGCATAAAATATTAAAATATTATGAACTGGAACGAATAATATATTTGGAAAAATAATGAGTTGCTGTTTCTTCTAGTTTAGATGTTTGACCGCATTTTTGCAACAATATTGTAGCGAGTATTGAAAATAAAACTTCAATATTTTTCGTTCATTCATTTGTCTATCTCTGTGGAGGTATGGGAAGTGCGATTGTTTACGTTTTATGGGGTTTTTCAGAGGGCGGGAATTTGAAAAAGCGCGGTTCCAATCTTTTTCAAAATTGAAAAAATAATTAAATAATAAATATTTATTGTTAAAAGTTGTGTAAATACAATTATTTAGACTGTCTATAGTGTGTAAATAATAAAAATGGACGGAGATGAGGCGGGCGGGGAGATCCCGCCTACCTCCAAAAAAAGACCCCGGCCCCGATCTTGGGGCTTCTAGTGCTGGCGGCGGAGGTGGTGAGGACATGTATTTACCATTTCGTAAACCAAATTATAAAAGACTATATTCTGCAAATTCTATTAATACAGACTTCAAGGTGTACATAGAAAGCAAAAATGTGCAAGAAAGGTTGGGAAATAAAAGCCCAATTTATTTAAATAGTATATACTCAAACATAAAAGGTGTAGTAGCGATTCGGCGTATTAACGCAAACAAAATTGTTGTGATTTTTAAGCAACATAACACGGCCAATAACTTCATAAGTAATATTAACTTCCTTGAAAAATATAATATGAAGGCATACATCCCAGCAGCTCAAATTGAAAAAACAGGAATAATAAGATTTGTACCAGCGAATATATCGAATAAAGATCTTTTCACAAATTTAACTTCTACATATGAAATAATTGGAGTGCGAAGATTCATGAGAAAAGTCGGTAATGAATTAGTCGGTACACAAACTGTCAGTATAACTTTTTTGTCAAATAGCTTACCTGATAATGTGCAATATGAGTTATTTTCATATAGAGTATTTGATTATGTTCCCCCTTTGCAACAATGTTATAAATGTTTTAAGTTCAATCACTCAGCCAAAATATGTAACGGAAAGCAGCGCTGCTCAATTTGTTCTGGTGAACACTTTTATAAAGAATGTAGTAAGCCAAATGAGATTTGCTGTGTTAATTGTGGTGGACCTCACTTAGCCATTTCTAAACAATGTCCAGTTAAGATAAAGAAATTATTAGAAAAGAAAAATAAAATATCATATGCAAGCGTTGCTATTTCCAAAGAAAGTGTTGATTTCCCTCCTCTGCCAACTCGCACCATACCTGTAAATAAAAATGTAAATAAAACATCCAAATTTGTAAATAAACCTGTAAATAATAAGCCTATTTCAAGAGATGTAAATATACCAAACATAAAGTTGCTTATAGTTGGAAATGATGATGTACTAATGGCCCTGGTACACACATTGGTCCAAGTAGCAAATAAGAGTGATGAAGTACTCTACTGTAAGTAGTACTGAAGACTGTTACAACATCATTCATCAAATATGTTCTTCTTAAGAGTCTGTCAATATAATGTATTCACAAACCCAAAAAATATCTTCTCTATGTATTGCGCAATTCAATGTTCAAGGGATAAATAACAAAAAACCTCTTCTTACAAAATTTTTAAACGATAAAGATATTGATATTTGTCTACTAAATGAGACATGGTTAAAAGAACATCAGTCTGTTCATATTTCTGGATACAATTTTTATAACAAAATTTCTAAAAATCCTCGTAATGGTGTAGGAATTTTAGTAAAACCATATTTGAAGTACAATATTATAAATACCAATTTTTATGAAGATATACAGACAATAGCCATATCTGTATATACAGACAATACATCATCTTTGACTATTCTCTGTGTATACTGTCCTCCATCCGCTGGGCACATACGAATGAATAGATTGCGCAATATCATAAGAGATCTACCAAAACCTTTGTTTATTAGTGGAGATTTTAATGCACATCATATTGCTTTTGGATGTTTATCCACCAAAAGTCGAGGCCAAAGTTTATATGATATAATCGATGAATTAGATTTATGCATTTTGAATAATGGCAGCTTTACAACAGTGAATTATCCTTCACGCAACCCTTCAGCAATAGATGTAAGTTTTGTTAGCCCTCACTTGGCACCCTTGTGTGAATGGTTTGTACATGATGATGCCATGGGTAGTTATCATTATCCAACAATAACAAACATTACCATGTGCATTGAAAGGTACACAATAAATCAATATGATGACAGATTTTTATACCATAAAACAGACTGGAATAAGTATAGGGAATCATCTAGTATGGTCTTCCATGAAATGATGGTCAATGAAGAGGATCCAATGAAATCTTATGAGGAGTTCTGTACCCGACTTAATGAACTTAAACTAAAACTACTTCTAAAATTTGTTCTAGTAAATCTAGGAACTACCATAGTTCCTAGATTTACTAGAACAAATTTTAGAAGTAGGCCACCCGCTCCGTGGTGGAATAGCACGTGTGAACAAGCAGTTATTAAATCATATGAAGCACTTAAACTTTATAGAAACGATCCAACATTAGAAAATTACATTAAGTACAAAAGAATAGACGCTCTTAAAAAACGCACCATAAAGGAAGAAAAACATAAAAGTTGGAACAGTTTTTGTAATAATTTCAATAGAACTACTCCTATAAGTAAAATCTGGAACCTTATTAAAAGATTTAAGGGTATTAGAACCAGTAATAAGTCATATCAAAATGATTTTGTGCAGCCATTGTTAGATAAATTATCAGATAATTCTAATTTAGTTAATCCTGATTCGTTAGAAACTTATTTTAATATGAACAATGAAAATCCGCAATCAGGATTTCTATTGGATCCTTTCTCATGGTCGGAATTTTTAACAAGTATAAAATCTAGAAAAAATACTAGCCCTGGTTTGGACGATTTTCCGTATATATTAATAAAAGAACTACCAGAATCTATCCAAAAAATATTACTGGGTTAGGCCGTAGATTTTTCCACTTTTTTCATGACCAGTGAGATTCATACAATATCATAAACAATTTAATCTTTTTACCTGCTTTGGTATTTTTATCCTGTTGAATTTTATTAAAGGTAAGAACAACTTTTACGAATTAACTGTAACTAGAAAAGTTTTTATAAAATTTAATTTCAAAGAGCACAAGGAAATATATTTTCATACAAAAAAGACTTGTCAATAAATTCAATCAGAACTATAATCAACAAAGGTTACGAATATTTTTGAAGTAAGCTGTATTGTATAATACATAATCGAAAAGAAGGAGGTTCGAGCAATTTAACTCAATATCTCATTATGTTTTAACGCCATTCCATTTATGTTTATCCCAATTTTAAAACATGTCTTTAATTTCAACACTTTTATGTTACTTTTTTATGTTACCAATATCGTAGTTAAATGTAGACTTTGAATAACATTAGGAGAATTGGCATTATAAGACAGGCAATCTTGAATAGAACTATGTATTAGAATTAAAAAAAAAACGCCATATTGTTGTCTATGGATTGTATCAAACAGTGCACGCATTTTTCGTCAGTGAAATTGGAAAACAATTATTGTGGTTTTTAAACGTAAGTACTCGCTGGTTTAAGTTAATTGTGTTATTTGTTTGTATGGTAAAGCTTACATTTATGAAAGAAACGTCTTTAAAAGCGCAAATCCTTTTGGTTTCCAAATTATAACCTATTTTCATCCAAAATACTTCGCTTTTATGATACTTTATGTTACTCTTATGATACTTTTCTGTTACCGGTAACATAAAATTTTATTTTACGTAACATAAGGGGCCCATAAAGGTCTGCGCATAATAATATAATAACTTCTGGTCGCATTTTTTATTTTTGATAAGTACTTACTACATAACTGTCATTTGTTAACAGATTTAACTTAGTTTACTTTTTGTAGATGCCAATGACACCTGCTGAAAAACAAATAAAATATAGGGAAAACTGAAAACGAATAATCCTGAAAAATATGAAGAAATGAAACGAAAATCTTCCGAAAATGTTTTAAAGTATAATAGAAACAAATTAAAAATTAAATTGTTTACATTGGAAACGTTGATTGTAGCTTTTAAAACTACTAAGAATTAATAAAATTACTTACTTCAAATATTTAACAGAAGTTGTTTATTTTATTTGTAAATTGCCCCTTAATGTGTCGTTATGTATGCAGCTTTATTATAATTTATGAGACTTTTATGTTACTTTTATGATACTGTAACATAAAAGTGTGTAAGTTACTTTATGTTACAAAGTGGAAAAATCTACGGCCTAACCCTACTGTGTATTTTAAATGGTCTTTGGCTTAAAAAACTGATACCAATCTCATGGAAGACTCAATGTGTGATACCCATACTTAAACAAGACAAACCACCTGAGCAGGCCAGTTCTTATCGGCCAATATCTTTATCATCGTGTATTGGTAAGATATTTGAAAATATGCTAAAGAACCGCCTGGATTGGTACGCAGAATCTCATAACATCATTCCTCAAATTCAGTATGGGTTCCGTAGAGGACGAAGTTGTTCAGACAGCTTCATTTCTCTCATTCACGATCTGAAAAATGCAAAGGGCAATAAATTACATACCAGCAGTTTTTGAAGCCTTAAAATTGATAAGCAATTGTAAATATTTTCTGATCTTAACAGACTCTCTGAGTCTTATTAATTGTCTACAGAATGTCAATTTTAGTTTTAAGACTAAATATATCATTTATTTTATCAAAGATTTTGTGTGGCGACTGGAAAATAAAGGTATAACAATAGCCTTTATGTGGGTCCCTGCACATAAAGGTCCTCTTTCTATGACTCTTCTTTCACCATTTCCGCTATCCGCCTTTGGAACTCACTACCCGAAACCATCCAAAAAGCTAAATCACTCAATATTTTCAAGAAACAATTAAAAGAATATTACTTAAGCCTTGCCCCTTCAATGTAATTTGATTAGTGTGTGTATATGTTGTGTAGTTTATTTTATTTTATATATTAAGTATATTATTATATATTATGTATTTTTTGTATGAAAGAAATTAATATCATTATGTATTATAATATAGATAATAATACTTTAAGGTTATTTTTAGTTTTTAGTGTTGTATTATTCAGCTATCGTATGTCATATTTTCATCTCTGTTGGTTGTCTGGAAGAAACCGCTTGTAGCGGTAAGACCGCCAATTTGCGCAAATCCTTTATTTTTATAATATTTGTAATGCTATGTTTTTAATGTGCAAATAAAGAATTTTTATTATTATTATTATTATTATAAAGGTATCTCTGGAAATGAAATAGCAGATAAAACTGCATATGATGGGGTCAATGCCCTAGATGTCAAAAGTAATGTAAATGTTCCTATGACCGACTTTTATTGTAATGTGAAAATATCTGTAAGAAACGTTTGGGAAGATTTTTGGAAAGAAGACCAAAAATTCAAAGGCAAGTGGTATGGACAAATTCAAGAAAAATTGCCAACAAATCCATGGTACAATGAACTGAAGATAGCTAGCCGTGACTTTATCACAACAATAAACAGACTCAGATTTGGTCATAACACTGCACCTGCACATCTTGCGAGATTGAATATAATAAACAGCAATAATTGCACTTTTTGTAACGAAGAGAACGCCGACATGAACCACATTTTTTTCAACTGTTCAAGATTCACCTTTCATAGACTAGTGTTGGCAACTGAAATTATTGAAGAAAGTGATACCTCCCGCCGCCAATTAAGTGATTTCCTAAAAAACCAAAAGTGTTATAGTGCTATATACAAATATATTAAAAATACAGTGGGAACTATATAAATATAAAATAAATTGAAAACGGAAAACCCTTTAAAAAGACTTGGCTTAAAGGTCTCGGTTACCAGGCCATTAAATCTTATTAAAAAAAAAAAAATATATGGGAAGTGCGGTTACGATACTTTTTTACTCTGTGATAATGTGCCGTGCAATCTGTCATTTTTATGTCATTTTCCATTCGGTTGTCAATTTTCCGGATGCCGGTGAAGTGTTTGGAAGTGATTTTGTGAAGTGTTTCGTTTGCGAAATAATTAATAAGAAATCTTTTTGTTGAAGTAAGTCATACAATTGTTTTTTTTTATATAAATACTGTACATTTTATGAACGTGCTTACCTACTATTAGTTATACTAAAATACTTTTCCACGCGCTTCATTTTAGAAACTGGGAACTAATTAATGCTAATTTTCAGGAAAATTTATTGGTGTTACGATGTGTATGGCCATTGGCCACTGTGACATCAAAGAAAAAAAAAACTAGATTCTAAAGATTTACCCATGATTTAACTATACCCCCATTAAAAATTAAAATTCAAGTCACGTAACTTATAGTAATTAATGTAAATTTATTGTATTGAATGCTGTTGCTCTACATTTTAAAGTCTAAATAAATCTCTAGTCTAAAATTGAACTGCTGCTGCTCTTTTAGACTTTAAAATGTAGAGCAACAGCAGCTGGCAGGCGGCAGCAAATAGACGACAGTAAAGTAAAACCAGAGTAGGTAGACAGAGTTATATCTATTGTGGTAAAACTGTTAGTTATCATAACCATCGGCCGTGGCCACGAACTGTAAAAACCGATAAGACTTATAATATTATGATAAGAGTCTAGCTATAAAATAAGTTTATCTAGCTATACAGTCGCTACCGCTAAACTCTTGATTGCAGAGTTGCAAAATTGCAATATTTATTGTTTATTAGTATTAACAGCGAGAAAGTAACAGCAACGACTGCGGACTATTTTTGGCTACGTATCATGCTTAAGTAAACAGTATCCAAAACAGCATGACTGGTGAGACATGTTCAATACTCAAGGATGTGATATTTGGCTATTATATTAGTTGAAAAAAAAAATATATATATATAAAAAAATGTAATATCAATTGATCACTGAGTAAATGTAGCTTAAAGTTAAGGCGGGCTGAAACCTCATTATTTCTTGATACCCGATTTACCTAGTTCCAATATAATAACGAAATGTAAAAAATATATGAGACTAGCTGACCCGACAGACGTTGTCCTGTCTTAACGATGATTATTTAATTCGAATTGGTATAATTAGGAAAAAAAGTAGATTAAAATTAGTATCTCTATGCCAAACATCAAAATAGATTAAATAGTTTAGGCAAAAATCATAAAAGTTTATTGTGCGGGAATCGTACATTTTCCAGGATAAATAGTTTCCCTTGTCCTTTCCCGAGACTCAAAGTATCTCCATAACAAATTTAATCAAAATAGATTGAATAGTTTAGGCGAAAATCATAAAAGTTTATTGCGCGGGAACCGTACATTTTCCGGAACAAAAAGTATCCCTTGTCCTTTCCGGAGACTCAAAGTATCTCCATACCAAATTTCATCAAAATAGATTGAATAGTTTAGGCGAAAATCATAAAAGTTTATTGTGCGGGAACCGTACATTTTCCGGGACAAAAAGTATCCCTTGTCCTTTCCCAAGTCTCAAAGTATCTCCATACCAAATTTCATCAAAATATATTGAATAGCTTACGCTCAAATCATAAAAGTATGTTGTGCAGTAACCGTACATTTTTCCGGGACAAAATGTATCCTATGTTCTTTTCCGGGACTCAAAGTTTCTCTCCACCAATTTTCAGCCAAATCTGTTCTGCCGTTCTTGAGTTATAAGTGGTGTAACTAACACGACTTTCTTTTATATATATAGATATAGAGCACAATATTTAAAAGGGTTTAAATCAAAAACATTTTAATAAAAATTATACTTTTGCTGTAATTAATTTACAAACTCACCTCCGACAAAACTCTTTGTCATCGAAATATTAGTATTAACAAGAATAACTTACATTTTATTTTAATAAATTGTTAATGAATCTATTTTAAAAAGGTCTGAAGCGAATAATCTTTTTTCTTAATATTTATTTAGAAAGATATTTAGAAAACACATGAAAAATAGAGAAGATCCGCCCCTAGAAACTACAATTTTATGCTAAGCTAAAATGAATCTTATTGCGATGCGTACACGCTTGGTTTTTGGTTGTGTGCAAGGTTATCGTTTGGAATTGAGAAAGTCCTCGCCTTAAATAATTATTTACCCAACGTATGGACACCGCGCGCGGGAGGGGTAGCGCGCTGCGCGCGCGGTGCGCAAGCCGCCCGCGCCGCGCCGCCGGCCGCATAGTAATTTACTAAGTGTCCACGATTCATTTATCTATAGGGAAATTTGGTTAAAAATTAAGTACCTAATTTTATTACATAATTATAATGAGAATCGAGTACCGAGTACTCTCCTTAAGTATTGATCATGTCTCACCAGTCATGCTGTATAAGTAGTGCATTAATAATAACATGAAACAGCTATCATGTAACTATTGTACCGACAGACGCGTTCTGGGAGAATAATATATGTACGCAACGCACATTACGTCGCGTTCGATAATAATTGGTTTTACAAAATATTGTATCCTTCCTGTCTGTGTATTTGCGGTCTTATTGTGTTTTTTGGCCGGGGCAAGTTAATACTTTAAACTGTAAAGTTAAAAGCACGTTTAAAGGATGAGAGAAATAGAAATTGTAGCTTATGGGGTATAGAGCTACCTATCTACAATCATCATAGCTTGGGGCTGCTGCTATCTCTGTTTTAACCTTGGGCGATTTTTTTTTAACGGGCTTTGGCCCACCACACATTCCCACCACTGTATCTCCTGTGTACCAGGATCGACAGCGGCATCCAACCACGAAAACCCTTTGATATGATCTCAGGGAGCCCGAGGGACATGCTAAAACTGTCTTGGGACCCGCAACGAAATTAATCAGAAGAGAATAGAAGGAGTAGGAAGAATTCCAAGTCAAAGAACTTAAGGGGGAGCACCACGGAAATAAGGCTAATAGTTGTGACTCCTAAGCTGAAGCTAAGTTAATATTGGAGTTTATTGTGTTTGAATGTCGCCAATAATAATTGTGACAAAAACGCTTGAAGGCACGGAAGTTCCTAGCGCTGTCCACGAAATCAGTGTAGTATGCGACTCCAGATTTACAATATAGGTTGTTCAGCATTGTAGTTCGTTCCTCTTGCCAAAGACTACACTCCCAAAGAACATGATGGGCGGTTTGTTCAAACATACTGCCCTCGGTCGAGCACTCACACATAGGTGATGCAACCAATTTAAATCCGTAAAGTTTGGCTTTAAAATTTTCATGACCGGTCAGGAATTGAGATACGCTGTGATCAATATCTATCCAGTGTTTGGACAGCCGTTCACGAATATTAGGGAAAAAGTTATAAAGATGTCTCCCTTTAGTAGATTTGTCCCAACGCGTCTGCCATTCGGAGATTAGACTACGTACCGAATCCTCTAAAGGTTCGAACAATCTTGTGATTTTTATTTTATCGCGGGCGTTTAAAAAGTAGGGATTCGTAATGTTTTTGTTATGATAGTACATTGTCGCACGACGCTGTATCTCAAGGTCAACGGGTAAGACTCCGGCTAAAACAGGTAAAGCTTCGGTGCTTGTGGTCCTATAAGCTTTACATAAGAAGATAAGCGCAAGACGTTGGCTCTGTAGCAACTTTCGACGAGCCGCGCCGATAGTTGCTCTATCGGCCCACACGGGGGCCCCGTAGCAAATACTGCCGAGGTACGTCGCGGTGTAAATTAATTTAAGAGTTTTAAATGAGAGGCCCCATGTCGAAGTAGATATTCTAGTAAACGAGTAAAAATTACGTTTGGCTTTCTCACCGGTTTGAATTATATGTTCCAAAAATGTAAATTTATTTTCCAAATGAAAACCAAGGTAACAGAGTGACTGTTTGCGTTTAACGTTAATATTGTCAAGTTTAATGCTAGGGGAAGATATAAGGGAACCTTTTAAAAGAATTTGGTCAGTTTTATGCGCGGCGAATTCCAGCCGATTACGCTTACCCCAGTCAGATATTAAATTAAGACTACTGTTGGCTTTAGACTCAATTTCGGAACGCGAGTTGGCTTGAACGATAAGAAACCCGTCATCGGCGTAACCAACTAGTATGCAAAGCGGTGGAAGTGGAAGACTTAACAAATCGTCGAATCCGATGTTCCATAATTTAGGCGAAATTATCGGTAATATATATTTATTAATAATTTAAATTTTCGGAAAAACGCCTTCTGCGATACATCTATTATAAACGTGTAGTATCGACGAATTAGCCGCTAGACACGCTTGTTTTATCATGATATTTGATATTTTATCCTCACCCGCTGATTTTTTAATAGGTAAAAGATTCACGATTTTTATAAACTCCTCACAAGTAGGTAAATCTGAGACCGGTGAATGGATGGGGTGTAACATTCTACTCCTAACGTCGCGGTGGTGTTCATCATCCAAGGCGGGCTCATCGTCTGGAATGAGAACGTTAATGTATGCCTTAGCCGTTTCCTCTAGGCCACAAGTATAAGAGTTATTTATTTTAATATTAGAGAAAAAGTGTGGTTCGTTACTACTACTGGGTTTAAGCTCGTGGTATAAAGTGGACCAGGGGCCCTCTTTATCCAGTCTATTTGCGGCATTCCTTAACATATTATTTTTCGCTAATATAATGGCGGTACGATATCGTGACTAGGGCATCGAAACCCGGACCCAATTTACAAAACCCGGGTTTTCGGGTTTTTGTTAAATGAAAAACCGGGTACCCGGGTTTTTCGGGTTTTTTCGGGTTTTTTTACAATTCAAATATTAACAATGTGAAAATACGTTACATATGATTTTCTGCGATTGCCAGCACCTACCCAGTTAAATACTATTTAAATACCATAGTTTCGGGTCACAGCAGTGCCCAACCAAGTCTCGGGTAAACGGGCACGGCCGTATCATACTTTTATTGAAGCGACTATTTTACCTGTTCTATATTTTGGATCTTATCAAAGCGTACTTTTAGCCCGAAAATCTAAATTTTTAAAATTTAGATTTACGGGCCAAAATTACGTGTTAGAACAAGCTTCACCCCCAAATATACATGATGTATTATTAAAATGTATTTGCATTTTATGAAATATATAAAAATCTATCACGAATTTTTGAAGACAGTAAATTGAAGAATAAACTTTAATATAAAACGTATGCCAGCAAGTATTTATTTAATCTTTTACATTTTACTGCTGATTGTCAAATTATTCATTATTATTTAGTCCTAATTGATGTTTGGCATACTTTATATCTGTGACTAAATTTTTGTGCCATAGTTTTTATCTTAAATTGTTTTTTTCTGCCTCGCTACGCTATGAGGCCGATTGTTCTTTGCAATTTAAGTTAATTTTATAACTTACCGAAAAATCCCTCAAAGAATTTTGTCGTTATTTTTTCTAGTCTATTGTGACAGAATTCATGTCAGATAACCATTTAGTTGACCAGACCAGACCACTCGGCAAATGCGGAAGGTTGCTTTTTATGAGTTTGGAAGATAAACCATGGTGTCATAACAACCCCGGCTTGTATTTTATCTGGGTTCACTAAAATCACTGTATTAATAATTCCGCAGTGAGTATGTCATCCACGGCCGGCTATGGAAAGATCATTCGTCGTATTATGTGTTACCATCGTTAGTCTCCGAAGCTCATGAAAAGCAATCTGCCGCATTCACATCATAAGAACCAACTTGATGGAAACTCCTCTCGATGGTATTGTCGGTTTCTAGGGGCTGCTTTCCTGGAGCCTTTTTACTGGTTGCATTGTCTTAGTATTGGGTTCATTTTACCAGTTTATTTCAACTTAGGGCTAGGTTATCTGATATGATTATGAGTATTGTGAATATAATATAACAAATAATGACAAAAAGCTTTAAGAGGTTTTTTAGTCAGTTAGACGACTGTAAAAAAAGACTTAAAATTGCAAAGAAGACTGGGCCCCATACCACAGCAAGGCACAAAAATGTATTTTTAGGTAAACATCAATTAGTACTAGCTAAAAGCCCAGCTTTGTGGCTCGCGTCGTTTTTTCCGTGGAATAATCTTTAAAGCAGTTTTTTTTTAATATTTTAATAGTAACCAAACCTTGACTAACCGATGATAACACATATACATATAAATAAACTTTACTATGTTAAAACACAAATCAATAGGCGTGGTACTTTTTCCGTGTTTTTTCGGGTTTCGGTAAAGTGTACCACAAAAATGCTTAGGTTGTGGGATATACTAGGGCTCGCTTCGCTCGCCCTGATTAATTATTATTATAAATTTGACAATCAGCAATAAAAATATCGCATTCGAATTAAATTTCCAGTTTATAAAACGAAATAAAGATTTGTTGACATATCATTGATTTTTTATGGCCATAGAAAAATCTGTGATTGTTTTAGAAACAATAAAATTCAGAAAAGTGTTTTAATAAACATAATAAAACATTATTAGATACCAAAACATAAGCTATCATTCTTCCTTTTACTGTTTTCAAAAATTCCTGACAGGTTTTTAGATATTCTTTCATAGAGACTTTGTTGATGGGTGTATTTTATCAGCAACGGTCGATCCAAGTTACAACGTTTTGTTACCAACTATGTAGCTGACTTGCCCATAATATCAAAAGTCTAAGGTACTATCAGAGAAGTTGATTCCTAGGCAGATGGTGGACATACATAGTTTGGTCGCGTTACGTCAAACCCAGGCGACAGATCACAATTAACATTGAATTGACATGATCCGACCAAATGACGTCTGTCAACTGCCTAGGAATCAATTTCAGTGGTACTTTCAGCAGACTTAGAACCCTTTGAAGCTATTTTCTTTTGACATTGTTTTCTTTATTTCTTAAGCCTTTATCACAAAATGAAGAAAACTGTGGTCAGTCACTGAATGTTGATTGAAAACTATTATACTTCTATGAGATTTGAAAACTTTTTGCGATGGATAGATTGTTTGAAGAGACTTTGCTTTTTTACATTGAATAGTTTTTGATAGGATGTTCAAAATATTTATAAATATGTTTGTGACAATTAATCTGTGACGCGCTAGAAACGAAACTTTTACTTTAAAAATATATTTTATTTTGTTTAATTATGAATAATAGAAATAATTAAATCTATACTTATGTTATAAAGATAAAGAATTTGTATGTTAGTTTGTTATAAATACCTTAAATCAGGTTTTGCCTTTAATAATAATCAAAAAAACGAAAAACCCGAAAATCTCGAAAAACCCGGGTTCCATTTTTGAAACCCGGGTTTTTTCGTGATCCCAAAAACCCGGGTTTTCCCGGGTTTTCGAGTTTCGGGAAAACCCGGTCTCGATGCCCTAATCGTGACCTTGAGATGCGGAGGTTATTTAAACTTATTTTGTAGTTGTCCGAACGATCGCGACCAGATTTACGGAGATTATTAATTTTGCGCCTAGCTCTTCTAAATTCGCGTCGAAGATTAAGAAGGTTACTGTTCCACCATTTACAGTTGTTTTCTTTTTTAAGAGGTCTACGACCTAAGGCTACGTCTGCACAGTAAACAAAAGTGTTTGTCATTATTTCTGCGCACTCATTGACGTTTAATTCCGGCCGAGTGAAGTCTTTGGCATGAGCGGTGATAAGGGAGCGGAATAATTTCTAATCGCCGTTTTTCACATTGTATTTATAGTCGTTAGAATTGACTACGAGATCACTCGGGACCGCACGAGATAACTCGTACACCAGTAAGCGGTGATCACTACATGACGCATCGGGAAGGACACGCCAATGCCTAATCTGGACGTACGCGCTAGATAGCGTGACGTCAATCGACGATTCGCCCGTTGGTCTACTGTAGGTAGGTGGTGCATCGGGGGTATTGTGAATTTGGAGGTTAAACTCTGCAATAAAGTCTTCAACGGCGCAACGTCGTTCGCGGTCCGTGTACCTAAGCTGACCGTGCCATAAGGGCGAGGATGCATTGACGTCGGCGCCTATAATGATTTTATTACCCGCGAGAGATTGTAAAACGCAGCGAAGTTGATGTAAGTGGGGGCCTACGGGATCCGCGTACTGAAAATAACAGCTGACAACGTATAACCTAAACTGAGGACACGATACCTCCGCCACTGCACAGTGCGACGTCGAAAGGTTAGAAATAGCAGTAACTGAAAATCTAGACTGAGGTGTGAATATACCCGCGCGAGCTAGGTTGTTTATTTGTACCATTTTCGACCGTAGCGACGCAAGTTGGTATTGTTCTTGAACAAGAACTAAGTCTAAATTATGTTCAGAGGCTAACTTTTCTAATTCTAATGTCGCGTGCTTATTGTTATGTAGGTTTAGCTGTCCTATATTTCCCTTGGTCCTTGGGCGATATTCTAAACTTAAGATCGAGTGTGTTGAACTCTCACAGGACCTTTTAAATACATATTATTTCATCAAGCCCCATACGGTCACCAGCGTCCGAGACACAATAGAATATCAATTGTGTCTCGTTTCCCACGATCGACGGATTATAGCAGTATGCCAAATATAACGTTGTTTTGATGCCCGTATAATAGTCACGGATTTATAAATAGGCCGTATAGGCTGCGGCCTAGGGGCGGCAGCATCCTAGGGGGCGGCAGCGTCCATAGGGGGCCAACAGATTTCGTACATGGGGCCGCGGAAATAAAGTGGTCTACCCCACAGACATAGATCAAGATAGATACCACATGTGTATGTACTTCGCGTGCCATATTGCGTTCCCAAACGACGAGCAATGCTCGTCTTTCGAAAGTCTGTTCTTTGATCTGCGCTTTCGAAAGTCTGTTCCTTAGTTTGCTATCGGAATCGGACGTCAATCGGAATTTTAAAAATGCCTAAATGCTTAATTGTGCCGGATTGAGCTGTAGAAATTCGAATAGAAATGTTGGCCTAGATAATGGACACGTTTCTTATCATCGGTACGTCACAGTAGGTAGGAAAAAAGTGGCACGCTCGTTTTCATACAAATCTATCTTGATCTATGTCTGTGGTCTACCCTCATAAAAAAATATAAATTCGGCACTCTATGGTTGTCTTATACCACATACGGCTTTCTCGCAGCATAGTTCTAGTTAACAGAAACTATATAAAGCAGTCAATTAACCTTTGACTATGTGTATTTGTTGTTATTGGTTTCTACTTTCTTCACAGTGTTTTTCTTTGCAACACGTGTCACTTGAGATCTGAAAAAGTCGTTTCAATAGAAATTCCAAGGTAAAAGAACTGTATCACCACCAGATGGGTCGTCTGGACGTGGTGATATTCGGCGCGTCGGGCTACACGGGTCGTCACGTGGTGCGGGCAGCGCCGCGGCTGCTGCGGGGCCTGGCCTGGGCCGTCGCCGGCCGGGACGCTGACAAGCTGAGGAGCGCGCTACAAGACGCGACCAATAAGATCGGTGAGAAATCACGCGAGGCCATGCATAGCATGGAAGCTGTTGCAAACTCTTTCTAAAGAAGAATTGATAGCAGATTGACTAAAAAAAATCGCCTCTCTTTTGCGTTCCTTCTGTGGTCAGGCTAAGTCTGCAGGTGATCGGGCAAGGTTTTTCCTTCACTAGAGAGGGAAGACCAAAGACTGATAGTTGCCATATTGTGTCGGCTATGTTGTGTGGAGAATACTCCAAAACCAAACAAATTGCTATGCATTGTCAGGATTGCAGTATCAACTAGTACTTTCTTCTTCTTCTTCTTCTCTTCTTTACCACTATTTCAGCAGCATAACAAGCAAGGCACCCACCCTATAGTACTTACCTGGAAACTAAGTGGACTTACAGGCTAGCTCGAGTGGAGCTAACATTTGGACCCTTGTCATCGAACTTACTGATTGAGAACCTTTGTTACTTATTTCTTCTTCCTAGTCGTATCCTCATGGCTGAGGGACGTGACCACCAAAATTTGCTTTCTGGGATAGGGCTCTCCACTTGTCTCTGTTTTTGGCCTGATGAAATGCCTCCTGAAACGTGCAGTCAGCAGCCTTGACAATCGCGTCTGTCCATCGTGTAGCCACTCTGCCTCTTTTCCTCTCTAATTGCACAGCTAGTATGAGACTCAAGATTATTAGGCTCTCGGGCTATGTGGCCAAAAAAGGCGAGTGATCGTTGTAGACAAAGCGTGGACAGGCGGGTGGTAATTTTGAGTTGCTGAAGTATAGACGTATTTGTCCGGTGTGCGGTCCAAGGGATGCCGAGCATTTTGCGCCAGCACCACATTTCAAAAGCGTCGATCTTGGCTCGAGTACGAGCTTTTAGTGTCCATGTCTCGGAGGCATATAAAAATATTGAAAAGATTAAGTAACGCATTAGTGTTATTTTTGTGCTGCGATAGATGTTCTTATTCTTTCATATCTTTTCTAAGCGCCCAACCGCAGATTTAGCCATCTGAGCCCGTCGGACAACCTCCCTCTCGCAGTTACCATTGTTGCTAATCAACGATCCCAGGTAGACAAACTCATCTATGGGTTGGAGATCTTGGAGTAAGGATGTCTTTTGCATTTGGTTCAGCTTATCGACGTACATCAGTTTGGTTTTATTGCGATTGATTTGGAGGCCAAAGTCTCGACTAATCTTTTCGAGCCGTGCTAGAAGTTCAGCAAGTTACTTATTTGGTCTTAGTCAAATCAATGTAAGTCATGATCTGACCTTGATATATAGCCCGTGTTCTCACGTAAGGCTTCTTACAGACGAACGGCACGCGTCGACGGCTGCCGTCAACTGTCGTCGACGCGTGCCGTCGACGTGTGCCATCGACAAGTGCTGTTCGTCTGTAAGAGCGCTAAACTACGACGTAGGGGTCTGTCTATCTGGTCATCTGCCTATTCATCAACATCTCCGATGTTAGCCTTGAATTCTTATTCCAGGTGAAAACATAACCTCCATCGAATGTATAGTCGCGGATGTGAGCGACTCCGACTCTCTCCGCGCGATGTGCGAACGCGCCCGCATAGTGGTGAATTGCTGTGGCCCGTACCGGTTCTATGGTGAGCCAGTCCTGCAGGCTGCGATACAAAGCCGCACGCACTACGTCGACGTCAGCGGTGAGCCGCAGGTAGGTGGACTGTAGCCCTAACTTTTAGTAAATGAGGAGTAGACACACTCAAAATTAAAGCACAGGTTTGGTCCTATCCTACCTACAAAACGTACTCGACCCTAGTCGTCTACCAACGAGATGGGCTTTATAGTTTTGCCTTACAAGTTTTATTTTCTTTTCAATCATATAGGCTGGAAATTCTTATCAAAAGATATAAGACACTCACTGGACTATATTTAGCTGTTTGCTTCTCTTCAAAGTTTGGATCACTGTACAGCGTACTCGTGTGTTCCTATATAAACTATATAAAACTTACAGGAAATTGTTCAAGGCATTTTCATTACTCCGATTATTTGGCGATGGTACTCCAACCAACTATTAGCGTTTCATTTTGCTTAGGTACCTACTAAAGCCTTGATCTTTTAGATCCTGCTAGCACAGGTTGACTATAAGTGGTTATAAAATCATATTGTATTATTATATTGCGATTAATTTTACACGCGGAAACGCATTGTTATGTAGTCGTGTAGTCAACAGAGTTACTCAGTAGTGATCCTGAATTCTTGATAATATAACAAGGATGTCACACTACCTATAATGTGTATTTAGCTATGACCTATTGGATGGCTAGCTATGTAATTGATTTTTGTGACACTGATATATTTACTATATTATTACCTATCTTTTTGTTCTAAACGGGCTCATTTGATGGTTTTAAGGATAACGGTGTTAAACCTAACAACCTGTATAATAGTATTTCATGTACACACCACACAAGGACCCTGGATATCGGACATACTAATCCATGTAGCATCTGTCTCTTTGTCATAATATGACGGACTGTTGCCTTTAATTTAGATTACATTAGGCGCCTAGAATCTAGATGTTACGAGTCTCGCAAAAGTTCATGGAGCAGTTTTTATCTCCAAAATGCACCGTTTCCGCGCGTTAAACGTAATCTAGTATTTCATTCTGATAACTATGTAAATTATCATTTGCTATTTAGTATTCCAACGTTTACAACAAACATAGATCGTGCTGACCTTCTAGCCTAGCAAATTGGCTATCGCAAAAACTGCCGTGGAATCTAAGATGACGTCACACCGCACGGTACACACGTGTTATCGTCATACTGTTATGTTGTTTTTTAAAGGATGAGTTGCGTTTTGTATCAGATAATAAAGGTCGCGTTTATACTATCACTATCACGGTGTACAGATGACGCGATATTTCACGTCCCACATTCTTATATGGGACGTGAAATATCGCGTCATATTCTTACAGATGAACGGCATTTGTCGACGGCACGCGTCTGTAAGAGCAGTCGAAGGCTGCCGTCGACAAGTGTAAAAAAAAATCAATGAAAAAAAATCCAGCGACTGCCGACGCCTGCCGTTGACGCGTCCCTCGACGTGTGCCGCTGGCTGCCGTCGACTGTCATCGACTGCCGTCGACTTTGTTTTAAAAACTGAAAGCATATGCTACTAAGCATATAAGATTATTCGTCATCATCACTACCCTTATCATCCCATCACCAGAATATATATAATCATGCATCATCATATTATATACATTCTGGTGATGGGATCCATGAGTAATCGAGGGAACTCCTCGAAATTTGTTATGTGTGGGAATATGTGCGTGGAGGCCACAAAGGAAGATCTTCCGACCGAGCGAGGTGTGATGCTCGGTCAGGCCGGAGCCCACGTGATACATTTCAGCTGTCGTATATATAGGGACGCGCTCAGAAAACTTCGATAGCGCGATGCAGGAATGTTAGGCTAATTGTGGGTACCGCTACATATGGAAACATAATATATGGCGATTTTGATTTTATGAGAAGTATCGTAATTCCTAAGCATATGCTACCAAAAAGTAAGATTTTGCACCAAGGTATGCTATGGTTCTGAAGATACTAAGAGAACTTCGGATTCCTTATAGATACAAGTTTGGGGGTTGGGGCGCTGTTTTAAGAACTGAAAGCACATGCTACTATGTAATTGCATTCATCATCATCATCATCATCATCGCTAATAATCAGAGTCACGAATGTCACATTACACATGGTAGTATCAGAGTGGAGTACCTCGACTTCAAACTAACGGGCAAATATACGCGAGTTGGGAGCGATGAAAATGAGCATAAGTATAGCACAATTAGTCTTTACAGAAAGCCTTATAACTTATAAGTATCTAAAAAGAGTGAAATTATTATTTTTAACAAAAAATTAAAACCGACTTCCAAGTGAAAACAATAACATCACTTATCCTTAAATGAACTAAAAAGTATTAAATAATTCTTACTCTTTAGTAGTGCCTCTTTCAGAATTTGCCTAAACCTGACTATTTCTGTATAAACATATACTCTTCATAATTTTGAAATCGGTACCAGTCCAAAAAAATGAAAATATTTTGTCATATAATTCACGATTCTGAGCTGATACCGACTTCAAAATAATGAAGTATACAGAAAAAGTTGAGGTTTAGGTAAATTCTGAAAGAGGCACTACTAAAGAGTAAGAATTATTTAATACTTTTTAGTTCATTTAAGAATAAGCAATGTTATTGTTTTTACTTGGAAGTCGGTTTTATTTTTTTTTAATAATAATTTCATATTATATCTGGTTTATGAATTCAATTGCGCTTTCCCTAGCACGTTTATACAATTAATTAGAGCAAACAGTGGAATGCAATCCGACACAGCACGTAAAAACACGCTAACGCGAACGTGTTCAAAGTGCAGCTACTTACGTCACTACAGACCTAGTTTTTTGACATCATTGATACATGGAATCACCATTTAGAAAAAAACTATGATAGGTCACAGGAATTTCCCAAGGGAAGCCTAAAGATTTTTAAGGAAGCATTTGGATTTGGTATTGACCCACATGCACAACTCAACTACACTTAGAAGCTATTTAGGAATACTAACCGGAGAACCCTGGTTATTATCCCTAAATACCACACGTAAACGTAGCAATAAAAATTTTCGATACTTCATTTACCTCTAGGGCTGTCCCGGTGTCCTCTATAAGCGCCGCCAGTAGGGCTCGCGTTTTCAAAAACTGTCAATAAGAATTTCCTGACTACCTACCACCTGCCATCAGGTGGAGTTATTATTAATAGGTCTTTGTAGTATCAAACAGCTGTCATATGCCAGGAATTTAAAACCCTAATTAGCAGTTAGCACAGTAGGTTAAAGCTACGCGTCCACCAGGTCGGAATCGGAGTGTAAGTACGGTGTGGACGGAGCGTCGTCATTTATAATTTGTCAGGCGCAGAAATGACGGTCCAGTGCACGCAGTGTCATACAAATCAATACAAAGCAGCAAATCCGTCCGCTGCGTACGTTCCGATTCCGATCCGGTGGACGCGCACCTTAAAGTATCCCGACTACTTTTACTCGTTGCAGTTCATGGAGCTGATGCAGCTGCGTCACAGCGCGGAGGCGCGTGCGAACGGCGTGTACGCGGTCAGCGCGTGCGGCTTCGATAGCATACCCCTGGACCTCGGAGTCGTCCACCTGCAGAATAATTTCACAGGTCTGTGTGAATATGCGTATACGAACAGGCGAGTGTAAGTGTATGTGTGCGTACGTACGGACGAGCGTACAGGTAACGTGTGTATGCGTGCGTGTAAATGTGTTCTGCGAGCGTGCGTGTGTACGTATGTTTATTTTGCGAATGTATTTTCATTAGTGAAGCATTATGACTTATGAGGCATTACAACCATAAGGAACAGAAACCAGCAGTAGTCAGTACATTTTGCGGGCTTAAGATATTAACCTTGAATCGTCGTACCAACCAAACCTTCATTATATTTCAGGCACGCTGAACTCCGTGGAGTCATACCTGGACTTAAAGTCGACGGCTAAACTCAAGAACACCAGCGCCGTCAACTTCGGCACATGGGAGTCGCTCATCTACGGGTAAAAGTTCAATGACCAGATCCTTTAGCCAATTTTCTTTAGCAAATTCAAGACAGCAAAAACCAGAGAAGAGAGGAAAAGTCTTGGATTAGCCTTTTTTATAACGTTAAAATTTAGTGGTAGGTATTTGTTGAAGAAAGTCATTTAGCCTGTTTACTATTCCTATAAAGTGTTATATTAATTTCAGCTTGACGTACTACGACGAGCTGAAATCCCTCCGGAAACAGCTGTACCCGACCCCGCTGCCGGTGCTCAAACCGAGAGTCAAAACTAGGTAAGCCGTCATTTTCAATGAAGATAGGAAACGGGTAGACGGACTCTCCGATGGCATGGTCAAGGCGCCGCCTACGAGAGAGTCGAAAATTCCTCTGGTATTGTACATTTGCCACTCTGGTGTTTATACTTAATTATCCTTAACCTTAAATAAATTTGTCCGATAGTAACGTGACGTAACAAAACGTGAGGTTTATTTCGCTTCGGTTTCCGTGGCCGGGGTTCACTTGAACTAAATGGAAGTTATTTGACTACTATAATTATTACTATCAGTATACCGCAGATAGTATGTGGCTTTACAAGAAAATTATTATTAACTATAACATTACAATTTCACTTATTTCAGAATACTCCACCGCGACGCAGATGGAACATGGTGTTTACCGTTCCCGGGCGCGGACTCGTCAGTGGCGTACCGCACGCAACGCGCTCGCTCGCGGCCTGCGTACGTGCGGACTTACTACCGCGTTGGCTCCCTACCCGCCGCGCTAGCCACCATACTAGCTGCGATGTGCCTCTTCCTCATGTGCAGGACGAAGTTTACAAGGAAGCTATTACTAAACTATCCGGCGTTATTTACTTTTGGATTCGTCAGTAAAGAGAGTCCGAATGAAGCGGTGGGGGAGAGCACGGAGTTTGAGCTGACCTTGAAGGGCAAAGGATGGCCCGCCGAGCCCAGTGACCAGCCGCCGTCTAAGACGATCACAGCGAAGGTAACTCTACAGAATATTTACTTTATAATAATATACTTTTTTCAGAACAATTTATGAAAATTCAACAAGATGGCAAACCACGTATGTCGCGTATTTTTAAAGCTGGTACCAAAATAGATAAATATTGAATGCAGCTTTGAATAATAATGCGACTTATTATCACTTGCGTCTGATGTTCCACCTGTGCCCTCAGAAATGGATTCGCATCTAATAGTGAATCAATACAGTCGATTAGTTTATACGTTATGGTATACTTTTGTTGTTTCAGGTGAGCGGCGTGAACCCGGGGTACGGTCTGACGGCGGTGATGCTGCTGCTGTCCGCACTCACTATACTCAATGAACCCGACAAGCTGCCCGAGCCGTGAGTACTACTACTGATAAATAGTAGGCCAATCGATGGTAGCCCCCCCCCCAATTATTGGCATCTTAGACATTACTCCGAAAAAATAAGAAATGCCCATTATAAGGATTCACTCTAAGGGTTAATTCAGACCGCAACGCGATGCGTAGATGCATTTCTAAATTTGTACTGAATTGATAGATTTCAATTGCGTGAGACGTCTTGCAAAACGTGTCTCGTTGCGGTGTGAATTAACCCTAAGTACGGCGCGCACCGGCCGTTATGACATACCACGTCAAACGTATCGAGATCTCTTCTGAGTCGGCCTACTCGTTACTTCTGTTTACTCTGGTTTTACTTTTACTAAATACAATTTTGTCTATTTCAGCGGCGTTCTGACGCCTGGCGCGGCGTTTGGCGACACGCAGTTGGTGCGGCGACTCAACGAGAATGGCGTCAAGTTTGAAATTATGCCGTAGACTTGTATAAGGTGTGGGGGTGCTATATTTTGTTGCAGATAATACTTGATGTTATATTAGCACGAGAATTGAGAGAATTATAGTAGGGGAGCCCAGAGTGAGTCGTGAGTCGTGTAGTTACTCGAGCGTCATGGAGACCTAGTAGGTTTTATACATTAGGTAAAACTGATAAAAAGAGCGTTTTTTACTTTAGCGGTGAGTTCAGAAACTGCAGCCATTTTAAGGGCATGAACAAGAAAATATATTCTGAAAATTGCTTATTTAGCTAAATTATAACAATGTTTTAGATAACAAGGACTAAAGTCTAGTGTTAGTAGTAGTTTAGTGCAACATAAAATATCTGCGAAGCTTAGTTAGGAAAATTATGAAGCTTCATTTTTTTATATTTTAAAATGTCCCTACAGGCTCTCCTAACCTTTAAATCGTCAGTGCTTTATGTGGAAGCTTCTTATTGGGGTATACTAAACATCCCCTATCTTAATCTGACAGTTCCGATGACATTTCAGTACTCGAAAATAACTTTTTTTTAACCCACCACGTGGGAAATCTGATTTCTATACCATGATAGTAGACACATGTCAGAAGCCTACACAAACTTAAACTGACACGCTCGAACAAGTCACGAAATCCCCTCTTGGGCTCCCCTACTATTAAGATTGCTATACTAAACATCCTATTCGATTTCAAACTGTTCCAAAGATTACCTCCCGTAAAACAGACCAAATCGGTAAAACTTAGGCGCACCTTCTAAAGGCGGGTCCACAGCGCGCTGTCAACTTTCTAACAAAATGCACAAAAACAAAGTCTAGGGAATCTAGGGATACCTATTTGATATAATGACTTGGAGTTTTTTTCATAAATTTAAAATTTATGAAAAAAAAACTTGCTCGTACATGTATAAATTAATACATATTTTAGTAAGATGTAATATTATAATAAAAAAAATATTTGTTACACATAGCTAGGGAAATCATACCAAAGCTAAGGGGTATTACATAGACTCTATGTCCTTATGTCATAGAGGCTTAGGTCACTGATTACTAAGGGTGGTTTGCACCAGAGGCGTGGTTAAAGTTAAAGTTATGGTCAAAGTTATGGTTATAGTTAAGGATAATTTAACTTATTAACTTAGGTGCTATATGAATTGAAAAAAATGAGATTTTTCCATGGTCCAAGGCTCCAAGCCACAAGTCAAAATTAACATCTTAACATTTATCATGAAATTTGTGATTCTCCTCATGGTGGACCATAATAATGTTATGTCAGAGGAATGAACTCATACTCAGTGACATATTTTTATGATTACTTAACTTTGATTTAATGATGAGTTTGTCAGCATATTTATGCAGTTTATATCAAAGTTTTTATTACTTTAAAGTTAAGTAATTATTAAATCTCCCTGAGTGCGGCGGTATGTCTATGGTATGTTGATAATAAAAGTCAAAATTTATTAAGTGCCATGCGGAGTGCCTTTAAGACGTAATGAGCAATATTAAACTTGTAAATGTATTAATGATGATAAAAATGTATGAGTTTTGTATGGATCAACTAACATTTCCTGTAACTCGAAAATAAATGTCTAATTTTTGTACCTACATTGGTTTTATTTCGAGTTGTTTTTGAGGCTCAAAAACTAATATATTTTTTTCTTTGCAACATGTATGTTTTGTTATATTTATTTATTTATTTATTTATTTATTACGGTACAGTTACAGACCACAGAATAACAACATACAGTAGAATAACATTAACAACACACGGCATTTAGACTGAGGTCCAATTACAACTACACCAGCATTGAAGGTAACAATATTAATAGCGTAAAATGTTTACTTACTGAAAGACAGGGAAAACACAAAACAAAATAGAACTAAAGACTATAACTAGATATAAAATCACCACAATCATAACAAAGTATTAAAAATAATATCCTAAAGTAGGTAATACTATTCTAATTTATATTACATTGAACTATGAGCATAACAAAAGATCTGGCCATCAACGCATATTAAACATTTAGATATTAAACATTAGACGCCGCTCACCTGAAACAACAAAAGTATACCATAACGTATAAACTAATCGACTGTATTGATTCACTATTAGATGCGAATCCATTTCTGAGGGCACAGGTGGAACATCAGACGCAAGTGATAATAAGTCGCATTATTATTCAAAGCTGCATTCAATATTTATCTATTTTGGTACCAGCTTTAAAAATACGCGACATACGTGGTTTGCTTTAGATGTTTTTAAGGTACCTACAATATTGACGTAGATAGCTTCTTTAGATGTTTTTGTTAAATATATGTTAACTCTAAGTTTTGAAATGTACGTTATAAATCTATAAACAGAATAATTAAAATGTACTTGTAAACAGCAATTTGGATCTACATATGGCGCTCAGTAAAGCCATACGTCCATATAAAGTACTAATTTCTTACAGTTTCGGTCAGCAATTATCTCTAAAGCGATCTTAAGTGCGTATATGACGTCATGAGTTGTTCAAAACTATTTTACCTCGGAGTTTGTATGAGTATGATCCTTAACACGTTCGCGTTAAGGTCCTCTTACTGAGAAAAATATTTGTAATATTTACCAGGGTCGGATATTTAAGACAGTGTAAAAGAGTCGTTTGAAAGGTTTGCCGCTAATACAAAACTTGTTAGAATCAAGTTAAATATTTTTTATAAAAATTAGAAAATTTAACTACCTACAGCTTAAACGACCACCAAAAGATTTTAAAACCGCGTGTTTCCTAATCGAAAACTTTTTATTTAAAAACATTTTATCAAAAATAATTGAGAATTTCACTACCCGTATTTACAACAATTTGGTACATTTTGGCCAAAAATTCCCCAAAAAGGACAAAATGGAGGCTTCCCAGGAGCGTCTAGATCTGGTGATATTCGGTGGTACCGGCTACACGGGGCGGTTGGCGGTGCACCAGATGGCCGTGGTGATGGACCAGCACCCCGGGATCCGCTGGGGGGTCGCAGGGAGGTCCCGGGGTAAGCTAGAGGCGGTGCTCCGGGAGGCGAAGGAGAAGGGTAAGTGAGATTACCGTATTAAAAAGGGATTAGGGACATTATAATGTTTGATTGAAAGTGTAATTGGCTGTTGGTTCTTGGTGGAAATTAGTTTTCGATTTTTGACACGCAACTTTTCGTACAATTTAGCTTAATTTCTTAAATTATTTTTTTTATTTAACAAAATAACTGTATATTAAATGAAAAAATGTAAAAAATTGTGTGCTATTCAGATTTATGATAATATTAATATTATGTTGGGCAAGATACTTCACATATTCTCGTCATGCCGACGAGAGTCAGTACCCCGTTGCTTCTAATTTCTTGGAAAGGTTTTCGGCTAAAACTAAGAGCGAGGCTGAATATTCTGTTTCAGCTAAACATTAAGTTCTGCTAATCAATAGTTTTAAAACTTGTGATTGGTTTAAACCTTTCCAAATAAAACTTTTTCGATTTAAACAGTGCGTCCATCTTACCTTATAGGTACATATTATATTATGTTAATTTTTCGGTACGCCGCCGCCGAAACGAAAAAGTAATCATTCTTACTAAAATATAAATGCGAAAGTGTGTATGTATGTCGAAAATGTGCCTGTCTGTGTCATTACGCTTTAACGGTTGAACCGATTCGGCTTACTATACCTTATTTGAAACACCCTGTATAGAGAAATCCTGCAAGATGATGTGAGCTTGATTTTGATAAAAGCTTAAATATTTATTTAGTCTTCCTAGTTTAAGCTATTTTGAAGCAAAAAAAAAAAAACAGTGGACTTTAAATTAGGGAAGCGAATACAGTACTAATCTCTAAAGTATTAAAAATTAGGTTTGTTAAAACTTACATCCTGTATGATGGAAAATGGGAATAAGTTTAGAGCAAAAAGGAAAATCGACCGTCCATTACAATAGATATAATGACAGTTACACATCGACTGACTCAAGTGAACATCGTAGGAATTAAAAAGTTAAGAAGACTTGATTTGAGGTTTACTTAATTATACTTGGATATTTGTACTCTAGTACGTATATACCAACACTGTATAAGGCTATAGGCATATAGGCATGCGGTAAAAGTTACAAATAATATGTATCTACGACATACAGGGATAATATAGGCACAAATGTTTATGTCTAGCTCAGTTACTTTTTCCTGTTATTTTCCAATTTTCAAAATTATAGCTATAAAAGTTCCTACAGACCGGTTGGTCTGCTAGGGACCGAACTTTAATTTAAATTAGGGAATACTCCCACAACCTGAAGTGTTCCTAAGCAATTAAGGTTCCCATTCCGTTCTGGGACTCTGTTAAACAAGAAGCAGGAGGTCCTATGTTGACGGAACGGAAAGAGTTCGGCGCCAGCCAAGGCTCATCGTGGCTTGCCCTTGGCGCTGCACGACCCAACGATCGCACAACTCGAAGGTGTGCTGATCCTGAGTTCTTCCGCAGCTTAGAGCGTGACCACGTCCGTTTCTGCTCAGGTGTAGACACGAGTGACGTTGCCATCCTGCTGGCGGATGTGGACGAGGCGGACTCGCTGTCCCGCCTGTGTCGGAGCTGCAAGCTAGTGGTGAACTGCTGCGGGCCGTACGCGCGGTACGGCGAGCGGGTGGTCGCCGCTGCCGTGGCCGAGAGCTGCCACCACGTCGACGTCAGCGCAGAGAACCACGTCGGTAACATGATGATCAGTCACTCTGCCCCCCTTTGTAACGCACCGTAATACTTATAAGTACCCTCCCACCCCGTTTTCGAAACATTACGTTACATTTTTGACCAATTGTCTGTTAAGCAAAGTAACGCATCGTCACATTTTACGCCCCTAATAACATTATGTTAACACGAATAGGTATATAACTAGCCAGGGGGCCTAATTTTCGTTCCTCTGATCTTCATCTGATTATGAGGCTACTTGTACGCGTCCGTGACGTTACAGGGATAAGGGGACCATGCCTAAGATTTTCATAACATTCACTACAGCATAATATTTACAAATATGCGTCTTTAGTTCACGCGTCTGCTAGAGAGCAGATATGAGGCAGCAGCCCGGAAGGCGGGCGTGTACGTGGTCACCTCCTGCGGGCTGTCCAGTGTACCCGTCGACATGGGCGTTACGTACCTGGAGCAGAATTTTCAAGGTCAGTGGTCATTTGGAGATTCTGTTAAGGCAAACATAATGTGTTTTTTTTTAAATGAAATAAGGGGCAAACGAGCAAACGGGTCACCTGATGGAAAGCAATTTCCGTCGCCCATGGACACTCGCAGCATCAGAAGAGCTGCAGGTGCGTTGCCGGCCTTTTAAGAGGGAATAGGGTAATAGGGGAGGGTAGGGATGGGAAGAGACGGGAATAGGGGAGGGAAAGGAAGGGAATAGGGTAGGGGATTGGGCCACCGGTAAACTGCGCAAGCGCTGTTTCACGCCGGTTTTCTGTGAGAACGTGGTATTTCTCCGGTCGAGCCGGCCCATTCGTGCCGAAGCATGGCTCTCCCACGTATATAATGTAACTTCAATTAAATAATTATACACTTTCCTTGCACTTATTCCACTTTATTTTAATAGATTTATTACAAAATTATTATATAATGTAACTTGTAAGCTAGACATATCGCTGCTACTGTGTACCTGAGACGAGTTGCACACCTGAAAAATATGCGATGCCGGCTTCAGAAACTATATTATATAGTGTGTAGAGTACATACTTTTTTTAGCTAATAACGAAGACCCGGCATCTGAATTATGAATAAAGTACCTTGATAGTGCCTACATTTAAAAATAACGTTATGCATCAGATTTTATCTAAAACAGTTTCCGAACTGCGTTCTGGCTTTTGCGGAACTCTCAACGACATGACAGAAACCTTTCAGAAACATTCCTACCGGGTATATGTAGATCTCACCCATTGGTTCCAGGCACCCTGGGCTACGTGGACTCGTACCTCACCACTCACCCCACGGCGGGCAGCGTGCTGCGGGGCTGGCGACACGGCGTCATCCGGTACAGCAGCTGGGAGTCCATGATACATGGGTACAATCACAGACAGTATACTTTTTGCCAGTCAGGTATCAAATCTGTTATGCCCCAATCAGTGGCGAGGCAAGACCTAAATATGATGAGGGCAATGTCCATACTAATATTATAAATGCGAAAGTGTGTCTGTCTGTCTGTCTGTCTGTTACCTCTTCACGCCCAAACCGCTGAACCGATTTTGCTGAAATTTGGTATGGAGATACTTTGAGTCCCGGGAAAGGACATAGGATACTTTTTGTCTCGGGAAAATGTACGGTTCCCGCGCGATAAATGAGTTTTGGCACAACGGAGTTGCGGGCATCATCTAGTATTATATATTTTGCCCTCTGATTGCGCAAGAGGTCGGATTTTATTGAGAGAAAGAATTTTTTGATGCTCAAATTTTTATTTTTTTAGTAGTAGTTCGTTAGATTCTATAGGCTATAACTTGCTATGTTAAGGTTTAATATGGAATTTGAATTTTTCTCTGAAGTCTAGAAAAAGAAAAAGATCACTATGACTGTGTTATAATTTAGTGAGTTCCTTTAAATATAAGTTTGTTTCAGCATGGCGCAGAAGAAAGACCCAGAGGAAGATACTACCTTACAACAGAAAAGGAGGTAACATCTCTAAAATAATAATAAAAAATAATTCAATTTTGTATTTTCAACAAACTTACCTTAACATTCCAGACCGCTACTACACAGGCGGCTGAACAGATGGTGCGTGCCATACCCTATCTCCGACGCGTTCGTAGTCGCGCGCTCGCAGCGCCGTCTGAACGCGGCCTACGGCAAACGCCCGGTACGCTACAGCCCTTATCTCGTCATACCCAACCTCCTCATTGCTGTGTGTATGCTAGCATTCTTCCTGTGCGTGAAAATGCTAGCTAAATTATCCTGGACAAGGAATATACTGTTGAAATACCCAAGGCTATGCTCCTTCGGCATGGTGTCTTACGACAGAGACATGGGATGGGTGAAAAGCGAGGTGCCTTACGAGTACGTGCTGATCGGACGCGGCTGGGAGAAAGGGGAAGATATAAACGAAGCGCCTGACAAAAATATTGAAGCAAATATTACGGTAAGGGAAATTGCTTTTATTTTCTCAATAGGGTTCCCCAAAGTGTTGGTGCGGGGTGGCGGGGCGCATGGGTGGTGGTGCGGGGTGCCCGAATTAGAAAGAAAATAAAGTTGTAGAAATTTTGGTTTTATTTAAATTTTGTGTGTTTCCAAACATTTTAGCGTTTATACCAAAATAATGTACGCTAAAGGATCTTTTGCGCAACGAAGTCGCGGGAAACATCTAGTACAGCACAAGTTGTGCAGGTATATAGGCAATTTTAAAACTTGCCACTGTTATTTACTTCAGATTAATTTTTTGCGACCCGCAAGACAGCTTTACCGTGTCCCTCAAGCTGCAAGAGATCGTAGCAAAGGTTATTGTGGTTGAAGTGGTCATATGGTTTGAACAAATGGTTTAAAGAAATGTGTCATTTAGGTGCGTGGTGTAGACCCAGCGTTCGCGGGCACAGTAGCTGCACTACTCGCCAGCGCCGTCACGTTGCTCTACGATGAGAATATGCCTACTGAGTAAGATTGTTTTCTAACTTTGTCATAGACCACAGGCACGTTAATATTAATTGGTCGGTCTTATTGGCACTGACGGGCCTAGCCAAGTTTTGGTTTAGGGGAAGATTCAACATTCAACAATCTTTCTGTTGGAAAATACAAAACATTATGTTTATAATAATTATATTATTAGCCCTTTTTTTATGAAATAAGGGGGCAAACGAGCAAACGGATGGAATGGAATGGACACTCGCAGCATCAGAAGAGCTATAAGTGCGTTGCCGGCCTTTTAAGAGGGAATAGGGTAATAGGGGAGGGTAGGGATGGGAAGGGAAGGGAATAGTGGAGGGTAGGGAAGGGGAAGGGAATAGGGGAGGGTAGGGAAGGGAATAGGGTAGAGGATTGGGCCTCCGGTAAACTCACTCACTCGACGAAACACAGCGTAAGCGCTGTTTCACGCCGGTTTTCTGTGAGAACGTGGTATTTCTCCGGTCGAGCCGGTCCATTCGTGCCGAAGCATAGCTCTCCCACGTATATAAGTAATTTAATTTTTAAGTAACTTGAATTTATCTCATGGTTTTTCAATTCAAAAAAGTTCTCATTTATTCTACCGGAGTACACAACAAAAAAATTGTTTATTTCAGAGGCGGTGTGATGACGCCGGGGTTCGCCTTCTACAGAACACATTTGAAAAGCATACTCGAGGACACCGGCACTTATGCATTCCAAATAAAGACATTAAATTAAACATAATATATAATGATTATTAGAATATTTAAGTATATTTTTAGAATATTGTAATACCTACCTAATTCTATAAAATAATAGCTAAACTACATATTTTTAGTTCTCGCGCAACAAACTAGGTGGCGCTAGTATTCACGTTTTAACAAAATATCCATAGGATACATTACAAACATGTTAGCATTTTAAGTAAAAAAGTATTTGTCTATTTGTTTCCTCCTTACGTTAAAGCCTCAAAGGCTCATCGATTTAGATTTTTGCTGCATTCAGTTCCGGAAAAGCAGAGTACTGACTAGTGACTAATTATATTGAGTCATCACCTTATTAGCATTTTACACGTTTCGTGTATCTACTTGTCACAAAAACTAACAACTCACCTAACTAGCTCACACTAATAATAATTGTATTTGTGTTTAAACTGATTTCGGCCGTTTCGGAAGTTTAAATTCGGCCAAGTGTGAAATTTTCTAAACGCATTTTCCTAATTATTTTGTCTTTTTAATTCATCAAGCCCGGTCACCGGCGTCCGAGACACAATAGAATATCTATTGTGTCTCGCTTTCCCACGATCGACGGGTTAAATAAATCTTAAAACTTATGAATTAATAAGCTGTTACAGTTTTTCCTTAAAAGCTGTAGTTCATTACAGCCTTGAGCAGCTCTCGTCGTGACCTTTTAACCGACTTCTAAAAAGGAGGAGGTTATAAAATAAAATAAAATAAAAATAGTTTTATTTCTGAATATATTTTAAAAAAATGCTTTCAGAATGTTGATACTACATGGTGCCTACCAGCGGTTCGGGAACTAACCCGGCGAGAAGAACCGGCGTAAGAAACTCGCACAGGGCCCACTTTTTTACCAAAAAAAGTGAGAAAAAAATTAATCGTTTAAATAAAATTTACAATGTTGTAACTTCAAATTATACAATGTCAACATATGTTCATCAACATAATATGTATCCCTTCAATAATATGTTCCCTTCGGCTTAGATGTAAAATTTTGAAAGTCGCTTGCCCGTGCGAGTTCCTTGCGTTAGTTACCAGGAAATTCTCGAACCGGTGGCACAAGTAAACGTGTAGACACGAGACATTTTGAAAATATTTGTTTCAAATGTATAAAGAAACTAAACATTTTTTTTATTTTTTATTATTTATTCGTTAGGTAGACCGAAATTAATAATATAACGAACCTACAGGGGCTCTGAATTTGAACTACGGAACTCTTAAGTTAGTAGTCGAATCTAACCAACAGAGCGTATCGCAGTAATCGTGGTGTGGTGTAGTAGTTTATCTTAAACTAGCAACCCGCTCCGGCTTCGCACGGGTATAAAATATTATATAGCCACTGAAAAAATGATTAAAATCGATTCAGCAGTTTTGATTTCTATTCATTATCACTACCCGTGGCCCGCATTGGTCGGTACTCGGTACTCGGTACCGCCGGAAAAGCTACGTCTCGCAATATTTAAATATGTAATATCTTCGAAAATATTCATTTAAATCATATGCTGTAAAGGGCCATATAGATCTATACTAAATCAAAAATGTATTTAAAGTGTTTTTTAATTGGATAAGGATTAATGCCGTATTGGTTAAAATCGCTTCGAAAATTAGCCATTATTTGTCGTTAAAAGTAAATGACAAAAAACTGTGATTGTGGGATATCCATAAGAGATATACAATAGACATATATCGCGGAGTTTTCTGTAGACCTTGTGTACAATACTTGGTACATTATTTTGAGATATCTCGTAGGGTTCAACCTGGTTGCAATGTAAGCGCGGGCTTGGAGGGCGGCAAATTGGGATTCTGCTCCCCCCTTTTTAGGGTTCCGTAGCCAAATGGCAAAAAACGGAACCCTTATAGATTCGTCATGTCTGTCTGTCTGTCTGTCTGTCTGTCCGTGTATGTCACAGCCACTTTTCTCCGAAAATATAAGAGCTATACTATTGAAAATTGGTAAGTAGATGTAGTCTGTGAACCGCATTAAGATTTTGATACAATAATGGAAAAATTATTAAAAATTTTAGGGGTCCCCATAGGTACAACTAAAATGTGTGTCCCCCCCCTCTAACTTCTAAAGTAGGGGCATGATAAGTCTAAAAAAAATATATGATGTACTTTACTATAAAAACTACCAATGAAAATTGGTTTGAACGAAATCTAGCAAGTAGTTTTTTTTTATACGTCATAAATGTGAAACTTAATTTAATTTTCATTAAATCAACTGAAATATAAAAATAAATCAAAAACCTTTTAATTTCATAAAAATAAACCTTATTGCTGCTGCGGAACCCTTCATGGGCGAGTCCAACTCGCACTTGGCCGGTTTTTTAAAACGTAGATCTGGGCCTGTACAGTATTGTAGTATTCTCGTCTTGTCAGTTCGGTTCTGTCGGCCAATTCCAAACCCAGCAATGTTCTCCATTGTCTTGATGATAGATTGTACAACCTTTAGAGTACTGTCACGTAACAGTACTTTAAATCGTTTGTGTTAGCAAATGATCAGGGTACTAAGTCAAGTAAGACTCGATAGTTTCGTCAGCGAAGATAGAAATAAATGTTATTGAATTTAACATTCAGCACCATGTAAGCTTCGCTCTTCAACTATCCACTGCAAGTACTTATGTGTCTTGAATAAAAGGGATGAAATAAAGCAATTCTTGAAGAAGCATATTAAAACATTTTTATTTAAATAAATTATACAAAAACACACTCATACCATTTGTCAAAACTATGTTAAACAAAATCTTTACCTAACATACATATAGCCCCTACTTAATAAATATATAACATAATTTTGGCATATGATACACTCCGTGCCAGGAAAATAATTTACAATAGATCAGCGCACACTATAGACAAAATATCATGGTACCTTACACATCTATTGGCGTGCATTGACGGTACCATCCATACATCGCTGGAAGTACCATCAATGCATACCTTAATATACAAACCCAGAGAAATAAGAAAACCGATAGACTTACAAACTAAAATGTGCCTAATGCTTATGTACAGAGCTGCTGATATGCACAAATTTTATATAATTTTGAGGGTTAAAGACTGAAAAATGATAGTAACCTATTTTTGTATTGTTGCATATCTGAAGGTATTGATTCAATAATATTTTTTTTTTTAAGAAATGCAATAAAAATGATTCATAGGTAATATTTGCTATGAATTTTATAAATTTTTTACGTGTTACATATACGCTAAAATTAAAAATAAGTGTCACTTTAATTAATAATACATGTTTCAAATTATTTACAATAAAAGATTAAGCATTTTGAAATTTGAATTTGCCATAATAAATTAAAAAAGTTTTTCAATGTTTAAGTATGAAAACAACCCAAATATTCATTTAGATATCATAATAATTATAACTCTACAAAAACATATTGAACATCATACAATACTATAAAATCAAGAGAACTTCAAATAGTAGACAATCTACCCGAATTTTACTCGAGTTTGTAACAACTTAAATGTAGTTTATAAATATCTGTAAATGCGATTTAGATCCCGCTAAACCTTGAGATAAATATTATCAATAAGGACTATTTTCATAAACACTTCCGTTTGCACATTTTGTCACAAGTGTGCGCGCGCCACTAGCGGCTGGTCGGTGTTTCGTCCCAAAGTGCTGCTCGTCCATGAATAGTAACTACGATTCTAATGTTCCTGGGCATAGTTCCTTGGAAATTACAGAATACATACACGTATCCCGAAGGACATTAGTAACGAGCTTCAAAATCATCTGCTTAGCGTTTCTCTCCACGTTAGGCCAATCATGGCCAATGGAATTACAATTTTACCATTTCGAAGTACAATCGACGTTAACCATGGACAATTTTTGTGTTAAGTCTATCGTTGCCTCAGGGTCCAACGCGGAGAGGCTGCATAGCGCTACTCAAATTCAGCCATATTACATTTAAGTGGCACTCAATTAAAGTAGCTTAGATATGGGACGAGCATCTGGGTCCATCGCCGGCCGCCCTACACTATACACTGACAGTCTCTAGCTGGACTCGCGGCTATTCTCGCTGGAGCCGGGCGCGTCGGGCGCCACGATCAGCCCCTCCTTGATCCTTTTCTTCTGCTTCATCCGTCTGTTCTGGAACCAGATCTTGACCTGGGTCTCGTTGAGTTGCAGCGCGGACGCGATCTCGATGCGGCGCGCGCGCGTGAGGTATTTATTGAAGTGAAACTCTTTCTCCAGCTCGGTCAGCTGTTTGTTGGTGAAGTTGGTCCGGCCCGTGTTGCCTAGCAACGGGCTGGGCAGGCCGGCGGGCCGCAGCTCCTGCGGGCTCCCGAGCACGCTGCCGACGAACTCCGCCGGCGGAATCATCAGCTTTGGCGCTGCAAGAAATATAGTTTATAGTGACACAGCCACTTATTTAAAAGGACTTAAAGAAGGCTTTGTTTAAATGTTATGTTAACATCGGCTACATAAATTAATACAATATATTTTAAATATAACTTTTTTTCAAAGCATGGGTTTTTTCTTTCATTTATTATAATATATTTCCTATATTTTTTTGAACTAAGGAGACTGTTTATCATTTATTTATTAATAAGTAAGTTTTTTCATGAGCAAGTCAAGAAGATGCATCATGCATGCAGCAGCGGCATATTAAGTGCGTATGGATAAGGAAAGGTGTTGGATACACAAAAGTAAAAACTAACTAATTAAGAAAATAAGTTTAAATATAATTCTTGAATGATTTAAAGTCATTCCTATAGGAGTTTATTATTTTTATTTTCGTATTTAACTGAGCCATTTAACAGGCTATTATAGTGATTACAATTGAAATAAACAGTGAGGTGCCAGTGGGAGCCCGATGTGACAGGTGTCAATTTTTTCCCCAGCCAGATAAAACATCTCCCAATATTAGCTCTAAGCTGGCTCCCCGCAGCGCAACCTGCGGTTTTGACGGCCGTATTGTAAACCTTTTACAGTTAATCTACCTCTGTAGGCACCCTTATAGCACACATCATAAGGCCTACTCTCGTAGGAATACAAAGGTAAAATATCAGACTGGTGAGTAAATACTCACTGTACCTGTCTGGTGAAGAAGGTTGCTCTCAGTTCGGAATTATTTTACCTCTACTACGTGACACTGACGAAATGATAATTATCGTAGAATCTCGGGGTAAAAATTTACTCAGTGACGTCATAAGTACAGAGTAGGTCGATTCTGCTAAACAATAATATCTAACCTAACAATACTTTACAACATTTTCGATAATATAATTTCGATATAGTCTTCATATTATGATAAAAGTTTTATTTACAAAATGGAAAAGTTGTAAAACGTAAATCCAACGTCAAAAACAACGTCAAAATTATCCCAAATAAAACAAACACAAAACTCGAAAGGGTTCACCAGTAGCCTGATAATGATCCCTATTGATATTTGCATGTCTTATCACGGTACGGCATTTAGACCGTATAATCGGATTGGAGTGGGACTAATCCGCTAGCCAGGCTATTACTACCGTGTTGTGATGCTTGCCAGGTATTACTGTCACCACGTCTCACTGTTACTGCTTGAATTGCTCGAGTTATTTATGTTCCAATGTGATTATATTTGTGGAGCAGAGTAAGTTTTCACAGCTTTTTAACTGACGGCAACTGAAACTCTTTGTAACGTTTATTGCTTAATTTATTTTTCTTTTCTTTTTTAATTTACCTATCTAAAAGTTATGTATAATAGAACTTAAAAGTTAAATATTAACTAGATTTTCTGTTCATTGATGAATTTGCACTTTTGTTATCTATACCAGCAGCTATAGCATAAACCCTTAATTTAACCTATTACCCTTAATACACATTCAGAGACTTTCATGATGATCCACACCACTGCAGTAAGTACAATAAGCGTAATAATTTTATTAGTCCTCTGTGGGCATAAGTGCACTTTAATCTCGTAAAGCCTTTTATACGAATGTGCCTCCAAATATTTGCGTAAATGATGGTGTAAGTCGTAACCGGAGCGGGCTCAAACAACGTGGTCAAAACGGCCAGGTGCGGCGTGTTTGGCTTGGCCAAATACGGGTTAAGCGCTGTTTGCTGCCATTGCATCAGACATCGACACCGACCCGCTCTACTGTGGACATTACACGGTAGACTACTCCGCCTAAAATCCCGTTTTTGTCTACCCAAGATTAGTATTTTTAAATCTAAGCGTTTCTTAGAACGCATGGTTTCAATCTATAATAATATAGAGGCTAACTTGCATTAAATAGGCTTAAATACTTCTGGATAGACTAAAATGAAATCTGGACTAATTTAATTCAACCACGGGAAGGGACTTACTTATGCTTCTTTTTACTACGAGAAAATGTACTGTGGTTTTAGCGGAATTTTCTTTTCATCTCAGATAAAATGATTTAAGTGCTTTATATCAGACAATTATATTCTGAGTATTTTGAATATTGTCACGCTATAAATTTCATAATGTAATTAATACCTACACCTGTACTTCATACTTACTTGCTATAAATTAGTGATATGTTTGTTTTATTTTACACAAGTAATTGTTTGTAAACAATTAACTGTGCAAAACCCTCAGGTAAAGCCGTCAAGACAAATATAGGAAGTGTTGATTGCTTAGCGCATTAATTATCATTATTATTTGCATAATTAACGCCAAACTAATGTAAGTACACTCTAGCCTAATCACTTAACAATAAGTATTAAAGAAAATATAGCCTGTGTTTTTAAAGTTTGAAAATCTTTGTTAGTTGGCATAATATTAGTATTTAATGTTATTTTATTAATGTTACTCCTTATTTTTTAAGTGACATTCAATTTGTAAAGCAGGTAGGGTGAAATAAAATTTTTCACACATTAGACTTTTTTAATAGGTAAATCAATGTGTTTTCTAAGTTATTGTGTTCTGTCACTAGCTTTCTAAATAACCTTTTATATTACGTTTTGCTCTGCTCAAAATGACTTGTATAGCTCTTCAAATAGAAAGTAGATTAAAAAAGTAATTGGTAATTTTGGTTGTCTGTGTAATGCTGGGGATATTTTCAGAGAAAGCCACCGAGGCAGCTGTGAAAATTCGTTTCAAACTCTATTCCATTTTAGCTGTAGCTGGGGCCTCGCAGAAATGTCATATCCACTGCTAAAACCTTTCCTTTATCTCCGCAGTCGGACAAAACAGTGGTTGTGTAAATTCCGTCACGTAGAGTACACGGTGCGCCGCCAAAGGCCGCTCTGTGTTTGCGGTAACACTACCCGCGCGCCGCGGACAACGCTAATCCATTACCGCCGGCAAATATTTGACGTTCCTGCCGATTGCGTTGCTCAATCCGTGGAGGGTGGATTCGGTCTTTGCACAATTTTTGATCATATTTTTGTTTGTAGTGAATGATGACTGAGACTCCTCTTGCTATGATTGCTTTGTGATTTCACAAATGACGGACCCCCCAAAAAAGAACGTTTTGCTTTTGAATAAATTGACTCCATACTAGTATCCGATGTCATTTTTAAAAACAATTTACGTATCACTCGCGGAGCCCCTACAAGCAGAGCTCACTTTAAGGATAGCTGATTTAGAAGCATTTAATACAATCGAGACATTTGATAAATATAACGGACGAATTATTTTAAAGTCTTTTTCTAGTCCTCTTACCCATGCCCCTACCAGTGGGCATATTGCAGTGTCCCGCAATAACGTCGGAAACGGATGTTCAAATAAACAAAATACAGATGTTACCCCTTTCAGAGTAACACTCGTTTAACAACATTGTCCGACCACTTAACAAACATTAAAATGGCGCTATTAACTGATGCGGGCGGCGCTGGCCATCAATATCGAGGGTAATTCAATCGTGGCAATTGTCCCATGCCCGTCGACGCCCCACGAAAAAATATAACATTCGAATTTCAAGAGTGACAGCTAACTGACAGCCGCGTCGCCATTGGCCGATGCGCGGCAGATGCGTACATCGAACCGCCATGTTTGCTCAAGTTCTTTGCCGGAAAATTAATGTAAAAAACCACTCCGCAGTTGGTATTTTAATTAATTTGTTTGTACTGTTTGTAGCGGTAGTCCTTTTGCAGTCAGAAGTAGTAGTATTCGTTTGAAGTCAGTTATTAACACAAATCTAATACTGATTTACTACAATTATTATTAGTGCTGCTGAGTGATGCCCAAAAAACCAGTCCTCCTTCCATAAACTTATTCCTCTGAGGTAAATTTTAAATCAATTCCACAGATTTTAATTTATTCAACAGACATTTAGAGCATTACGTTACCCCAGTTCCCCAGTTCATACTAGCTGTTTCACGAGACCCAATATAGATTAATATAGAGCAAATACATCTACACAGTCAATCTGACATTGGAGACTCACTGAGACCGCCATAATAACCATAATAAGAAAGAAAAAGGAGGAAAGACGATTAAATACAGTACAAACTATACATAACATGAAGGAGCTTAATTATATTATCCCTGTCCATCACTATTAATTAAGTTTTAAATGTAATTGGGCTATACATACAGGCAGTATCGTGCCCCTCCCCTCCCCCCACGTTATCTGATAAGCTCCCGTCGACACTTGACAAATTGGTGACAGGTTTTGTCCATAACCTCGCCGCTATTGGTAATTAACACGCGGGATTTGACGGGTAAAAGTGTAACTGTCGATTAATGAAAGGAAACAATATAAGTTATTTGCGTCAGTTTATTGTGAATCTAAAAAATCATGTTGTCTTGCTTATTTTTTGTATGTAGTCATGAAAACATCGGCTGTTATGGAATGACTAGGAAAAGGATTTAGATACAAACGACAGAGAAGCGCATTGGATCCAAGCCCCTTAGACAAAGTATCTTTCGTTAAAAACGATGACGAAATTCGTTATCAAAATGTATGCGGTTTGACATAAGTCATCGCTAAATGACATTTCGCTTGCGAAGACTAATGTCAAATCCCATACATTTTGATAACGAATTTCGTCATCGTTTTTAACGAAAGGGACTTTGGCTACGGCCTCAATATATTTATACACCTTATCTAATTTATTTGATCAATGGATTATTCCCTAATTAAAGATGTTCTTCAATTAGTTTTTATTTTAATTAATATACATAATATTATGACGGTCATTTAAGCTTAGCTCTTCGGCCATAAAAGCTAGATTATTTTATCAAGATATGGTCTGGTTTCCGCACGATATAGGAATTTCTACTCAAACTGTATATTTTCGGGGAAAATTTAGTTATACTCTAAATATGGCGAACATATTGTGGCAAATACACTAGATATAGAGTTATATAGAGCTACATGACTTTACCGTCACGGGTGTAATTTAGTTATACTCTAAATATGGCGAACATATTGTGGCAAATACACTAGATATAGAGTTATATAGAGCTACATGACTTTACCGTCACGGGTGTAATTTAGTTATACTCTAAATATGGCGAACATATTGTGGCAAATACACTAGATATAGAGTTATATAGAGCTACATGACTTTACCGTCACGGGTGTAATTTAGTTATACTCTAAATATGGCGAACATATTGTGGCAAATACACTAGATATAGAGTTATATAGAGCTACATGACTTTACCGTCACGGGTGTAATTTAGTTATACTCTAAATATGGCGAACATATTGTGGCAAATACACTAGATATAGAGTTATATAGAGCTACATGACTTTACCGTCACGGGTGTAATTTAGTTATACTCTAAATATGGCGAACATATTGTGGCAAATACACTAGATATAGAGTTATATAGAGCTACATGACTTTACCGTCACGGGTGTAATTTAGTTATACTCTAAATATGGCGAACATATTGTGGCAAATACACTAGATATAGAGTTATATAGAGCTACATGACTTTACCGTCACGGGTGTAATTTAGTTATACTCTAAATATGGCGAACATATTGTGGCAAATACACTAGATATAGAGTTATATAGAGCTACATGACTTTACCGTCACGGGTGTAATTTTTCCCGCGCTATCGGCGCTCACATAATAATGCATTAAAGGCATTTATTAAATCCACATCGAGGAAGCCCCGACAGCTTGACGGATCACCGCGAGGGAAAAAATTATATTATTACCGACCGGGGGTAGCACACACGCTTATTACAGCGCATACGACATGTGGGTTAGAACCGAAATAATGTTGGAAATGTAAGTTCAAATGAGTACTAGTGTAGGTACTTCGAGTGTTTACTTGAGTAAGAAATCGTTACAATACTTATTGCACAATGTATAATGTATAATAATATTTAATACGTGAACGATAATAAGTATAACACTACACATTATTTGAGATGAGCCAAAATATACAGGGTGTGATAGAAGAAAGTGGTAATAACTTTAGGGTGTGTATGTGTCCCTTATATGGAGTTCACTGTGGAAGTAACATCACTGAAAGAGCAAAACTTTTTTGTGATTTGTATGAGCTAGCGCCTCTGCCTCATACATTTTTCCATACAAAGATGTAAAAGCTACTTTCACAGCGAACTCTATATAGGGAACCCATACAAACTTTTTTTTTTGTTTTTTTTTTTATGCGCAGGGGAAACCCTTTATGGGTGCCCTGAGTTGGGGGTGTACCTCAGTTAAGCTGAAGCACCCCGGGGGTATGTGGGACGAGATGCGCCGGGCCTACGTAGCCTGTGTTAAATAAATAAATAAATTACCCACTAAAACCACTTGCGGTTTGCCTTCAGCCGTTACGGAGGGATGTCCTGGATCTATCTAACACAGGAATCCCTCCACGACCGACCGGTCTACCTCATAAGGGACCGGACTTCCACCAAAATAAGGGAACGCTTCGGCAAAACCCATACACACCCTAAAGTGTTATCACTTAGTTTTGTTACACCCTGTAGAAGATAAATGACGATACATTATTATGTATTGTATATATCAAAGTGTTGAAGTATAAAAATATTCAATACAATTGTTTAAATATATAAATTAAAAATCTTTAAATAATTGTAGCAACATTTTGATAGATTTTGTTCTAAATCTGATTTACGGAATCTAAAAAATAATACACAAGCCTAAAGTACGTCGATTGGTCTACCACAAATGCAATAAAACACTTTTAATTTCTACTTAACAATATTTAACGATTTTGTAACATTTTGAAACGGTTCGTTACGTTTAAAATGTAAATCGTTACAGCGCATGTGCATCTAAAAATAGAACGTAGGAATAATGTAAAACTAAAGAGTATACTTTAGTTACTAGTTGCTTTGTTGTTTGAAAACGAACAATTTCTTTGAAGTTCTACATATTTTACAATAAAAACACTTTATATTATTGTTAGTTGAATATTATGAAGTTTTATTTAAAAAATATCACAAACATTTGCAAAAAAAAAATATATATAAGCACTGTAAAAAACTGGATGCATCATTGTTACAAACTTGGAAATAAAAGAACTTTTATTTTTAAATAAATAATTTATAAAAATATATTCGCTTATACCATACTTTTGGAAATAAACCTCATTCCTACTCTATAATATCTAATAAAAAATTAAAAAATATTGGATTATGTTTTACAATATATTAACATTGCAAAATAACTCTTATTTACTACAAGTAGCACTCGTAGCGCGGTGCGCCGACCGCAAGACATCAACGCGTGTCCGCCCTCTACGCCGCGTAGCGAAAACTCACTTCACAATATCGAGGGTTGATTTTACACTCAGTTAATATTAATGATGCATATTATTTAAAAATTAACTCGAGTTTGAATTAAAATTGACTGTGAATTATAAGGAACTATTACAACATAATGCTGTAGTAAAATAATTTGATTTAATAATATCTCTTTTTAGAACTAAAGTCAGTTTTTGCGTGCAGAAATATTATTCCTTCAATAGTATAAGAAACATTATAAAATGACTGTAAGTAATGATAATAATAAGTTGACTACGAATTATACAGTTGAATAAAGACTAGATATTAAGGCACTACATTTTATAGAAAACATTTCTTTTTGGGGAACTTACTTGTAAAGTCAAAATTAAAGACATTTTTTAATTTACGAATACGTTGAATGTATTTTTGTGTCCGTTTTATGTATAATATTTGATTCAAGGCATTTATAGTAAATAGAACCGGTCCAATATAGCAGCTTTTTACATGTCACTTGCCCGTATAATGTTGTTACTATTGACCAGTAAGTCCACTAGCAGGGAAACAACACAGAACGGCAATCTAACGGAGAGCGGGGGTCCCGGTGATCAATCCTGCTGACACCCCCCGGGGGACACTCATACCCCCCCGCACTCCGCCGCACCCCGCCAGGGGGTCACGGACAGTCCGACATAAAAATACCGGACAAAGTACAGTCCCACATGGACAGGGACAGTTCATAGAGTGGGAGCGCAGCTATAAGCGAATGGCTAAAACGTACCTATATACAGTAGCAAATTCACCCCAATATTACACAAGGCATTATTGTCACAAAATATAGAATTATTTCTGTCTACACCTTTTTACCCATGCTTAATGCTTTCTTAAGATTTCAGAATTACTTTGTGAACACAAGGAGACAGCAATGCGTAGATTAAAAAAATAAAATATACTTTATATTAAAATATAGACGTTTAAGGTCGTTCACTTCCTGATAAGTGCCGGATAGGCTGTCCACCACTTAACTTGACAGATAGAGTATGGAGAATCTGTCAAATAAGTTGTGGATAGCCTATCTGGCACTTTATCAGGAAGTGGTGAAACAGGTCATAAATCTTATAAAAGGATTTAGATATTATATAACTGAGATATTATTTGCTTACTGTGATACTTTACATAGCAAGACTAGAATAATAAACAAAACAAAAGTATTTATCACTTATTTGTTACATCAAAAATTACCTAACATAATATTTTTTATGAAATATCGATAAAAATACAGATATGAAAATCGAATTCATAACACAATACTAATACGTTTCTATGATATGGGAGTGCAGGATATGACGTGGCCGTGATTGTAAATCTGCGACTATCTGATCGCGCGATATCGAGTGATACGGAGCTGATATCTCACGATATCGCGTGATACGCAGATGTACCGCGAAGTCGCGATAAGCCATCACCTTCATTAGCTTGTGCGTCTTAATGTTGAGATGTCCTCGACTCTGTTTATCGCTGAACGCGGAAGACAAACACCTTTTGTCTATATTTAAATTTTTCACGCCCACTTAGTAGGTACTACGTAGCACACTTTTTCACACAATATAAGTAGTATTCTTGGTCGGGTAAGTTCCCAAACATTTGATTGGATATGTGTCCTACATATCCAATCAAAAGTGACCACCTAACCAATTTTGATTAAACGTAATAATATTTACCATCAAAAACATGCGGTATAAAAACTGAGTTGCGAGACTTGGTTTTTTTTACAGCATGTTTTTGATGGGATCTCACTTCTTTTTGTAGTCCTACTTTTTTCCTTTTTGGTATATTTACTTCTAGAATATCAATAACGATTTTTCTTAAATCCTCTGTCTCATGATTTTTTTCTTATTTTTGTAGGTAGTCTTCCTCTTTTTCTTTTCAGGTACTACTTCTTGATCTTCAGCTAGTTTTTCTCAAAGCCCACTCCCTTTCTCTATCTAACGAAGCAACCAATCGACTTGATTTTTGGCATAGACTTAGTAGAAAGGATGGAAAGTAACAAAGGCTACTATTGGTCTCGGAAGAACATCATGTTTCCAATGAAGGTTTACAAGAATATTCGTATTTTACGCGATTTTCGAATTCCACGCGAGCGAAGCTGCGGGCACAACATAGTGCCTCATATATATAATGTGTCCCGATACCCGTGGGCCGTGTCCGATCCTTTAGTGCGACCGCACATTGGAGACACGACTGTAGTTAGACAATCTTGTTTCACATAGACAAGTCAGTCTTACGATTAAAGAGAAACAGTTGTGTCTATCACGTGGCGCACACCAAGTCAAAACTGTCTTGACTACGATGACGCAACGCATACAATTGTATATTAAACAGTAGAGAACGCCCGAACAGAGTAGACAGAATTATAGAGTATGCCGACTTAGAAGTTAGAAATTTTTAAATTTGACGTATTATGACGAAAATCGCTAGGGTTGTTAACTTGTCACTACGAACTTAAAACTATGACAATATATTACAGGCATTAGGGTTTCCTATTACTGAATTTCTCTGGGATGTTAAACATGTTAAACACGTTAAAAACGGGATGTGAAACACGTCAATTTGAAATAATTTATGTTTACAACTTAGATATTACAAATAACAAGTTGTATATTAATAAAATTAAAACCGAATTCAATTTACTACTGAACCAATTTTGATGAAACTTACCTAAATTGAACAATACCTATTTTATTTATTTTATTTTATTTGGAAAACAAACAGTTACATAATAAAGGTAGTGTACATATCTAGAAATATTACAAGAAAACCATTAACATGTTTTCACATATAAGATTCTAGGTAACATTTTAAAGAAAGCTTGTTAAACAAAAGAAAAATAACAGAATATAATCATATAGAGACAATTAGTGAAATATGGTAAAAAGAAAAGATACATCCATGAGTAATTAAAATATATATATATATATATATATATATATATATATATATATATATATATATATATATATATATATATATATATATATATATATATATATATATATATATATATATATATATATATATATATATATATATATATATATATATATATAAATACATTATTGGGTGAATTTTGAAAGGGGTATTATCTAGATGAGAGTCGCTTGAGAACCAGTGATCTGTAATTTTCTGCTTAATTTTGTCAGGTTTGTCGTTGAATAGGTCTCAGTCAAGTTTATCACACAATTTATTTAGATTATTTGCGGATCTAATGAAGAAAGAGTTGGACTTGGACGTGGTAGTAACCGGTACATGAAGAAGTTTGGGTTTTCTAAATGTTCTACTAGGTACATTAATAAGGATTTTGGATATTAATGTAGGGGAATCAATATGGCCTTGGGCAATTTTTGCAAGGTATACGACATCTGCAATAAATCTTTTTTGCTGTAAAGGTAGAATATGGTGTCTGACACATCTTTTAATGTAATGGTCATCTGAGGTTCACAACAAAGTCAACAAAACAAAAAAAGAATTACTTAAATCGGAGTTGTAGCTCGGAAGATACGCGAACACAAACATAGAAACATACATACACTTTTAAAAGTTCCTACATTTGTTCAGATGCTGATGAAATATACTCATAATATACGAAAACTAGGCAGTTCTATGAATATTATACATACGTAAGGCTGACAGGCCGACAGGCAGGCAGGCTGACATGCGTAAGGCGGTGATGTTAATTTTACTTAAAAAAGTGAAAATTACTCTAATGTTATTGTTGTAAAGGAGTTCCGTCGATACCTCCTGATCCCGAAATCATTATCAAGTCACAGTTTTTGTAAACATGGTATCAAATTCGGGTTAACAATTTATACAACAAAAAAATAATTTTGAAAATCTGATCACAAACAGTAAAGTTAACATTAACTCCTCTTTTTTTGGAAGTCGGTTAAAAAAATATATCTTACATGTTGACCAGGGATATAAGGTATCACCATGCCAAATTTCATTGAAATCGGTCCAGCGGATTCAGAGATTAGCCTGTACAAACAGACAAACAGACAGAAAATTTCAAAAACAGTTAAAATGTGTTCTACTACTCTTCTAACATGCCCCTGACTCGTTTTTTTTCAAGTTTATTTTCAATGTACAGAAATTTAACCTCTACGATTTTATTATAAGTATAGAAAAGATTTGGCACATGTGATTAAAATTGTCAGAATCTAATTTTGAAATCTATAAGTATTTAAAAATAAATTATATCAGCCAGCGCGAGGCACATTCCATTCATAATCTTACGGCCGTTCCCAATATTTGATCTATCACTGGTTTTGCCCTACTAAAGATAGGAATAGCTGTCGATCGGTCGTATGTCAAACCAGAGATAGATTGAATATTGGGAACGGCCGTTAGTGAAACCCGACGAATTTGACATAATATATTGAAACCTGTCCGTCTCATTGCAGTCAAAGTCCAGAGCTCGGAACCGGTATTTTTTTAACCAGGTTAAAACGCTATATAACCAGGTTTTGGATAAGTGTTCGTTCGGAGCGAAATAGAGATGCGAGCGGTATTGCTTCTGAAATTAACCTGGTTAATTTCTCGCGGAAAGTAACTCTCGGAACCGGTATTTTTTTAACCAGGTTAAAACACTCTATAACCAGGTATTTGGATAAGTGTGCGTTCGGAGCGAAATAGAGATGCGAGCGGTATTGCTTCTGAAATTAACCTGGTTAAATTCTCGCGGAAAGTGCAGTGATATCTTCTATCCCTTTCTAGTGCACCATCTAATAGCCAATAGGCCATAACTTGTTTATGTGTGGACAATGGGTGATGGTCGTGGTGTGTGTGAGTGAGCGGGGCGAACATAACCGCGAACGGTTCTAAACGGTATTTTGAGCAGTGAGCAATTTAATTTTGCTCTTAGAACAAAACCAGAAATAATTTCGGTCCGTTCAGAGCGGAATTGAAATGAAAACGCTCTTTTAGAAATGTATGGCGTTTCTAACGAACAGGATCGCGAAGATTAACCAGGTTTCCGAGCCCTGAGTCGAACTACTGGTAGTTATGTCTATTGTGGTTAGACAGTTTTGTCGTAGATGTGCGCGCTCGCATACAATTCAAAGGGGAAGCCGACAGTCGTTAGTCAGACTTGTCGCGGGGCGCATTAGACAACTTTGTCTATGAGACGTTTTGTCTCAAATGTGCGCATCTAGTACATTTTATTATGCGATAGTCTGTCTAAAGACAGTCGTGTCTCAGGTGTGCGGTAGCCCTTAATGTCATGATGTATGGCATATTTTAGTGACAAATTGGCTTTCAAAATTTTTTTTCTCCAACTTAAAAAAATATATCTCTGGCTTCATGCTAATCTGACCAATAACTTTATAAGAAAATCGTTATAACTTCTAAACTATCTGACTTAGAGCATAAAAGTAAAATAATTTATTTAAGAGAAAAACCTCCTCTATCTTTTTAAAATAAAAAGAACCAGTTCAATGCGCTAGATTTTTCACAAAAAGCCATTAATTAAAAAATACACAATTTTTTTCCTTAAACTTCGGTTTTTCTATTATTTAGCTATGAAATGAGACCTTTTTTATCTTCATAGGATATTTACATGAGAAGTACTGGTCAGATTAGAGTGAAAGCCCGAGAAAAACTAAAATGGCTGCCATTTTACAACCATGAGAGAGAGAAAAAATTTGAGAGCCAATTTGTCGATGAAATATGCCATAGATATTAAAGGATCGGACACCGGTGTCGGGACATATGATCCATAATGATACATAAACTGCAAATGTAACTTTGTAATCCTGCACATTTGTATGAGATTACAAAGTTATTCACGAAGTTAGTGTATCTAGAAAACTGGACAGAAATTATGAAATGTTAAGTTTTTCCTTGATTTAGACACTAAACACTAATTATATTCTTAATTTGAAGGTTCTATGTCTGCTAGAAGTGCCTTAGACTTTTGGTGATCGGTCAGTCAGTCAGTCAGTCAGTGAGTGACAAAATTAAGAAAGTTTAACAAGTTACAGTTCTTAAACTACTGGTTCAAATTGAATGAAATTTTAAATATACCGTGTTTATACAATGCTTGCTTAGCACCTAAAAATTTAGGCTTGTAGTTTTATCCATAACGAAGTTATAGGGGGGGTCAAAAAGAGCCTGACTTGGTTCGAGAAAAGGATGGGTACGGCCATGCCGCTTTTTTGCTCGACTTGGCGGGGGCACTTACGGACGGGAAATACTCAAAGTATAGTAATTCTAGTCGTCTAGTATGGTGGGGACCATATAATTTCTTTATAAAAACAAAACAACCACACAAGGACAAATTAAACCAATCTACACTTCCATAGTTTAATGTTATGAAGGCGAAAGAGTGTCTGTCAAATCGTTGAACCAATTCAGATGAAATTGGTATGTTGATGCTAAATTTTATCAAGAAAGGAATATGCTAGTTTTTATTCCGAATAAGGGTCAATTCAGACCGCAACGCGACGCGGAGATGCATTACTAAACTTGTATGGATTTGACAGATTTACAAGACGTCTCACGCAATTGAATTCTGTCAATTCAGTACAAATTTAGAAATATATCTCGTTGTGGTCTGAATAATGAATTGGCCCCAAAATGTACGGTTCCTACACACTAATAAAAGTCAAATGTATAATACAATAATATTATGTATTATAACTTTTATGTAATCCTATGTCGTCGCGGAAATATAAAAATAAATCGTACTTGTGGTTGTCATAAGTCATAACAGAATCGATTTAGTTATCAGCGTACGTGGCAAGGCCAGGATTGTAAACCGCTGAAATCAAATGTGATAAGCGACGCTGATAGCCGTCAGCTGTGCTGTGTATCGCTGAAGATACTGATACTGATTTAGAAAATATAACTGAATCTACACGATTTATAATCTTTCGTGACTCGAGTATTCATGAAATCTAGGTTTTTATTAAAGATATTACGTAAGCGTGAATCACAATTTTATTGAAAATAAGTTGTAGATGCTACGTGGCCCAGTAGCTACTAACTAAGTCTCACTATACACTTGGTGATAAAACTGCACAGTTAAATTACAGAATTTATAAGAAAGACACAAACGACATAATATTGTATCCTGCAAAAAGCTTATTCTTGTAAAAAATAAAAATACGTGTGGCACTCGGGAACTGCCTCGGCAAAGCAATTGCATGTATAGCATTTTTTATGAACTTACGCAATTATAACTCGTATACGTCTAGTCGCACGCACACAAACACCGTGCCAAACTCTGGCACCGCTTTTTCGGTCACTGCGCTCAAAGCCTGCGATAAAAGCTATGCAATAGCTTAAAACTTTACTAGATGAACATAAGCCATCTGTATAAAAGATGCAATATTAAAATTCAAACGTGTCTATGACACAGCGCCGATTCAAACGATACTTGAAGCTTTAAAAAGAACAGAATGTAGTGTTTGTGTTTACTGCGTCTGAACTGTGCAGTTTTATTGTTGTTGCAGGGCGAGCGGGCTTAATTAAACACTCGATACATCAATGTCGTCTCCAAAGTTTTACTCCAAAGTTTCAGACTACTCGTCATGGCTTGATATGGCTCGAAACAGACAGACACGGATGTTTTAGCTATCGAATGACATTATCATGGTAAAGGTAACCGGCTGTTTGTATCAGTCAATATAATTTTTCATATCGTACATACTCAAAATGTTTCTTGGGAGACATCAACAGGAGCGAGTGTAAAACAGTTGACTCTCGAGAGGTATCCGTACTCAATATTATAAATGCGAACACTTTCTGTCTGTCTGACTGTCTTTCTGTTACCTCTTTACGCCAAAACCGCTCAACCGATTTTGCTGAAAGGCATGGAGATACTTAGAGTCCCGTAGAAAGGGCATATGACACTTTTTATCCCGGAAAAATATACGGTTCCCGCGCGATAAATGAATTTTGTCGCAACGGAGTTGCGGGCGTCATCTACTTATTTCTAATTTTAGTTACTCGCAAAATTTAAGCCTTGTAATCACTGAAATGTTATGCAGTATTCCGTCAGATATGACGTAATACTATTACATGTAACTATGCAGATATATAATGTGGTTTGTACCCGTTTTATCTCCACACCCTCAACATTGTTCGATATCGGATTATATCTTGAGATTTGGTGTCTGCGCGAGATAAACAAATATTTTTATGACATTATGCTCGGTTTTATTCTAATACTCGAGTGAATGAGTACAGAAAGCATATTTCGTATAAGGTATCCAATACCTTATACGAAATAATAATATGCTTTCTGTCATATGTCGAGGTTCAAAGAAAAATAAATAAAGTAGGTACAGTATAGAAAACTCACGCGTATCAGTAGATTGAGAAATAGGAAATAATATACTTTACCATTTGTAAAAATAACATCGTAAATTATATTATTTATTAATTAGTCTTTAGTAAAAGTTTTTTATACTATTTGAGCTTTCTACTAACAAAAGGTTAGCTTAAGTACATTATTTTCTTCTATTTATTATCTATAAATAGGTAAATTATAATCATAGACTTAGTACACCTATCATAACATATCGTAACCTCATTATAAGTGGGAGAGCAATGCTTCGGCACGAATGGGCCGGCTCGACCGAAGAAATACCACGTTCTCACAGAAAACCGGCGTGAAACAGCGCTTGCGCTGTGTTTCGCCAAATGAGTGAGTTTACCGGAGGCCCAATCCCCTACCCTATTCCCTTCCTTTCCCTCCCCTATTCCCTTCTCCTCCCATCCCTACCCTCCCCTATTACCCTATTCCCTCTTAAAGGGCCGGCAACGCACCTGCAGCTCTTCTGATGCTGCGAGTGTCCATGGGCGACGGAAGTTGCTTTCCATCAGGTGACCCGTTTGCTCGTTTGCCCCCTTATTTCATAAAAAAAAACCTCAATAGTTAATACCATTGCGGGATATCTATCTATAATCTATATAAATAATAATGAATTTTAAATTTTGTTGGTTTTGCAAAAACTCGAGAACCGCAGAACCGATTTTGAAAATTTTAGTCTTGAAATATTCGTGAAAGTGCCAGGAAGGTTAACATTAGGAGAAAAGTGACACGAAGTTCACCGGGTCAACTAGTTTTTAATATTTTTTATTGTTGTACTACTAAATGAACAATTGTGTAACTTTTGACTTCGTAATTTATTTGTTTACAGTTCTATTTTGATAGCGCTAAACAAATATTTGTGTATGACATTATCACACACGTTTACGGTCGAACTATGATATCGATAGTTGACGGCTGATCGGTTGGTAAAACGTTAGTTATCAGCTGTACTCGAGAGCGTCTTAGAATGTGATTCATATTATCTATGTGGTTTTTCCAAAAACTCATCTTCGTCATAGTTATGAGCCGATGACAGACACTTTTATTTATTACGTAAATTTTTTGAGTGTAGTTATCTTAAAAATGCCGACGAATTACGAAATAAGTTATTTCTTAAAGCTTAGTCTATAAACGCAAAGACAACACAAAGACACGAATATCTTATTGGAAGTTTTGTTTGCTCCTTTCAAGGCTAAGTGACAATAATTGGCCCTGTGAATCAATCAGGTCATTAATATACTAAACAAAGCAAATTGCTAGGATTCCAAAATATGACTATCTTCTTTTAACACGTAGGAACAAGTATGTTAAAAAAAATTGATGATACACTTTTGAGCCTACGAGTACTTTATTAGGAATAGGTACATAATAATAATCTGTTTCAAGTAGCATTTGTTTAGAATAATCCTGTTTTAAGCTTCGGCTGCCCACACATAAGATAGCTATGTAAAATTCAATTAATGTTCTAATTTTTATCGATGGATTAAAATAACTGTCTGTCTGAAACTCACTTGCGCCAATCTGGGTTACTGCTAGTCTTAAAATATTCTTATTATTTGCATGCTAATTATTCTGAGTTGTTATTTTAAAATATTCGACATCGCGCAATTTTTTTTTATCTAGTAAACCGTACTAGATGCAAAGCTCTAAATAGCCGGACTTCTTTTATTGTGACCGGACATGCATTTGAAAAGCCTGGTTTCTAAAAGTTTTGGATTGAAGTTTATCTATTCATTGGCGTTTTGGCTAACGTAATAAGCAATCAACGACGCTTTTGAATAAATAACTCCTGTCAATAAATAAATAAAAAACTGGCATATCTCGGCTTTATCCGGACGACTAGCCTAAACCCTTCACATTCTAGTCTGAGTTAAAGTTAATCCTCGCTTAGAGGTCGGCGTCGCGGCGCAGTAGCAGCTATTTGTGGGCCACACGGCCGTGTAATTTGTGTGCACACTGTCACCATCAATCAGCGCTATCGCCCCGTAATTTTTTGATAACCTATCACCGCCCCCCTCCCCCCCCCCCCCCTCACCGCTCTACCGCGCCTCGGGTAGCATCCATAGACAACGGTTTCCCACGTTGCATTGTTTGGTTAGTGCAGGGAAATTAGAATTCTCCGTTCTATTGAATTAATTTATCATAAAAATAGATGTCAAAAATTTCATTTGTTTATCGCGTAGAACAAATGTTCTCAACAAATGTTCTTCAGCGATTCAATTTATCCTATGTCATTTTGTTGAAATCAAAGTAATTTCATACAAAATTTCATATACGTTCAGCGGTATAAGCGAGGTAGCAGAGAGACATAGCTAACAGACTTTCGAGTTTTAATATCAGCATGGATATCTAACAAAACAACATTTTCCTGCAACATAAAATCAGTAAAGTACCATCTTAAAAGCAAACAAGGACTCGAGTCCAACAAGATACGATTAGAATATGATCCATCACTCGGACATCCCTACATCTATGTCCAGTTTTATCCGAGTGAGATGTTACAGTTAATTGATTTATTGAGTGTTGATGGCGTACCTGGACATCCGGACTTACACGATACGCGTGATCGATGGCGCGGCCGCCATGTCGCCCAGCTGCACAAGATGGCCGCCTGTCAAACTGACAGCTATATTGTTTATTATGCACCCGCCAAATATATGTAGGGTGACTTGTGGCGAGAGTCATAAAAAATACAATAGTTTAATACATACGAGTGGATAATTCTATTATGAATATTTTAAGGGTTACAAGTCATTTAAACCATTTGCAGGAGTACGAGTCCAGTCAAATTATTATTGGACGTGCTTTAGACATTTTCGAACTAGTCTTTGGTTTTGGCTGTAAGCATGATTTACATTTTTAGATTTTTTATCATCGAATTTGTTCAAACATAACAATGGCACTATCGCAATAATTTAACAACAAAATTAGTTTTTTATTTAGTACGTACCTGACCAAGCATTTTACACCTGCTTTAAAAATATTAAACTGAAACGACAAAGTAAAATGAACATAAAATCCTTATTAAGGGTATATTATTCGAATATTCGTTTTATTCGAATATTCGACGATTTAATTATTCGAATAATCGCCATATTATTTTTCGAATAATTCGAATATTTTTTTTTATTCTCCATTTAAATGCACATAAAATTAATGTGGATTAAGAACATGATTAAGTTTATTTTAGAAAAATAATATTATTTACGAATATTCTACATCTTTAATGGTATATATATAAATCTATTTTTAGTCTAACAAATGAGTATACGACCATTCATCGCCGCCGTTGACCATGTTTTAGTCGTTTTTTTGCCTAAAGATATGCAAATATATATATAAACACCTTCCAGTCATGGATTTCAATGCTAATGGTCGCCCACGATCTGTATCCATTGACTCCCTTCAAGCTTTCTCTAATTTTTTGTCTACCGTGATAGCTTTATCGCGGGCTTCAAGCCACGCCACAAGGGCGTATAAAAATATTTTTATTAAGAAGATAATAGATGTAAGTGCAATATTGGGAGTTTTTTTCACGTAGTACGTAGTACTTTCATAGACACGTGCAAATTTTCAGTTGTAGAGACCTACTTTCTACTTAAAAAAAACTACTTTTTTATACGCCCATTTGGCTTGAAGCCCGCGATATGTAGTTATTTGATCTATGATTCGATAAGTTGATAAAAAATGCTATTCAATATCTTTACCGCGGCCAGTACTCGAGTGATAATTAAAACAGTTAGTATAGTATTAAAAATCAACAGCATTTAACTTTTTTCACGCTTTGTGTGTTCTCGGTCTCAGCTCTCGGTCTCGGCCGAGAACGGAAACCCCGTCTCGGTCGGTGGCTCCTTAATATCATGTTATTGACGTTAGCAAACTTCAAGTTACTAAAGTCACCAGCTCCAAGATTGTTTCACCCACCCCCAGAGCTTCGTTGCAATTTTTTTCTTTGTTGTGGTGTTTGTTTTCTAGTGGGCCTTTTTTATAGTTTCGAGCCACGTTGACAAAGGCAAAGCCACCTACGTGAACGTGGCTTGAAAATATAAAAAGATGGGTGAGCTGGCTTAGTATTAACCTATCAATCCCCAAGCGGCAGCCGGCCGCCGCATAACAATTGAAAATCTATTGTGTCTGCGATACCCACGATGGAGGTGCTACGGAACAGATATCATAACGGCGAATATAATAATATTATTTAATCTCAACTGCTGCCTAGTAAGACTAAGCATAATCACATGGAAAAGTATAAGGTGCGGCTTACACCGTTTTCGATCGTACTTTATAGCCTTGCCTTTATTGCCCAGCTGTAACCTTATATAATTTTTTAAAGTGTTTAATAATGAACATTAACTATGTTATTTACTTAGAGTTATGTTGATATAAAAGTAAAAATAAAAATTATTTACTTATACTATTAACAAAAAAGGTTGTATGAAGCTTCGTGTTACTTTTATTCAGAGTTTTCAGCATTTTTTATTTTCGAATTATTCGAATAGTGTCGAATTATAACATTCCCTATCCTTATAACAAAACTTTAGCATTAATTAAATTAAAAGCATAGATAAAAGTAAAGTGGGCTTATTTAATTAACTGTATGAATAAATGCCTAAACAAAGTGGAATAAAATGGAACGAAAACTGAAATTGTAATATTTTCCTGTTGTTATATTACGAAAATATATTATTATCAGTTAAAGAATGTAATACTGTAATCTGCTACTGAGTATAGTGACTAAATAAAAATACAACCACGTTTTTGTTTGTTGTAATTTTTATTTGGCGATATAATCTAGGGCAAACTACAAGCAGTAAACGTAAATGTGAATATTACAAAATATTATGTGAAATCATGTCTGTCTGTTGTCATGTTTTTTCAATTACTAAACCGATTTAGATCTTTGTTATAAAGATATTTTATCCCAAAAAGGGCACAAGTTTTTGTTAAATAAAATTAGGGGGCAAACGAGCAACTGGGTCACCTGATGGGCTGCAACTTCCGTCGGCCATGGATAATCGCAACATCAGAAGAGTTGCAGGCGCGTTGCCGGCCTTTACAGAAGCTTACCCTCAGAAGACAATTAGGAAATTGCAGAAAATGTGAACGCGCTTGCTGCGTAAATAAAAACTTCGTGAGCGAAGTCACGAGAAACATAATAATATATTATGCAAAAATATTTATAATATATTTTCACGGACTGATAGTGCAAGTCCTGTCAATATTGACGTAGTTTATCTCTGGCCAGATTTACGACGGGTTATCGGTCGAGGCCCTAATCCGTCTCTAGACCTATACCTATAGTACAACAAGTATACACGACTTGTTGATTTAAATTTATTATGTTTGCTTCCTTCTGCCATGATACGGCCACTTCTAGTTGATTTGAGTATTTTTTCGTTTATTAGATAACTTTGAGGAATAAAGACCCATCAATAGTTTGGTATTAAAACAATGTCAGTGTCTCATTATTGTGAAGACAATAAAAAAAACAAAAAGATTATAAGGAAAAGCTTTCAATGGTATGTTGTAGGTTATGTTACACAATGGCTCTTCCAAATATTAAGTTTTCTATGATAAACTGTTTTTATGGCTTATAAAATTTAGAAATCATTTTTAAATCATAATTCATTCAGTATCAACAGATATATTAAACTTACACAGTTTTTAATCCTTAATCAAAGAATTGGCTTTCATGGGACTTCGTAATTGATTATGGTGTATTTCTTGGTTAAATTTTACTTTGAAATCTGTGCAAGAGTGCCGAGTTATCTTTATTTTGTCTGCATAAACCCTTGCTAACTAAGATATTTATGCTGGATACGCAGCACAACAGCGAAACTTAAATAGTTATACAACTATTCAAGTTCCGCTGTTATTGTCTGTCAGGGCGCTTTTGCAAAATATTTTATGTAGGTATGTGAGATAAAGATCCTACGAGAGGTAAAATATCTTGAGATGGACTGTAACATTCACAGTATTACCTACTTCTCTTTCACTATTATGATCTACGTCAAAACTATAATATTATGAATCATGTGACGAGGTACAACGTGACAACAGGGCCGGCGCACGCTATTAGTTTAATCCGATAATATTTAATTGACAGAGTACCGGCGCGGGGCCACCGAAGGGCGAGACCCTGGGCTGGTTCCGTATTTGTTTCATTTACTGAACCTTGATTATGCTTGAGCATTAACTATTAGGAAACTATTAAATATTAATAAAAATAACTTCTGAAGTGTAAAGTGCGTTAATAATCTCCCGCCAGCCCCTGATGTTTTAAGCAAACCGTAAAATTAAGAATCCTGAAATTCTAGCACATGAGTGTTTTATTTCAGAAGTTCTTCGTAACTCGTACTACTAAACTTTGGCTAATGAAAACTTTTATCGCCTCACTAGTAACATTTTGGGGTTTTAAAATGTACGTAGAGTCACAGAATAGATAATAGTACAAGTAGTAGAGTGTAGATAGAGTTCAGTTAATAATTATTTCACACAGCCACACATAAAACCGATAAAATAGTATAAATAAACTACAATTATTAGTTACAAGATAGGCAATATTAATTGATTCTGAACACAGCTGAAATAAGGCACTCAATGCTTACATTTATGTTCAGTACAAACTCTACAAAGATTATGAAATCACTCTGACGGACGGGACCCCAAACCGAATATGATTAATTCGAGCCGGCCATCTCGACCCACGGCGGTGTAGGACAATGGCGCTATCGGCCAATGCTTTAAACATAACGTGGCCTTATCACGGAGTCGACGTGAGTTATGTAGAGTATGTTCATCAAATATTGAGATTATTGTAAGATGTCACCCGGTTTTAATTCTTAGATTTTAGGTCATTACAAGTTTATGCTCTCCCGCTTTGGGGAGGGGAAAATAGAGTACTTCCTATACTTCTATACTTCTTAGGGTTCCGTATCTAAAGTGTAAACATACACGGACAGACAGACAGACAGACATGACGAATCTATAAGGGTTCCGTTTTTTGCCATTTGGCTACGGAACCCTAAAAACGGGATCCTATTTTAATATAATACGACTTTGCTGTCTGTCGGTCGGTCTTCTGATTATTTAGAATCTGCAAAGGAATTGCGGATCCCAAGACAGCTTTACTATGTTCTTTGAAAACTCCTAAGAAGCATCATATATATTTTTTTTCTTTACGTAAACTTAAAATAGTTGCGTAGCTTTCAAAGTCACGTTAGTTGCACAGCCGTTTTCGGTGTTCTATCGACTGCTTACCGCGGGGTCATTACCGGGTCAGCCACGTGTGCTGGGTGTCGGGGGGTGTCGGGGGGTGTCGCGGGGTGTCAGGGGGTGCTGGTGGTCGCGTGACGATCGCGCGATAGCGAACGACCGACCACTTGTAATCGGTTTACTTTGCTACGTGAGCTGTGGTGTGTGTTGAGAGATCTAGCGATAGATTTTTTCGAAGTGGCTTAAAAGTTTATTACTACATACTTACTTGTAAAATAAACAACAGATCCTAGTTGACTTAAAAATAAACAAAAAAGACTAAACGACTTAACTTGGTGCTAGTTTTCATCTGCAAAGATCTACATTTTACATCATATATTGTGTATGTTCAACAACCTGATGCTAAACATTTGATAGATGCCCTATGAAGTAGTAAGAACCCGTCATAGCATCGCTAGTTCTAAAAATGAGAAACAGAAACGCCAAGGTCAAACTGAGATCTTTCTTTTTGTAAAGACGGTTAAGAGCATTTTCTCACAACTGTCATAGGTGTCCATGATGACCCCATATCCGGTTCCTTTTGACATTCTATAGTCATCTCTTTTACCACTGGCGCCAGTATTCCGTACCCCGCTCTCGTCTCCCACTCGCACCGTACAGGTGACTTGCAAGGGCTATTACTGGCAAGTGGCCGCGGCGAGCTACCTGCGGCCTGTCCCGAGCTGACATTATGTTAATGTACTAACAGCTTAATGTGACAGACACCGCAGCTTAAAACTGTATTGCCACTTACGGCTAATGCGCGGGTGTTAGCTCGCTAGCTTCGGTTAGCTTATGTCGGCTTTGTTGTTTATTTTCCAATTTATTAATTAAATTTGCCTTCTTAAGATCTAAAGTTCGCACTTTTGCAAACATCTATGTAATTTAAATTGATAATATAAGTTCAGAATTAATTACAATCATGTTTTTTGTTTCATTTCGAAAAATATTTGTTTTGTTTGTTGTATAATCCAATTACACTTACACGTAGACTTATACTTTCATAAAATTTAAAAGGTGGTCAGGTAGTTTGATTTATCGAACGTTTTATAAATAAGAGTTTATTTATTTTAAAATTGCACTTATTACAAATATTTCGATTAAATTAGCAACTAACTAGTCTAGAAGTTAATGCAAAAAAAAAACAAGCCATGTAAATTTATCCAGAAAGCAAAGATACCATACAGTTTGAAATATTTAAAGGATCAGGAGTACACTTTTTAACGTTTGCAAAAACCCAACATTCCAGTGTCACGAACTGACGTGACAAATAAAATGACATGGCACAGGACCGCTTTATTTCTGCGATTCTTCCGACCTTATGCGTTACTGCATAGGGTTTGTTTTAGCGTAGCAAGGGCCAGGGTTGGTCTCAAGAGGTTTGATACGAGCATTGTAAATTGATAACATCGACGTATGGACAGCCGTCACTGTGTGGTCCTCGCCAATATGATTCATAGTGAGTCGCTTTTTACCACCAATATAATTATCTATACAGAGTGTAACAAAACTAAGTGACAATACTTTAGGATGTCTATCTATGCCTTGTATAGAGTTCACTGTAAAAGTAGCAGCGCTGAAAGAGTAACTTTTTTTATGTTTGAGGCGCTTGCCCATACAAATCACAAAAATTTGCTCTTTCAGTGCTGCTACTTTCACGATGATCACTCTCTACAAGAGACACATACACATTACACACCCTAAAGTATTATTACTTAGTTTTGTAACACTCGGTATAATTTACATAAATAAAAATTAATTTTGAATTTTGTTAGTCTCGCTAAAACTCAAGGGCTGCTAAACTGATTTGGCTAATTTTAGTCTTCAAATATTCGTAGAAGTCCAGGGAAGGCTTATATTAGGAGGGAACCGATACGAAGTTCAGCGAATCAACTGGTAAGTACCGAATATTAACCCTACGTCAGTGATTTTGGAGATTTGCTGATTTCTCGAAATAGATTACGACCTGTCACCAGCAATATTTCCGGACCTATACGACCTGCAAACCTTCAAGAAGTGAGCGTATACCCTCTTAAAAGGCCGGCAACGCACCTGCAGCTCTTCTGATGTTGCGAGTGTCCATGGGCGACGGAAGTTGCTTTCCATCAGGTGACCCGTTTGCTCGTTTGCCCCCGTACTTTCTAGTACGGGGGCAAAGTTAGTAGTTACTTTTGAAATAAAAGTAACTTGCAATAATTCCTACTGAGTGTATACTTTAAAAATATATGGAACTATCAAATTGTAATAAATTATTATTAATTATTATAATGACTATATATATTTCTTGCCTATGTTTAATGTCTGGTTTGCGATGGTGTGGTGTAGACTTTTCAACGAAACAGTTTAACTTATACTTAGCTAATAAATTAATTTCGTTGTCACTCAAAGAAGCAAACTTTTAACCCTTCCCAGTTTGTTCAAATTGGTTTAAGGTGCAGTGGTTGTTGCAACTACGTAAAATGGGTTTTTTTAAATAATGTTTTTTCTAAAGGAAATGTCATTATTTAAGTATAAAAAAAGTACCGTTTTAAAATTGAGAAAATTTACCATACGAATAGATATATCAGTACACAATTTGAAAAATTCTGCTCGATAGAAAAAAATCTCAAAGATGACTATTATTAACGCTGTTTTTCATAATTAACTCATTTTATGGCTAAATTACACACTTTCTAGAAAAACAAAAAATGTAGTTAGTACATTTCTCATAACATAACCTAAACCATTTGATATATTTGATTTGTGTTATACTAAAAACAAAAGGTTTTTTTTCTCCTATTTCGCCCTATCAAGGATGCGGCGAGCGTCGTAATCGCCACTGTACAAGGCGCACTGATATGAATGTTATTATAATGTCCTTATTTTCAAAAGAGCAACGATTTCGTCGAAAATAAATGTAGAATCTACTACAATTTCACCTTCACTCGTGGTTGCCTGGAAGAGATTGCTACCTAGTAATAAGGCCGCCATTCTGACACCTACGTATTATTTTGTTTATATTTGTTTGTATTCTCTCTGTATTGTGTGCACGATAAAGAATATTTCATTCATCCATTTATTCGAATCATGGACTTAAAAACATTTCAGGTCTATGAGTATGATAATGAATGACTATTTTTTTATACCGTAATTTGATTTTAAAGATCTCAAATTAACACAATAATGGCATGTGTAACATCTAAGGCCATATAGGGCAAACTACCTTACATTTGTGGATGCACATAATATTTTCAAACAAAAATGAAAAATCATTAGATTTTTGTTTGAAAATATTATGAACTAAAAACTTTCTATAGTATGAATTCTCAAAATGCCAATCAATTCTAATATTATAAATGCGAAAGTGTCTGTCAGTTACCTCTTCACGACCAAACCGCTGAACTGATTTTTATGAAATTTTTAAAATAAATAAAATAAAATATGTTTTTATTCAAAATAGGTATCATGAATATACTTTTTGAACGTCGAAGAAAGAACGTAGAAACTATGATGCCTAACACCGGTTCGGGAACTAACCCGGCGAGAAGAACCGGCGTAAGAAACTCGCACGACGCACGGGGCCATCTTTTACTAAAAAGATGGAAAATTACAATTTTAAAATAAAATAATATAACAATGTTATGGCTTATAGCTATGTAACAAAAATAAAAGTAAAATAACCTGCATGGAGCCACCCTATTCCCAAGGTGTGCTGTCTTCGATAAAATCATTGACTTTATAATACGCTTTAGCACACAAACGTTCTTTAACTGTTTTTTTTAATTTATTTAAAGGTAAATTATGAACATTTTCTAGGATTCTATTGCATAAGCGTATACAGTGACCTTTAAAGGATTTGCTTATTTTAGTTAGTCTGAACATTGGTATAGCTAACTTGTTCTTATTTCTAGTATTCACATTATGATTATCGTTTTTCTTTTTGAAATTATTAAGGTTCTTTCTAACATATAAAACATTTTCCAAAATGTATTGAGATGCGACGGTCAAAATTCTTATTTCTTTAAACTTTTCTTTTAAAGATTCAAAAGACGACATCTTATAAATAGAACGAATAGCTCGCTTCTGCAGCACAAATATTGTATTAATGTCCGCAGCATTTCCCGTAAAATGCCGTACGACATTATGGTATGAAAGTAGCTAAAATAAACTAATCTCGCGGTCTCTACATCAGTAATTTCACGAATTTTATTAACAGCATATGCTGCAGGACTGAGCTTATCTGCCAGTTTTGCAATATGTGGGCCCCATTGTAACTTACAATCTAGCGTTATGCGTAGGAATACAGTGGTATCCACTAAGTTTATTTTCTCATCATTTAATAGTACATTGGTTTGTGCTTGCCTAACATTTGGCAAGCTAAACTTTATTTCAAAAGTAAATTATTAACATTAAATTTGGTATCGAGATACTTTGAGTCCGGGCCCTTTTAGGATACTTTTAGGATACTTTTCATCCCGGAAAAATGTACGGTTCGAGCTTGATAAAGGAATTTTGGCGCAACGGAGTTGTGGGTGTCACCCAGTAGTAATGAGTTGTTGTATTAATAATATAATTGTTTTCAGTATTGATTATTGACTCTATTGCCATGTTTTTGCTGATTGTGCTTGGTCAGCATGAGTGGTGACTGGCAATATTGTGACTAGCGAGTGTAATTCGCCGCGCGTGTTTGTTCCGTGCTGCCCCGGCTTAGTCCACATGCGAGGTGGGCGAAATCGCTATTCATCATCAACATACCCTCTTAGTTAAGCTTTAGTTTATAAGTACTGAACAAATCAAAAAAAGAAAACAAGATTTTTGTCTGTTTTTCAATGAAGCCTCTCAAGATCAAGTAAGCAACAAAATAATAATGTTTTTAAGCACGTCAAAGAAATATTTATGAACATACCGCCTACCTCCTATAGCTGCCGCCGATAGTCAAGTATAGAAGAAGGAGGTGTCTTAAAATAATTTCGACAGCTGACGACCAAATCGGCTTCAGCTGTATTAAAACTCAGTTAGCTACTTTCCTGAACAACCTTTTCTGATAATCTGCGTGCTGGCAGGCCGTGGGCGGTGGGTGTGGGTGTAGTGGGGTGGGGAATAAGTTGGAAAAAAAAATTTAGGCTCAGCGACTTAAATTTTTTTCCAAACAGCTCTGTAATTCCTGTGCACCCAAAAAAAATATTAAATCGATCGGGTGGTGGGAAGGGGTTGCCAGCGTTAATTAAAAGTAGGAAAATAATAATTATTTTCATGTGGGCTCTTTTTCTGACGCGAGCTGTGTTGGCTTTTTTTCTGACGCGAGATTAGTTAGTATGTAATCCCAAAAAAAAAAAAATAGCCAGACAAAAATATCGGTGGGAAGGTACCGAAAACAATAATTGATGAAATCGTTGAATTTCGTACGAAAATTCGCTATGGATAATAATGAACAAAAAACCTTCCCACCGATATTTTTGTCTGTCTATTTTTGTTTTATAATATAATATCGTTTATACAAAATATATTTCGTCTATGTTAAGAATACAAAGCTGGCCAATATTCTATTCCCCGATGACGGAACAGTCTAATAACAAAATTAGAACTACTTTCTTCAGTCAATAGGTGTTTTGGTTCCTTCGTATTCACCCCACGGCATGGGGTCGCGTGTTACAGACACCGGGATTAGAGGATCGTTGCGTGTTGGCCGTGTTGGCGGCGTTGGCGCCCCACCGGTACACTTTCCAATAGGTGCTTTAGTGGATTAAGGCCGCGTTATCGGTACATCATACATCTGATGGTTAAATCAATGTTGCTTTGACCTTAGTTGTTTACGAATTACGAGTTAAAAATATTGTGCTTTTCTTGTTAAGTAGTTCATATTGAATTTGTTGGTAAAACATGATTCATTATATGGTGTTATAATTAGATTTCGCGACATTCAACATCAGGGGAAGGGGTTAATCCATATTAATTAATAATGTTATAAAATATGTTTGCTTGTTACTTCTACCGGGAAGGAATGCTAAGAAAATTTTGAGCACAAAAATGTATGTTTCCCGTGCGATATAATATACTTAAATTAAAGTTTGCGGGAAACATACTCTGGTTCTAGTTTTTGCTTAAATTAGAATAAAAAAACAGTCGTTTAGTCCACCACTCAATGGCTCGACTTAATATAATTTTTAAACTTTTTGTAAAATAAATTTCCCAGAAATTAATATAAGCTTAGCGGCTACTTGAAACTCTTTAATATTTTATAATAGATATACCTTAACTTAAAAAAAAAATGCTATAAATAATACGGCTTAAAGTATATTAACAAACAAGAACCTACAATTTTTGCTCCACCACAATAGCTCTACGTAATACCTATCAAGTAATTGTTTTAACGAACTGTTTAGACTTTATTTAGTAACATCACCGACCTCCGTGTCAGAGGTGGCGACCACTGTCAGACGCCGCGCCGGCACTGACGTGACGTGACGCATGACACGTGACGTCTGACGTGACGGCGCACGTCCCATTAAATCGATAAGTGACAAGTGAAAAAAATATCAACTCATAATTAAAAGTTTTTGCCGGGACAGGTTCTTGTGAATAATTAAATTGTTAATGAAATGTAGAGCACGACAACCTCAGAGTCTACTTATGTTGAACAAATTATTCTGAAACATATCAACTTGTAAAGAAAAGAGAACTAAATTAAGAAGTTAAAATTTATTCACTACGGAAAACTATACTGCGAGTTGCGACTGAGCTATTTAAATTTTGTATAGTTTGGTAGAACTATATGTATACTTCTTCCCCTGTGTTAATGTATCCAAGAAGTATCTATACTGGCCCATTTATATCGGCATGCTATTGCTAATCGTATATTAAATATCAAAATATTATTTATCTTCGTATTTATATAAAAATAACATGCCGATATTTTTGAAAAACAAGTAGAAATAGTCCAGAATGGTGCAATTTGACTTTACTGCATCCATTGGGAGATGTAATTTATACAAAAGTGTGGACACTAGTCAGTCCTAGGTCGGGTTATGTGGGGCCTGTTCCGCAGTCGGACTCCGGAGTCAGCTGGACCGTGATCGTTATCTGACGCGTGACGTCACGACACGGACAGTTAACTCGTAAATAACCGACGTACGTACTGTCGGCAACGTTGACATTAGAATCTAGATTATTTGAAGTATTGTACAAGATGATCTATGTACCTTCGATATGTTTATATATATGTTTCTCTAAATCAGTCCCGACGGTAAAAATGTTTTATTATTAGACTTAAATTCTGAGATAAAGTGAGCTGTGTACAGCGTAAAGCGAGTGAATAAAAAAAAGGTTTATGTCTGGATGTGGTGTGTAACTGTGTAGTAAATAATGGCATAATAACACACTGTAAAACGTCTATTTACACAGTGTGGATGTTTTATTAACATACAATTCTAGCTTTTGCCCGCGGTTTCGCTCGTGTTAAGAAGTATTAGGTATCAAAGTCTCAGCCCGATCGGTTTAAAATTGACAAAGTTTCATACAAACTTCATCACCTATTTTATCCCTTTGGGGGCAGAATTGATCAAAATCCTTTCTTAGCGAATGAATACGTTATAATATCTACCTGCATGCCAAATTTCAGCCCGATCCGTCCAGTAGTTTGGGCTGTGCGTTGATAGATCACTATGTCAGTCGATCACCCTTGAGTTTTATATATTTAGATAATAGATTTTAGATATTGCTGTCGGTACATGTGACGTACTGCGTCTACTATCGAGCAGTGATTGGCTCTCGAGCGTGTCGGCGGCTTCAGATACCACACCACAGATAAACACTCAACACCACCGCATCACCAATACCATCATCATAATTATTACGAAAGTTATGTATTGATTCACTCATACGACGGTTGATATGTTGGTAAACCAATAAAAAAACCATTTAGTAGAGTAGGTATAAATATAGGTCACACAAAGTTTATTGATAGATTTTGTTCCAATGAAAGGTGAATTACAATTGAAAATATTGGAAAAGGAAAAGTAAGGAGAGTATACAAAAGTGCTTTTTATACTTATTATACTTAAATGTCCCACTGCTGTTCAAAGGCCTCATTGTAAATTTATATAGTACTAGATGTCGCCCGCAACTCCGTTGCGCCAAAATTCGTTTATCGCGCGAGAACCGTACATTTTTCCGGGATAAAATATGTCCTTTGCCAGGTTGTCCTTTCAAAAGCATCTCCGTACCAAATTTCAGCAAAATCGGTTCAGCGGTTTAGGTGTGAAGAGGTAACAGACAGACAGATATACAGACAGACAGACAAACAGACACACTTTAGCATTTATAATATAAGTATCATGAAAGTATGGAAATCTTATAAGTTTATTTATTTATTTGTAAAGTATAAACTTAAAAACTTCCCATAACTGTTATTGTTTTTTTACTAAGATACTCCTTTGCTACGACCCCTACGCGCGTAGCCCCGTAGCCAAAAGTTCGTAGCCCATACAAATAGGCCGATTGTTTAAAAGTAAAAAATTGTCTAACATATTTTGATAGGCCTACCGTGTTTTAACTACATTATTATTATTAATGTATTTATATTATTAATTGTGGCGTAAATGCATGTTACGTATTTGCGTTACAATTAAATTTACACGTATTATTGCTGAGTGTTTAGCTGTCCATCCAACGACAATAGCAGCAGGAACCACAGAACACCAGGCGCTGTAGTGTTCGCTACAGAGTTACGCCTGAGTGGTGTCCTTTTTGGCACATAAGGCATTGCACTACCTACCATTCCATGTAATACATGTACTCCTTTATTTCAAGTTCTGTTTATTGTTGTTTCTCATTGTTATGTTATTGTGTCCGATTTTTTTTCGTGTTGTATTGTTATTGTGTTAATGTTTGTATAAATTCTAATCGTTGATGTGAATTATTGTAGTGTAATGTCCTATTGGGTCAATAAACTTTTATTTATTTATTTATTTTATTTTAGATGGTAGACGCATGCAGTCACCATTATTTATGGCCCAAGAGCCAGTGACAGCCAAACCTTCTCCATATAAAAGCTGAAAGTTTTTATAAAATATATATAAAAGCTGAAAGTTTTTATAAAATATGTCCCTTATAGAGATAAGAACGACGAAGTTTGAGTCGCGGCTAACCACGATAAAATGACGAAAGTCTTTACTCTTATAATACTCGTTTTAAGCAGAAATTATTGTTTAGTAATTATTATAAGTATCTTATCGAAGTTTTTCAATTCTAAATAGAATGCGTACACTGCCGTCGCGTCGCGGCTTTCAGAATGTTAAACATATTAATTGAAACATCGTTGGACTCTCTTCAGTATTCTATTTTTGATTTATCACATGCATTGTTACATTGCTAAATTGCGACGACCTCTGTGGCTCAGTTGGTGGGCTGTTGGTAGCTCAAGCCGGGGGTCGCGGGTTCGAATCCCGCCTACGGAACAAAAAGTTTTCAAAAGTTCCTGGGTCATGGATGTGTATTAAATATGTGTATCATATAATAAAAATCTTAAATATATGTATAGTATTAAATATATTTCCGTTGTCTGATACCCGTAACACAAGTCCTTCAGGTACTTAGCACGGGGCCAGACTGACGTGGTGTGAAGCGTCCATAGATATTATTAAAAAAAATAAAAATATTATGCGTTATTCAATTCATTTCGGTCTAAAACAAATCTGAGAATAGCAGGTATATAGTTTTAAGTTTGGCACATATTAACCGTGCAATGCATTAATTTTATGCAATAATTGTTTGTTTACCGACATGAAAAAATTAAACATATCATAATACATTATTGAGTGTAGTGTAGGTTCTCGGTGGAAATAAATGATAAACGAAGTGATTTAAATGACTCATTCTTCTTGAACTTTCTATTATATTTACCTCTTTATTTTGTCACTTTTTTCACATTTTCCACTATAAAATATTTGGTATAAAGAATGCAAGATAGTGTTTTATTAGTTTGGACAGTGAAAAAGAGTATGTATTGACTGGGTGTTGTAATGTTGACTTCTCATGTACCGGTCGCTTCACGCGCCGCGGTCACAAACTAGTTTACAAAGTGAAATCAATTACAAACTAACGAATTAATTATAAAATTATACTGCGCAGTGCGCAGTCTGATTAATAGTGTTCATTTCATACTTCATTGGATGATATATTTTGGTTTTTGTTTGCCGACGCATAGCATACACCGACATAGGTACATGATACAATACCTATCTGGTTATTTTAAAATTATACCCAGCAATATTTTTTCTTTTAAAAGCGTGTAAAGATTATTTTGTAATTAATTATTTTTATTTTCATATTACTGTCAATTAAACTGTATGTACTAACAAAGTTTTTAAATCCAACCCAAAAACTTTTGGAAACTACTAAGGTCTAGGCGCGTCAAGGATATTCTATCGATATCGATAGTCCTAAAAACGGGAATTTTGATATTTTGTTTACCATATTGAAAGTAATGCATTTTTATGAATAAAATATTAGTATTATAATTTAATAATTTACAAGGAATGTAATAAATGTTGCTCTAATCGGTTGCGCAACAACTTAAGCCAATCTCGCGGAAACACTTGCTAATTAGAACACTGCCGTAATCTCAATACGACAACTTTCTTACTTAATATGAATAACATTATTATCAAGGCACCTCAAGGTGTTTAATAATATTTCCAATCACAAGTATTTGTGATTAGAAATATTAATTGCTAGACTTGGATAAATTTTTTCATAACTTTTTGTTATCATTAATTATTGTGATTTCTTAATTGATCCTCTATTTCTTTTTCTACAAAAATAATTTATACCTTTTTTATAATTCGTTAGCAGTAGCCGATGTTAACTTAAAATATGTGTAACAATCTCAAACTTACCAGTAGGTTTGGGGACATTCCTTTTGACCTGCATCCATTTGTATGTTGGCACTGTGGAGTGTGAGGCGTGGGGCTGGTGGTGCTGCAGGTCCCCGTCCCGGGGGTACTCCCGCAGCCCCCCGAACTCGTCCTTGGGGCAGTAGGGGTCGAAGTCGCCGACCATGGGCAGCGGCGAGCCCGCGCCGTACTGCACGCTCGACTCGTCCATGAAGTGCATGTTGTACTTGGACTCCAGGTAGTGGTTGTCGAGCTTCTGCTCGTGCAGGTGCATGTCCTCCGGCCGGGGGATCTCCTCCCTGTGTTTGAAGGCATCGTGCGGCGGGGGCGCGGGCGCGGGGTAGGCGGGGTGCTGCTGCAGCTCGCCGTAGTCGAGGTTGGTGTAGCACAGGCCGGCGTCGGTGCTGATGACGGGCGCGGGCTCCGGCGGGCCGTGCAGCAGCCCCTCGTAGTACGGCCCCGCCTCGTAGTAGCCCTCCGGGTAGCCCTCGTACGGCTGGTAGCCCGCCGCCTGGTAGTACTCGGCGTTGTAACCGTTCTGCTGATTGTTGTACATCCCGACGTCCATAGTCATCATGTTGGGAGCGTCGATAGCTACGCGCACATCACTAGGCCGCGGTCGCGTCGCGCCGCAACGTCCGCGCGGCAGGTGCACCGGCCGACACTGACTCGACTACGTAATTTTTAGCCGCGCCTAATCTGGTTCGCCGTCCTTGTCTCGCGCACGCGGAACGCGATGTGATACCGATTATAATGTGCGATAAAATTTTGATAAACTGGCGAATTTTTAAAAACCTCGCAGAAATGGACTCGAAATATTCGCCCGCGGTGTGGCGGCGGAGTGGAGGGTGTCGTTTTGTGTCTGTGCAGCTTTTCTCGCGAGGGGGCGGGGCTCGCGCGGCGGGGCCGCAGGGGAGGGCCGGCCAATAGGGGCCGCGTGCGGGCCGCGCCGCTCCGCATTGGCCGGCGGAGATAATGCCGCGAATCTCGGAGGCTGGGTGCTCTCGTATGCTTTTTGTGAACTAAATAGTCTGTATGTTTCCTGGGAACGATTTAATTTAACGTGAATCGATTTGAAGGTGTGAACGTGTTATTCGGTATTATTTATTGTCTGTGTCAACTGTCAACTGTCAACTAGTTATATCGGGGCCCGGGCTGTTCCCGCCATGCAGCTGCCATCTTTTTGTAAAAGTCATTTATGTGTAGATATTATGATTTATGTACTAAATACTACATTATAAATTATAATTTACTAATACCAATTTGCGTGCCTAACTCTAACTCTTTATTTACTCTCTATTATAATAAAGTCACCAAGGTAGGTATGTAGTAGTTTTAGGGCGGATTCGACCAAACTGGAGTAAAATTTTTCTCGAGTATAAATGTTTCCTAATCTTTAATAAAAATGGTCAATGGTTATTACTTTATATTTTTTATAATAAACAAAAAGCCTTTTCTACTTATCTGGTATGGTCCGTTATACCTTTCCAAAGTTTAATAGCTGGCAGAGTTCATTTTTTTAAAGCTTACCTATACTACTCCTGAATAAGTATTTATAGTGGAGTGCCTAGAGCGTAAAAATCGTGCAAATCTCCGATTTTCGTAAAAGTGGATGAAAATTGAAAAGAAAAAAATAATCGGCCAAGTGCGAGTCGGATTCGCGCACGAAGGGTTCCGTACCATTATAGAGCAAAGTTAGGCCATAAATTGTGTTTTTTATATGGGAGCCCCCCTTAATTAATACACGTTTAACTAAGAATTTTGTGAAAAATTCAAGTACTACCTGTTGCCATTATTGATATAGAGCAAAAACGGCCAAAAAAATCACGTTTGTTGTATGGGAGCCCCCCTTAAATATTAATTTTATTATGTTTTTAGTATTTGTTGTTATAGCGGCAACAGATATAGGTACATAATCTGTGAAAATTTCAAATCTCTAGCTATTACCGTTCTTGAGTTACAGCCTGGAGACAGACAGACAGACAGACGGGCGGACAGACGGACAGACGGACAGACAACGAAGTCTTAGCAATAGGGTCCCGTTTTTACCCTTTGGGAACCCTAAAAAGGAATGTGTAGCTGATAACATAAATAAAAAAGTTTACCTATTGAAAAGTTGTGCTTTTGATTTTTTAATTATTCTCTTCCTCTTTAAGTAGGTAAACTCATAAACTGTAAAATTTTGAAGAAAACCTGCATATTTCTTTCTTTCACTTATTTAACAATATTATAAAATATATTCTTATTTTTTTTATTTATATCGTTGCTTAAATTCCAAAAAAAGAAAATAAGTTGAAAAAATATATAATTTAGATTTGAAAATTAACATTTTTGTATTAGCGTATATCTTTTAAGCTCTTACTTTATTAAATTTTCCGAAAATCTAGCACAAACTTTTTACGTATATTTCGAAGAAAATCTGTATTTTATTTCTTTTGGTTAAGTTTTAACAGAATATTTTTTTTTAATTTTTTTTTTCATTAATTACATTCGCTTAAACATACTTAAAGGAAAAAAAATACAAATTAGGTTAAAAACTGATATTTTTTGTATTCAGGTAAGCATTTTCCAAACATAGGTTGCAGCATGCGTCTTTAGTATGTAGGTACGTGAGATAACTATAAAATATATAAGCACCCAATTTTTTTTCTGGCTTTTAATAGGAAGTTTAAATATATTTCAAAAGCTAGGAAAAGCCTTTCATTTGTCGATGCATTTAACTTTTTAGCTCGTACTTCAATAAATTCTCAACAAATGTAGCAAACAAATTTTGGTCTATTTTACACATTTTTGGAGATATTAAAACGTTTTAAAGTACTTAGAACTCATTATTTCTCTAAAAATTAAGTACGCACAATAAGTGCGTGTAACACAGTTTTCGTCACAACCCTGAAATCCTCCCAAACCCTTTTATCTTAGTTACGACGAGCGTTACTCTCTAAAAACTTTGCAAAAATCTTAAAGTTTTATTTAGCTTTGCAAAGCATACTTTCTTTTTTAAAAAATATGTTTTTGCTTAATTTTTAAACGTAAACAATCGAATAAAAGTCATTAAATAACAGGAACAAGAAAAAAAAAAAATTCCTTCGCTGGTTTTATATGGTGAAATATTATTTTTTAATTAAATGACTAAAAAATTAAGAGCACAAAAAATTTTTTGGTAAACTTTGCAAGTTATAGTGTAAAAAAGAAAATGACACATCGAAAACAAAAATCCATTCACTATTACAATTTTCGGAGGTTAAAACTCTCTGGGCGCTGCACTATTAGGTAATAAAAGCATCTATTTAAGCACTGATTTTAGTTTGAGTCCGAAACTTTAATAACATGTTCTTAACATACCGTACCTTTTTTATTGTTTTTTATTGTTTTTGCTATCTGATATTACTAAAGTATGATTTATAACCTTAATCTATTTTCTCATCAATTATTTAAGTATAATATATATTATAGGTACTCTTGCCCCAAAACCTAGGACTGAATCTAGGACTTTATTGGACAAAATCACTGAGTGCTGCAATGCCAAAATAATCTTTATTCTTTAAACCTATAAAAAGTGTGGTAAAGTCATATAGAATACGTATAATTTGGGCACATAATCTTTATTCACTATTTCTTTCAGTATGAGATTATAAGCATTTTTCTGGCTAAGCGTAATAAGAAGAGAGGATATTCAAAAATACCCGTAGGTAATTAATTCTACCACACCGTACTATCATTATATTTTAAGTAATGTATTTTAACTTAGGTAAGTACCTTTCGGGCATCTTTTACTCTTTGTATAGCCTTGTACTAATATAACTGTATTCTGTGGTATAACGTCTATTTTCCGAACACATTTCGTTACATACATAAAGTATGGAATATAATGATAATATAATAAATGTTTGTGCGAAAGTGTTTCTGTCTATCGGTTAATACCTCTTTACGGTTAGTAATTTTGATGCCCGGGAAAAGTTCCGGGAAATTTCATCAAAATCAACGAGACTGCAACGAAGTTTCGGTTAACATGTAGTAGGTAGGTATAGATAAAAATAATAGAGCTTCCCCTACATTTTCTTTAGGACGACGTGTATAATTATTCTAAGATCATAAGTATCATGAGACGATACCTATCTCGGACCAGTTGCAGTGGACGCCAAACATCGACATGATGCTCGCGACAGTTACTCGGGGTCACAACTCACAACACTAGTGCATTCGCTGCAGTTTAAATAGAGCTTATTGCAAGGGAGTAGGGCTAAGAATGCGATGGCGTGGTGGTTATAATAATAGAGAATATTTTAATGAGGTTGGACGTGTTAATGCTCCAGACGAGACAGATAACGTGCTGGATGTAACAGATGATAGCTAGTGATGGGATGTTGTCGATAGTCGATAGATACGTTAAAATTAGTAGAGGATGAAGATTCCATTATCCAGTACCTACCTAAACTCTTGACGATTCACCAATTGTAAAATTAAATACAATGATGCCAAAAAAACAAGTTTTGTTACTTTACAGTCATCTTAATGTATTAATTCTATAAACTATTTAGATTTTTAAGTATGCTTTACGTTGTCGTCTTGAACCGTACATTTACTACATACTTTAACGCTGTTATTTTGTTTGTATTAGCTGATAATGATTCGTAGGCACTAGGCACGGTGACGAAACTCGTAGGTAGGGCGCCACGATAACGCGATTGTCCTAATTAGATAAATGTGTTTCTAAGCACCTAAGTATTAGATAGTTTACTGAAAAGATTACGATGATTGCGGTAAATCGGGTACTAAAATATAGTTTGGTTTACTTTCATGTCAAGAATTTATGAAACAATAATATTATGTAGCAACTAAGAGTGTGCATTGATGGTACGTCCTTTCAACTAAATGGCTGGGCAAAACTATTGAAATAGATCAGTTTGGATGGAAGCCCGCCATTTTCGTATTTCATTTCATAGGATTTAGGAATAGGAAATCTTTTAAGCGGCCGTACCATCAATAAAACCTTAAAAATGTATCGATAAATTCCATCGACAGTCGCCCAACACTCAGCTCTCTCCAAGTATTCAATTAAGTTGTTGAGAGCGCGATCCTATCTCTCTTTCTCAACAATAAATCATATGGCGCTATCTCGTTCCCTCATCACAACGGAAGCTCTAGTTACGGGCAGTTATCGCGACAGGGGACGGTGGTAGGTAAGAGTCAGTTCGTACTGGTGAAGAGGCGAAGCGCATCCAAGCGAAATTTGCAATTTGATCAAAATTTGATGCAGCAAATCCATGGGGGATTTGCTGCATCAAATAAAAACCTTCCTTACCCTCCTTCTAAGACGAAAAAAATACGTTAGTTTTGACTCATTTGTGCAAAATCAAGTTCTATGTTCTGTTTCTTAAAAAGGTTTTTTGAGAAATGATAAAGGCGTGTCATTTCAAACATAAGCATGGATATTGAATATTTTGATGTAACTGAATTGATTATTTTTAATATTGACAATTCAATTCCCCTCTATAGTATGAAATAAGCTTTACAAGCTAAGGACTTTTTAGGGTTCCGTACCCGTACCCCGGTAAAAACGGGACCCTATTACTAAGACTTCGTTGTCTGTCCGTCTGTCCGTCTGTCTGTCTGTCTGTCTGTGTCCAGGCTGTAACTCAAGAACCGCTATAGATAGACTTCTGAAATTTTCACAGATTGTATAGGTATATCTGTTGCCGATATTATAACAACAAATACTAAAAACAAAATAAAGTTAATATTTAAGGAGGGGCTCCCATACAAGAAACGAGATTTTTTTGGCCTTTTTTGCTCGTAATCAATCATGACAACAGTTAGGCACTTGAAATTTTCACAAAATCCTTTATTATATTTGTACTTTAATAATTAATCACAAAAATAAAATAAAATAAATATTTAAGGGGGGCTCCCATACAAAATACACAATTTTTTACCAACTTTCGCTTTATAACGGCACGGAACCCTTCGTGCGCGAGTCCGACTCGCACTTGACCGATTATTAAATAAAATGACCGGTGAGGTAAACTGATGTAGAGCGAGAGGGACAGACATCTCTGTCTCATTCAATGTAGGCGTTTACGTTTGTGGTCGTGAATCTAGATACGGTGCATTTTAATAGCCTGTAACATCGTGATCATTCATTTGTAACAGCCCACTTTATTTAAATAAAATGTAAGCATTTGTCACTGGCTGACAAAGTGCTTTAATGGCCTTTACTAAGCAACAACTTTTATTTACATTCTCAACACGAAAAATAATATATGCTGAAATAGGAGCTACTGCATTAAGAGAAAACTCTATAAGTCTCTATACAAGGGACAAGCCATAACACACTCATTTATGCTATACTCCGATGCCAAAAAGTAGAGACCTAAATAAAATAATCACACTCCTCTTAAAATTTTCAAAACTGTCCTCTCACGGAGGGGATTTACGGGACAATCGATGTAGTTTCACGGACGAGCGCGGGACACGGGATGTCCCGCCCCGGGGAATCCCGCGATCCGTCTTGGTCCGGGACTCCGGGACAACTTGACGCGCCTGTCCCGCGGGACTTGAGATAAACTTTACTATCAAATACTCTATAGAGCTTGTCACGTAGTTTTGATAAGCGGTAGTGTTGAAACTTGAAATACACAAAATATGAAAAGTAAACATGATATCTAGTTATAGAGATCTATCTGGATTCTGGAGTTCAAGAATCATGTCGTATTACTAAATTCAGTACTAAAAACCTGAAGGTTGTACATATTGGCAAAATCCAGCTGTTGGTCTACTCTTATAATCATATTTAAATTACCTATGTATTTACTATTCAATAGGATTTCAATGGATATTGTAAAAACCTTCATTACATTATTATTTATTTTCATTGGTCGGGACTCTGGAAGATATTACATAATTGTAATTACAAAAATATCATTTCATAATCTCCTCTGATATTGTCATAAACTCTAACAGTAACATGAAATATTGAAATATCGCGAGCTTCGAAAGTTCCGTTATCGTGCTCGCTCTCGAGAGCTTTTAGTCGTATCTGAGCTTATCTGACCGGACAGCCTCTGACAACCGACGTCTTCATACAACCTAAAACAATGCCCTATCATTTTACACGCTATGAATATTATCAACACTTCCAAATTAGACCTTAGACGTACGTTGTAAAGTTTGTTTTTGATCGGAGGAGAAGTCGAAAATGCTAACAAGCTATATTTAAGCACATCAAAAGTATGCCCAATCCACTTTTAAATAAGATTAAATTTTCATAATCCGTTTGATTTGAATAAAATATGAAAATGTGACAGGCTCGCAAATGGGAAACGGAACTTTACTGCTCTAAAAATAAGGGTTATTTTCCCGGAGATTTGTCATTCCAAAGGGTTATTAGTCATTATTGAATAAGCATATCATAGTGTTGTGACGTGTCGTGTGATTAATAATGGAGTGAGCATGTTCATTTTTTCAGTGTTGATGTAGGTAACGCGTAACAATCTTTTTGTTCCATCCGGCGGATGATAAGGGCCTTAAAGTTACTTAGTCCTGTTAATTATTGACAATATTTATACCTGGATTGTCATTCATCCCCTGGCAGGGAGTTTTGCTGGGAGCATCTCCGGATTTGTGGAGTTGCTTGTTGCTAAATTAATTTTATATCCACCACAAATTACAAAATAAGTACGCTGACCTTCATTATAATGAATATATAGCTGCAGCCTACCTATTTGAAAAGCATACAAACTTTAGCACATAACTCTCAAAACAGATGAAGTGTTCAGCTGGTCACCAGTCAAAGCTGGTTACTTCACGCGTCGTTTGAACCATCTTCTACCTTACCCCAAAAGTGGATGGTAATACGGACACGCTGTTATAGGCGTATTACCTATATTGAAATAAAACTTGAGAGGTGTCAAGGGACACCCGGATGGAACGAAGTTATAAAAAAACACCATCTAGTTGACGCCCAGGAATAATAACAACGACACTTTTATGGAATTGTAATAAAATTTATTTAAACGTCCGGTAAATGTCGCTGTTTATTCTCAAAAACGCCATCTAGTTGACGCCTAGGAATACTATCAACGCCTTTTGCCCCTACAGCGCAGGAACTAATAAAAATGTGTCGTTACAACTTTTTCCGTCTAGCCCCCTTTCGCAACGCGATTAGGAACTTCGTTCCAAAATCTTACATAGTAGATACTCACCTACATTTGACAGGAGAGGTCATGTCCTCTGTGACCTCCCCCCTAGAACTCTCGAGGTTCCCACGCCTAGCAGCGGCGGGCACACAGGGGGAGATGAGAAGCGCCGGCGATAAGGCGCGTAAACGTTTGTCTATTGATTCCTTCACAACACCACCTGATAACCTACCGCCGCGATAACAGCTACTGTACAGTGTAAAGGAATCAGGATCAAGGATAACAATCATTGACGCAGAATATTGCACAATCCTTTGAAATTCAATTCTGTTTACATGTGAGATTAACAAAAAATTAAAACCGACTTCCAAGGTAAAAATAATAATAACATCCTTATAATATGAACTAAAAAGTATTAAATAATTTTTCCTATCTAATAGTGCCTTTTTCCGAATTCGGCTAAACCTCAACTATTTCTGTACTCAATTTTCATCATTTTGAAGTCGGTACCAGATATAGCTGAATCTTCAGTTCTCTGACAGAATAGGTATTTGAAACTTTTGGAACTGGCACCGACATCAAAATTATGAAGATTGAGTAAAGAAATAGTTGAGGTTTAGCCGAATTCGGAAAAAGGCACTATTAGATAGGAAAAATTATTTAATACTTTTTAGTTCATATTATAAGGATGTTATTATTGTTTTTACCTTGGAAGTCGGTTTTAATTTTTTGTTAAAAATAATAATTTCACTCTTTTTAGTTACCTCGATTGTTTTTCTTATTCCTATTACGATGTAGATTGTTTTCCTATGTAAGTATTTTCATACTAAGGGTTCAATTTATTACCTCGATCGTGGGAATCGCTGACACAATAGATTTTTAATTGTTATGCGGCAGCCGGGTGCCGCTTGGGGATTGATGGGTTAAACCAGAATCTAATGGCAAAAAGTGAGAAAATAAATTGACTCTAGCAATATCGGGGTGATTGGAATAAAACATTTTGATCCCTTTTTTTCTTATAGCGGCTGATTCAGTGTGTTAAACATGCAAATATAAAAATTTATCCAATGATCAAGGATATTTTTTGAAAATCTGTTAACAAAAATTGCCATCAGATCCTGGTAGACCTATAGTGTAGTACCTATCGAAGCAACTTACTTCTCTTTTTTCTTTCGAATATCAAAAGTAATGTCAAATGTGTGCCTTACGCTCTGGAGTTGAGGTTGACTTTGTTATGTTCAATTTTGTGGTACATAAGTCGCTTAGAACTTGAATCATTTATTTTGAAACAACATTATATTTTTATTAAAATCGCCATGAAAAGTACCAATTATTATAAGGACATAACGTGATGATATAATGATGGTGTTGTGGGGGCATATTGTATCCATATACAACCATGTGACACTGGTGACCCTGACGTGGTAATGATGTTGATGATGATGATGATGATGATGATGATGATGAATGTAATTTGCATAGTAGCATATGCTTTCAGTTCTTAAAACAGCGCCTAAACCCCCAAACTTGTATCTATAAGGAATCCGGAGTTCTCTTAGTATCTTCGGAACCATAGTATACCTTGGTGCAAAATCTTGCGTTTTGGTAGCATATGCTTAGGATACTTCTCATAAAACCAAAATAACCATATGTTTCGATATAAATTTTGAGGAGTTCCCTCGATTACTCATGGATCCCATCATCAGATCAACACTTTTGTGAAAATGGGACCAAATTGGAGGGAAACCTAATAGAACAAAATAAAAATTTTGAAAATCGGTTCACAAACGGCGGAGTAATCGATGAACATACAAAAAAAATATAAAAAAAAAACAAAAAAAATAATATATCCACAGCCGAACATATAACCTCCTCCTTTTTGGAAGTCGGTTAAAAAGTAGAATTTTCCCGCTGCTCTACAAACTTAAAATACAGTACATAAAATATTATGTCGTATGATATCGTGGAAAAGGATCATACAACATACGTTTTCGGGATAAAAAAATAAAAATATGTATTTATAGGACCTAGGGCCGGATTTATATTTTTTATGAGTATAGGTCACTTTATGCCGCCCGTATGTACGAACTCCATAATAAATGTGGAGCTGCAGGACCTAAGCTTTATAATAAAAGTAACTCTAACATTTACAAGATTGTCATCCCAATCTCTTTCTAAGATGTAGGCTAGAGCTTTGCATCTATAGCCACTAGACTGTGGTTACATGGAGTTGCATATTTTCTCGATAAAAAAGCATTTCTGATTTAAGCACTGATTAATAATAAAAAATTATAACAATTTTATAGCAGTTAAAATCTTAACTGTTATCAAGTATGGGGCCAGCCGTATCGTTTATATCAGCGGAATAATCGAACAACATAAGATACCACCACAAAATTATAAGTATTTTTTGTGATTTCGCAGTCTATCTTATCGTATGAAAATCTATACGCCTCAATTCCGATATACATTTTGAAAATTATAAGGGGATTTTTAGGCATTATTTTTGGTAATATACAGGTGTAATAAAACTAAGTAATAATACTTGTATGTGTTTGTGTTCCCTATATTATAGAGTGCACTGTAAAACTTAAAAGTAGCAGCGTTGAAAGAGCAAATTTCTTTTGTGTTTTCTATGCGTAAGCACCCCAGCGTCATGAATTTGCCCATACAAATCACAAAAAAAAATATTTTTTCAGCGCTGCTACTTTCACAGTGAACTCTATTTAAGGAAAACATACACACCCTAAAGTATTATTATTTAGTTTTGTTACACCTTGTATAGCATAGTTGCTAAATCTTATATTGATTTTGCCCTATTTAAATTAAAAACTGGGGAGGATAGGAATTTATACTCTACTCCACTCTTTCTACTTTGTTGCAAAAATGTAGCCTGCTGTTTTGTTTTCACTTCTGCCGGCGCTCCAATTGCAACCCGTCGTTTTCTCTTACTATAAAGTGTAGTATATTGAAACATGAATTTAATGGTAGAAGGTCTATTTATAAATATCATGGTGTTTCGATTGTTCCTCGTATTTATGAATAATAATAATAATAATAATAGAGACTGAAGGATTCATGATTGCCATACAAGACCAAACAATAGAGACCAAAAACTACCAGAGATACATCACAAAAACCCTTACCACTGACAGTTGCAGAAAATGCCATAGTTGCCCTGAAACCATACAGCATATTACTGGAGCCTGTAAAACAATTGTGCAAACGGACTATAAACATAGGCATGACCAAGTGGCTAACATAATTCATCAAAGCTAATTGCTAAACAACAAAACTTCATAACTGAAATAGAACCCTATTACAAATACAAACCTGAAAATGTCCTCGATAACGCCTCTACCAAACTTTATTTTGACCGAACCATACTGACTGACACAACAACGCACTACAATAGACCTGATATAACGCTAGTAGACAAAATAAACAAAACTGCATTCCTCATTGATATAGCCGTACCTAATACTCACAACTTGCAAACTACTACTATAGCAGAAAAACTCACAAAGTATATTGACCTTAAAGATGAAATAGCCCGCCTCTGGAATCTGCAAAAAGTAACCATTTTACCAATAGTATTATCTACTACAGGAGTCATACCAAAACAGCTTCATAAATCCCTTGACACCCTACAACTACCTCTCAATCTAACATATTTAATGCAAAAAGCTGTAATCTTAAACACTTGTCGCATCGTACGAAAGAAAGGGGCACCGTATCGCTTAATTCTGTCCAGTTTTGCGCTGCTGCAGATAACATAATTCCAACAACGAGCAACACACACTCATGCCCATCATCACCTACCTCATCCTTCAGCTTATTTCCATCGCCTCATTCGTCACCACAGTCGTACATGCTCAACAATTCATCTTCATCACGGTTCATCTTTATCATTAATGTCAGATGATGCTACATAGGAAGCAATAGCTTACGATCCTGTGCCCATCTCTGACAGCACTCCGTCTACGAGTACTTCACAAAATACTAACCAAAACCCCGTAGACCACAATATCGCCATTCAACCACAACTCAACAGCGAGAAGTGTTTTGCAGGACATGCTTCCTCCAACCACTCTCGCTGGAAAAAGTAGACAACGGATGAAGTGGACTGATCATATCAACAAAGAAATTCTCCGTTGCTACTATATCATTACATCATGTGAATCAAACCTCACCGCTTTCAGACCATCACTGCATAAAAAATTTATTGAAGTTTTCCCAGAATTAAGTCATATATCCGAACAAAGGCTAGCAGACCAGATCCCAGTCATTCATCGCAATAATAGAATATCACTTCCTGAAAGAAATAAAATAAAAGCAGCTGTTGCCCAAATTATTAATAATTCCGATTTGGACATTCAAAATAACCTAACACAAAATTCAGATTTACAAACTACACCATCTACTACGCTGCATACAGATAACCGTCCTTCCACCAATGATATAATTCCATATCATTCACCCATCACAACCACAAACCTACCAATCAACTCGCCAAATATTCCGGATACCTTCGAACAAACCATTACGATAGAGTCAATTAACACAAATATTGATACCGATTCCACTGAAACTCAGAAAATTGAAAACATTTTTATAGAAATGTTAATAAAGTACTCTGGTAGTGACCCAACTCTTAGACCTATTATCCCAAAACTTCATGTAACGCGCAACATAGTTAAAACTGTTAATGTACTCAATAACTTAATTGCAAAATATTTAGAGGAAAAAGAGTCCCCTGGCCTAGACGAAATTCACATAGCCATATACAGTACAGCTATGACGGCTGCAATTTTACACAACAAAATAAAAAACCCACCTGAAAATACAAACACAAATAAAACAATAGATCACAGCAACCCAAAATGGCAACAAAAAATTGAAAACAGAATTAAGAATTTACGCAAGGAAATAGGACAATTGACTCAATATCTCGCAGGCAACCTCTCTCCAAGAAAGCAGCAAAAAGTAAACCCGAAAAATCTCTCCAACGCACAACTATTAGACCTCCTAGATAACTTCAAACAAAAACTTCAAGCCCAATCAAAACGATTGCGGCGGCTTAAAATCAGCAACTCGCGAAGAAAAGATTACATCCTATTTCATAGTAATCAAAAAATATTTTATCCAAAATTTCAAAATTACACAAATGCCTAATATAGATGAAGTAAAAAGCTACTGGGAAAATATATGGTCTAAACCTGTCCATCATAACATGCAATTTTCTTGGCTCGATTCTGAAATACAGGAATGTCAAAATTTGATCCCTATGCCTGAGGTCATAATCAGCAAAGATAATGTCACCGTTGCAATAAAGAAAACCCGAAATTGGAAAGCCCCGGGACCGGATAAAATACAAAATTACTGGATAAAATACTTCACAGCAACGCACCGATATATTGCAGAAATTTTCAACACATTCATAGATGATCCCCGGACAATACCTTCATATCTGACACAGGGAATCACGTACCTAAAACCTAAAGATAATAATAATACAAATGACCCAACGAAATACCGTCCCATAACTTGCCTCCCAACCATATATAAATTGCTTACATCCATAATAACACAAAAACTTAATACGCATATTACACAAAACACAATAATACTGGAAGAACAAAAAGGATGCACTAAAGGGTCTAAGGGTTGTAAAAAACAGTTAATCATAGAAGCTGAGGTACATAATCACGCTGAACAAAACCATAAAAACTTATACTACTCATACATTGACTATCAAAAGGCTTTTGATAGTGTCCCCCATTCCTGGCTAATACATGTTTTAAAAATATATAAAGTCGATTGTAAATTAATTCAGTTCCTGCAAAATTTAATGTCCACTTGGTCCACAAAGCTTCATTTAAGAACTATTGATACTACCTTCAGTACATCCCCCATCAAAATCAAACGCGGTATATTCCAAGGAGACTCTCTAAGTCCTTTATGGTTTTATTTAGCTCTCAATCCTCTCACCAAAATTCTTAATAAATGCCACGGTTATATAATAGATAAGACAAACAAAATTAAACTAACACACTTGCTATATATGGACGACATAAAAATCTATGCTACAGATAGGCAACAACTGGAACAGCTTCTAAGACTAACGGAAAAATTCAGTAAAGACATAAAAATGACATTCGGAACCGATAAATGTAAGATTAACTGTATCCTCAAAGGCAAGCACACTCAAACGGAACCTCATAATCTAGAACTACAAGGAGGCACTATAGACAGTATGCAAGAGAAAGAAACATATAAATACTTAGGATATATACAGAGTACAGCAATTAATCATAAGGAAATTAAGAATATACTAAAATCTAAATATAAACTAAGACTAAATAAAATACTATCTACCCAACTATCAGGCCGAAATAAAATCAAAGCTATTAATACTTACGCCGTACCAATATTGACATACTCTTTCGGAATAATAATATGGATAGACACAGAACTCGAAGCTCTTAATATCGCAACCCGAACCGCTAGTTATAAGCGCAATATACATCATATCCATTCAGCAACCGAACGATTTACGCTAAAAAGAAAATTAGGTGGCCGCGGAGTCATAGACATAAAAAATCTGCACTATAATCAAATACATAACTTAAGATCTTATTTTTTAACTAAAGCCAATACGAGTCCATTACACAATGCATTAATAAATATTCCCCACTCAGTTACACCTTTAAAACTAAATAATAACCAATTCGATCCAATACATAAAATAGTAAAATATAGTGATAAAATAATAAAATGGAAAGGCAAAGCGCTCCATGGCAAATTCCCACATCAGATAGAACAGGACCACATAGACCAAGAGGCATCCTTCAGTTGGCTAACAAAAGGTAACACATACAGTGAAACGGAAGGCTTTCTCATAGCAATACAGGATCAATAATCAAAACACGAAATTACTCTAAATATATACTAAAAGAAAATATAGAAACCGACAAGTGCAGATTATGTCACCAAACAACCGAAACCATAGACCATATCACTGGAGGATGTAGCGCTTTAGCCAGCAAAGAATATACACACCGTCATGACAACGTAGCCAAACAAATACACCAACTACTAGCAATGAAGCACAACCTTATAGACACACATACACCATATTATAAGTACAAACCTAATAATGTCCTTGAAAACAGCTCTGTTAAACTTTACTGCGATCGCGACATTGTCACAGATCGAACCATCCTCAGCAATAGACCAGACATAACTCTCACAATAAAATCTGAAAAGACTACATACCTTATAGATATCGCCGTCCCCAATACCAATAATCTAAAACAAAAGCATAATGAAAAAATACAAAAATACATTCCCCTCGCAGACGAGATTAAGAAAATGTGGCATCAGAATACTGTTAAAATAGTACCTGTTATCATATCCTCAACCGGCTTCATCCCTAAAACTCTACATTATGCCCTGAAAACAATAGATTTACATAAAAATTCATACATACAAATGCAAAAATCCATTGTCATTGATACATGCTCTATAGTTCGTCGATTTCTTAACCCGTCGTCATCTTTCACCACATCACAATCATAACTCTGCCTACGAATCAGGTTACTTGGCATCAGCCCGTGCCTGAATCTTTCATCCGGCTAATAGCCGAGACTCAAATTCTTTACAACATAATAATAATAATAATATCTATGGACGCTTCACACCACGTCAGTCTGGCCCCGTGCTAAGTACCTGCAAGACTTGTGTTACGGGTACCAGACAACGGAAATATATTTAGTACTTTTATATTATACATATATTTAAGATTTTTATTATATCATACATATATTTAATACACATCCAAGACCCAGGAACATTGAACTTTTTGTTCCGTCGGCGGGATTCGAACCCGCGACCCCCGGCTTGCGCTACCAACGCGCCACCAACTGAGCCACAGTCAATTCGTGAAGAATTCGTGGATGTTACATCGAACGATTAGCAACAGCCCAGACCCTTGCAATTAACCAGGATATTTTGCCATCTTGAGTATAATAATAATAATAAACTCCCACACTTGTTTCGGTGACGATGGCTGGTTTCATTGAAACCAGACCAGTTACGCAGAAGTAATTTTATAGTCTATGCTATGTCCAGCAGAGGAGGAATATAGGCAGATTTGATTGAATTTTATAGTGCCGAAGTGTGTGCGCAGTGCACAAGAGCACGCTCAATTGTTTTTACTCTTATAACCCCGTGGGACGGAAGACAGACACGACTGGCGAGATATTAGGTGCAGAACCGACTTTTTACATGCCCATCCGACGCATGGATCATCTTACTTGTCAGACAATCAGGTGATTAGCCTTCATTGTCCTAGCCAAACTTGGAAATAACATGTTTCCAATGCGGGAATCGAAACCACGACCTCCAATTCAAGAGCCAGTCTAAACCACTGGACCACGGAGGCGTTGACCATCATGAGTATGCCGGTCGGTCGTGGAGGTCTCACTGTTCCCGCGGCTCCGGAAAGGTCGGTACAGTTGGAGTACCGCCGAGTTTTAGTGGGTAGAAGTAATCCACGGTGAAAGATCTCAATCCCCCAGAGAAAGCGATACGGCATTTCTTAACGAAAAAAAAGTTATTATACTGGTTCCATCCATGATCCACCCTAACCTATCCCATATAGAGTTCGGTAGGTAGGTAGCCGAAAGGTGAGGGCTATCTCAATAATAATAATATAAACATAATATCATCAGCAAATACGATAATTTTGGGTATTTCCAAGCGTTATCATATCGACACATCGTTCGATAGCGCCTCGGCAATCACATATAGGACAGTTTTATTGAGGAAATACAATATTTGGATACGAAATGTAGGATTTTTCATTAACTTTTTCCTTGTGATTGTTATTGCAATGGGGATAATGATTAGGAAAACCATCAGCGTGATTATATCAGTAATTATCAGTCGCAGAACAATATCTTGTACCTACTGTACTAGGACTCGTAGTTACAGGTAATAATAATTAAAGACGTGAGTGAAACAACCAGATAACTAACATTTCACATAAGGACAATCATTCATTTTTCCCTTATAATTTGAACCAATCTTGTAACTTACCTATTTCATCATCTGCCTAATATATCTGGCTATACACAAAATCCACATTCTTTTGATTTCAAATCATTGTCCCGGTCCTAAAGCCGCAAATTTTTTAACTGATACTTACCTGCTTCATTCACTAACAACGTTTTTATTATTATTATTATTATTATTTTAATGAAATAAGGGGGCAAACGAGCAAAACGGGTCACCTGATGGAAAGCAACTTCCGTCGCCCATGGACACTCGCAGCATCAGAAGAGCTGCAGGTGCGTTGCCGGCCTTTTAAGAGGGAATAGGGGAGGGTAGGGATGGGAAGAGAAGGGAATAGGGGAGGGAAAGGAAGGGAATAGGGTAGGGGAAAGGGCCTCCGGTAAACTCACTCACTCGGCGAAACACAGCGCAAGCGCTGTTTCACGCCGGTTTTCTGTGAGAACGTGGTATTTCTCCGGTCGAGCCGGCCCATTCGTACCGAAGCATGGCTCTCCCACGTAGAAATTATATAGATTCGCCTGAAATGAGACAGTATTTCAGGCGAACCTAGATAATATTAATTATACCGTTATATACAGGTTGTAACAAAACTAATTTATAACTGATAATACCTTAGAGGGTGTGTGGCTCCCATGTACAGGGTACGCTGTGAAAGTAGCAGCGCTGAAAGAGTATTTTTTTCACTTTTGTATGGAAAAAATCATCACGCTGGGGCGCTTGTCTATACAAATCTTTCATACAAATTCCAAATCATACAAATTTCCATACAAATTCTACCGTGGGAGAGCCATGGGCCGGCTCGCCCAGAGAAATACCACAGAAAACCGGCGTGAAACAGCGCCTGCGCTGTGTTTCGCCGAGTGAGTGAGTTTATCGGAGGCCCAATCCCCTGCCCTATTCCCCTCCCTACCCTCCCCTCCTCCCCTATTACCCTATTCCCTCTTAAAAGGCCGGCAACGCACCTGCAGCTCTTCTGATGTTGCGAGTATTCATGGGCGACGGAAGTTGCTTTCTATCAGGTGACCCGTTTGCTCGTTTGACCCTTATTTTATAAAAAAAAACACCAAAAAAAATTGTTCGTTCAGCGCTGCTACTTTCACAGTGATCTCTATAATATAAGTATAGGGAACACATACTCTAAAGTACACTTAGTTTTGTTACACCCTGTATACCTAATGGAAATTTTAAGAATACATAACGAGTAACGACTATGCATACTACATAGTATTGTATAATATTTTATTATTGAGATTTTCTTTTACTTATTTTTCCTTTGTAAACTTTTATCTGAATTCAGAAAAAAATATTTTCAGAATTGTCCAACTTGTTGACCTACCTTAAGACAGAATAATTTCCGTCGGGTCAGCTTGGTATAATAATATACCGACACCACGTGTTTCCTTTTATTGATTTGTTGTCAAATGTCCGTTCCTTCATCTCGAAGCTTTCGAAAAACCTTTAAATCTAAATAAATAAAATTAAAACCGCTTTTACTTCTCTACATAAGAAGAATCTAATTTCTAGATAATCAAAAGGTAAATAAAGAGACTGTAGTTACAGTTTACGACTTCAAAAAATGACATATTATAACTTACTAGATGACACCCGCAACTCTGTTGTGTGTGTCCTCAAAATGTGTTTATCGCGCAGAAACCGTAAATTTTTCTAGGATAAAAAGTATCCTATGTCCTTTCCCGGGACTCAAAGTATCTCCGTACCAAATTTCAGCAAAATCGGTTCAGCGGTTGCGGTATAAAGAGGTAACAGACAGACAGACAGACACACTTTCGTATTCATAATATTAAGTTAATTGATATGGATTAGAAGTTAACCATAACATTGGATTTAGACAGGGCTGATAATGATGACTACCATAACAATATTATCAGTAGCCTCAACTCACAGGTTCGCAAATGAAAAAAACAATAAAGCTTCGCCGCCGGTAGCCGGTAAGCCGGATAATCCGGCTGATAGTTGTTATTACACTGACAGTGCTAACACGGGGGCAATATGCGATATTGCTCGGATATAGATAGCTGCAATTAACCAACCCTTCCGTGATTTGTCAGGAATCGGCGCTTAAAAAGAATTACATGTCTCGGTCGTCTGTTACAAATTAATAAGGGTTAGATGACTCGACTTATACAGGGAAGAATCGATACACTTATATAGGGAAGAATCGATATTATAAGCAACTAGATGACACGCAAAAATTAGCTTAAAACGCTGGAATCGTACATTTTTCCAGAATAAAAAGTATCCTATGTTCTTTCCTGGTACTCAAAGTATATCTTTACCAAATTTCAGCAAAATCGGTTCAGCGGTTTGGGCGTGAAGAGGTAGCAGACAGATAGACGTTTTGATTCACGTTTCTCGTATTGTGGCAAACCACATGCCGTTTTAAAACCCGTGTGAACCGCACTAATTTCGATTTATCTCTAGAAAACGAAGAAGGTGATCAAAGATAATAATGATATGATCCCTAAGGTGCGGTCTCCTTTTCGATCAAAATATAAATAATTTTAGTTAAAATACTTTCACAGAGTTTTGGGATAAAATATTTTTCAGACATCATCTTAATAAGTCTTAATACTCCGTTTTAGGGTATAGTACCAACATTGATTTATATTAAATATAAAAGGAAGGCGGGCACCTTGCATTGGCAAGAAGAAAGTTTCGCTAGTTCTTTTTGTATTGGGCAATTAACTCCCAAGTCCCAACATAAGTCATGTTCTGGCCTTTAAAGTATATTCATAAATGTCTCTAGGGCGAACCAGTTGTCTCTATCGTGGACCAGAATTAATGACACATCCACACAGTCACCTCGCATCTGATAGCGCTGACATTGCACGTTTTTTATCGACTTTTTTCGTCCACGGACCGGAAAATGTCATATTCTTATTTGTTTATCTCCAGCCTTGTCGACTGCCTCCATCACGCGGTAATTAGAGAGACAAGATCATTTTTTTCCATGTTAATTGACTGGACGTGTCAGCGGCCGCCTCTCGAGTACCGACTCTGTAGTCTTATGATAGAGTTCAAAGTCGTTTGCGGCCGCGAGATTGGCTTCTCCTCGCAGGGCTGTCAATCGGCTTTTTAGAAATATTATTTTCGGATGACGCTGCCATTTTTTTTGTCCGCGGTGTAGGTTTAATTCGAGTGTCAAGTTTTTGTGTCAGGCCGTCGTGACGCGACGTCACGCGACGCGTGTGTCGTGTGGTCGCATGTTTTATTGTTTAATTGCTATTTTACATTTTGCGTGTTTTCGGTGGACTTCCAATTGAATCAACATAAATCTGAAATTGATACGGTAATGAAAAACTCGAATGGGGTATTTTTGTAACAATAAACAGGGCATGTTGCTTAAAAGGTATGCTGTCGCTCGAAATTAATTTTTTTCACACAGAACTGAATCATTGGTGTACAAATTAGTTCAACATCAAGGTTGAAATTTGGGAAGTAAAAACATGTGTGTTGTAAGTTTATTACGGGTAACATGAGCGTCGCGCATTACCGCAACGCCGGCACGTGTCGTGATCACTCTCCTCTAAAACTATTTGACAGTAATTTAATGTATCAGAGGTCACTGCACTTGAAGCATTCGTTGTCAATGACGGCCGAGCTAAGGTCACATTCATTCATGATTAAACTTTATACCTATATTTCGTTGAGTACTTTGGTGTAGTATTAATGTTACATTTTGTTGAACTCATTCGATACGGTACCTACCACAAAATGCCTCTGCACTAGCTATTCTTATAAGTTATAGGTATCGTAGCCTAAAAAGTTCAATCCTCATTTTCCCAACATTCTCGTAATTTTTTGTGCAGTCGTCAACCATGTTATGATAAACATGATGAATGAGCCTTCCTTCCTGGTTCCCCGAGGAATTGAGATATTTGTTCAGGTAAACCACGGGCGGCTAAAGTGTATGTTACTGGACTTTATCCTCTATTGCTTCAAAGTTAAGTTTGGATATTAGTATTCCATACATATACCCCCGCTGGCTGTGTCAAATAATTTGATGTTCTATTGATTTTATTGTTACTACCTAAAATTGGTGACTTCGTTCGCGACACGTTTGCGTGTATTGTTTACCTATTGTATGCTATGTTCATGAATATCTAAACTTTATCAATATGTACTAGTATTATGTTTGTTTTTGAGTTAGGCATCGCAATGATCAAATATATGAGATTCATTGCCGTTCGAAACTGACCTGCGAGTCATTAAAGTTAGTTTTGTAGGAAAATTGTAGAGTTCCTAGTTCATGTTGCACGAGCTATTACTTTAGCTTACAAGCTACTGTGAGCTAAAATGCTCTACTAAAATGTATGTATTTTAGGTTAACGCTGGACTCTGAAGTGGATCTGGGCCGGCCGTGTCTGCAGAAGGGCAGACGGTTGATGGAGCAAAGGACGTAGCGTCCAAATTCCAATGCTATCGCGTTTGCCTAGTTTGCCTACATTTCTTATTTTCCAATAGGCCCACTAGGCCCCAACTCACAACCCGATTATAATATCGCATATCGCTTTGCTTGTTGACAATGCAAATGCCTAAACTGAATCGAGATTCGAGTTATGAGAATATATTTACATTATTATAGATCCGGGTTGTATACCCGTGGCCACGTACAAATAATACAAAAGCTTGAATACAGTTCAAGTTCAGTGCGATATGTCAATATGGTGAACATCGCGGCTGTGACTGACATTTTGCACGAGTAAGGTGCAGATCACACTCTGGGAGAATAAGACAACGACAGATAGAGAATACTAAGTTTCGAAATGTCTTTATAACGTACCTACTTAATTCATTTTACAAAGGTAAGAAGTACATAAAATTTTGTTGTGTTACATAAGATCTGACAGTAACAGAATATGCTGAATGCAAAAATAATTGAACCAAGCTCTATTGACTCCTACGAGGAAAAACGTTCGGTTTCCGCAGGAGTTGCAATTGCACGAATAAGGCCAGCAAATGTTAAATCTGAACATTTCAAACTTTTGGCTTACTTAACAAGTATATTATTATTTGACGACCTCTGTGGCTCAGTTGGTGGGCTGTTGGTAGCTCAAGCCGGGGGTCGCGGGTTCGAATCCCGCCGACGGAGCAAAAAAGTTTTCAAAGTTCCTGGGTCATGGATGTGTATTAAATATGTGTATTATATAATAAAAATCTTAAATATATGTATAGTATTAAATATATTTCCGTTGTCTGATACCCGTAACACAAGTCCTTCAGGTACTTACCACGGGGCCAGACTGACGTGGTATGAAGCGTCCATAGATATTATTATTTTATTTTATTATTTTAGTTTAAAGCCTTTGATTTGGGGTGAAGATTACACAATATTTGAAATAATTATTTTTACATGAGAAGAAACATTTTTAAGCTTCGTTTATTCGAAATGAAGCAAGATAATAAGCTGAACTAGCTTCATGGTTTTTCTTGCGACATTATCTGCGTTATTATTAATGACTAGTTATTTATCAGTATGTATGCACTGCACTTAATTAAACAAAAAGAAGACATTGTCTGACACTGCTCCGGGCACCGTGCACCTTTCCGAATCAATGAATAATCCACTCGCAGTGCCTCTCAAACTATTCTTAATGTTACGTATTTAATAAATGTCTAGTTATAAACTTTAAATATCATAGAACAAATTCAGGGTTGTTTGTGGGTATTTCGATATTTTCGTAAATAGAATAACTTTCATTTTGTATGATGATTTTCTTTCATGAACATTCGTCGTAACTCGTGCTTAATTATAGAGCCAGGAATATCTCAAATGTAGAGCTAAATTATTCTTATTCTTGCTGATTTACCTTTACGTAAGGAAGAGTTAAAAGTTGATAGCCATTTATGATTTACCAAACATTCCAATGACCAAATGAAAACTGTAATAACTAAAAATTATTCAATTAATTATTTCTAAGTTTGAGAAGCCCTGTCACATCCGCTGAACAGCACGACAGGTTGTGGTGTTGTGACAGCGCCGCAGGACACATCAGACACAACAAACACAACAACCACAACAACAAACACAACATTATTGTTCGCCCGTCAATCGTCTTTAGGAAGCTGACGTCCATTTGCAAAAAATTTTTATACAGAAACAAATATTCTATTGTGGTATTGACTTTACAACCTGTCATAATGTGAACATAAACCTGCTTTTAAGGCTTTTTGTTCTATTTTCCCACGAATTATTAGATGAAGTACTGCGGAAAGTGATATTCTTTATTTACTTCTAAGTGTCACTTAAATGTCGTTATTTAAATACACTTTTCATGACCTATCGCGATAGCAAAAATGTATGGAAAATATTATGGCTTGCTGCGCTCCTAGATTGGCTTATAAATGTTGATTATTGAATTAGGTTTGAGGCTAGGTTAGGCTGACTGAATTAACAGATTTCGAGAGCGTGAGACGTCTCACAAATCTGTCAAATACATACAAATTTAGAAAATATGCATCTACGCGTCGCGTTGCGGTCTGAATTGACCCTTAAGTGGTAAAGCATGTTATAATGCTCTCCCATTCAAGTTAACCAGTCTCAATTCTACCAATTAGTTCTTTATTATGATAGAGTTGAGGCACCTTTTATACCAAATACATATTGCTCTGCCAAAATACAACAGCAAGGTCTTAGGTATTTAAATTTTAACCAAAGTAATTCTTAGGTTCCTGAGGTGTTGTGAGGTCTAAAATATTTTAGAGCTGACCAGTTGCACCTCGCTGTGATTGTTTCTGGAACCGTTCCGCTTATTAACTTTTATCTTCATACTTAAGATTTGTCACTGGCTGGAGTGACGTCAGCGATTACTTTCCATGTTTTCATGAGATTATGCTAGGCTATGGCTAAACAACAGTTGTTACGATGTGGAAAGGATATTATTGATTAATTACTAGCGATATATCACGATAGGACGCGCAATCCGCGCGATAGCCGTCTTAGTGCGCCGATAACCGGCTTAGCGAATAGCGATAACTTATATGTATAACATCGTACTCCGTGAATATTCGAAACCCACATAAAATAATCAGAGGCCGTAGCCAAAGTCCCTTTCGTTATAAACGATGACGAAATTCGTTATCAAAATGTATGGGATTTGACATTAGTCTTCGCAAGCGAAATGTCATTTAGCGATGACTTATGTCAAACCGCATACATTTTGATAACGAATTTCGTCATCGTTTTTAACGAAAGATACTTTGTCTAAGGGGCCAGGTGCCCGATTCTCAAAACTCGATTGTCGTGCGTAGGCTTCTCAAGTGCAAGGCGCAAGGTGTAAAGGGAGATCCTGGATTCTTCGATATACATATATAAACTGAAATATAATAACTACTGATGTTAAAGCATATCTACCATCAATTATGTTAAAGTGGAAACTAGCAAATTAGATTACAAATCAAAAATTCATTTCAAATATGTAACCCCCTTTTTTGAAAGTTGGTACCAAAAGAATAGTTCATCCGATATTATTAAGAACCATAATCTACCTTCAACTGGACAGTAGACCTCTACCGATTAATCCCACCGTAGCATGATGTCATGACAAAGGTATTAATTGACATGGGACAATTGATCTGTCGGAGAGCCGGCAGCCCGGCAGGTCGGCACACGATAACGGCTACCGGTTCTGAATAAGCCGGGGATTAGCGATGGATACTCGAATGTTATTAGTGGTCGTGAGTCGGTGGTTTCGGACTTGGTTCCGTATATGCATTTGTAGTTGAGTGTTGATGTAGGCACGGTAAAATATCTACTATATTCAGAGAAATTGATCCAGATGGTAGGTCTTATTTGTTTGGGTTTTGGCAAGTCAATATTCGTCGTGATCTAAAGGTTAGGGCCTTATTATACCTACCGAGTGAAGTAGCGAGACAGTGCTTATAGTGCAGCGCCCAGAGGTTTTAACCTCTGGCCGCTGCACTATAAGCACTGTCTTACAACTATTATATTACAACTATACTTAGGTACAAGGATTTTTGTTTTTGAGGTGTCATTTTCTTTTTTACGCTATAACTTGCAAAGTTTACCAAAAAAATATTTGTGCTCTTAATTTTTTAGTTATTTAATTAAAAATTAATATTTCACCATATAGAACCAGTGAAGAAAAGAATTGTTTTTTCTTGTTCCTACTATTCAATGACTCTTATCCGATTGTTTACATTTAAAATTAACCAAAAACATATTTAAAAAAAAGAAAGTTTGCTTTGCTAAGCTAAATAAAACTAAGATTTTTGCAAAGTTATTAGAGATTAACGCTCGTCGTAACCAACATAAAAAGGTTTGAGAGGATTTCTGGGTTGTAACGAAAACTGTGTTACACGCACTTATTGTGCGTATTTAATTTTTAGAGAAATGATGAGTTTTAAGTACTTTAAAATGTTTTAAAAATATTAAAACGTTTTAAAGTACTTAAAACTCAACAAAAATGTGTAAAATAGACGAAAACTTTTTTGCTATATTTGTTGAGAATTTATTGAAATAAGAGCTAAAAAGTTAAATGCATCGACAAATAGAAGGTTTTTTCTAGCCTTTGAAATATATTTAAACTTCCTATTAAAAGCCAGAAAAAAATTGGGTGCTACATAATATATTCTCACGTACATTCTTAACCTAATTTGTATTTTTTTCCTTTAAGTATGTTTTAGAAAATGTAATGAATGAAAAAAAAACCTAACCAAAAGAAATAAAATACAGATTTTCTTCGAAATATACGTGAAAAGTTTATGCTACATTTTCGGAAATTTTAATAATGAATATAAGCAACGATATAAATCAAAAAAATAATAATATATTTTATTATTTTGCTACATAACTGAAAAAAAAGAAATATGCAAGTTTCCTTCAAATTTTACAGTTTATGAGTTTACTTGAAGTGGAAGAGAATAATTTAAAAATCAAAAGCACAACTTTTCAATAGGTAAACTTTTTTATCTATGTTATCAGCTACACATTCCTTTTTTTCTTTTCAATTTTCATCCACTATTACAAAAATCGGAGATATACGCTCTAGGCACTCCACTATTAAGGCCAATCAAATTCTCTGTTTGCACTGTCTCGCCGCTGTCTCGCCGCTGTCTCGCCGCTGACTCGCGACCCTACTCGGTAGGTGTAATCAGGTCCTTAGGCTTCGTAAAGTTACATTGATGGCATCAAATAAAATGCAATGCATCAATTTGATGCCTACAAGTTACAACATTTGGTTAGGTTAAGTCTTGTAAGAGTTCTGTACAGGAGATAAATGATACTCGACTGTAGGATCAGAAGTGAGTGATTTATTTACAAAACTTACGGCTATATATACAAAATTTGATTAGAGTGAGCGAAATCAGCGAGGGAGGGCATGTGTGTACTAAATGCCTGGACCTCAGCAGATTTGCACCCGAAGAAATGTTACCACAGTCTAATCTATAACGTAGGTTAAATAAAACTTTAAAAAGCTCAGATGTTAAGAATAGGTAATTAGACATAGGATCTTTTGAATATAGCAGTAGAAAGTGTCATAATAATCAGGGCGAGCGAGCTGCGAAGCGAGTCCTAGTATAATATTCCACAACCTGAGCACTTTTGTGGTACACTCTACGGAAAAACTATCACGCCAATAATTGATTTGTGCTTTAACATAGTATTTTTTATTTATATGTAGATGTGTTATCATCGGTCAGTAAAGGTTTGGTTACTATTAAAATATAAAAAAAACTGCCTTAAAGATTATTACCACGCAGAAAAACGACGCGAGCCCTCACAAAGCTCGGCTTTTAGCTAGTTATTATTATTCTTACTACAATTAATTTAAAATAGTTACTCATCAATATAAATTGCTACGAAATATTTATAGGCGTTTATTTATTTTTTATTCTGAGTTCTGACACTATCAGTGCAGGCGTGTCGTCACAAACTCGCAGTAATACCAGCGTTATATTTAGGTGAGCCCAGCATTAGCATACCGACTGTCATGCAATGGTCGTTGTGTAAGTTCTACTAACTAGCTGCTCAAGTGTGCAGTGTTTTAATTACCATTTAAGGAGTAATGACTTTGGGACACTTAACCGTTATCATAAATCATAATATCCATAATGAATAATGATTATGATCAATGTCTATTATAAAAATCAAAAGCATTAAAATATATCAATGTCTAGTTAGGTATTATAAAAATTATAAAACGTAAAAGCATTAAATTTAATTAAACAAAGTTGTCTCTATAGGCTCTACAGCAAAGTAACTTTAGCTTTGGATCTGGATATGCTCATACAATTTTGTGAAAGTTGAAGTGGAAGAAAACTAAAATGTTCTCACTCACGCTATAATGAAAAGATTAATGAAAAGGTTTTTCAATCGAAAATATTTATTTAAAAACATCATACAAATATTTGTAAATCTCGTACCTAAAATTAATATTATCCTAAGAATGTTGAGTAATAGCTGGCCATCTTCATATCATATCCCAAAAAATCTTCAGTGAGACTGAAAGCCAGATGAACATCAATCATTTATATCTCGTGCGGTTTTCCGGAAGCAATTTTTGTCTAAGGGACCTATCGGCTTTCAGACAGAGAGCGGTCACGCGGAAAAGCGTTCTGCGTTCTCATTCTGCTTTGGAGCGGTCAGTCACACAGGAGGAATTCTGACGCGGTCCGAACGCCCCCTGTGTGAGTATAATATTATCTATGTAACGTAATACAACACAAAGAACGCTAAACTGACCGCTCGAACGCTTGACCGCGTGACCGCTCTCTGTCTGATAGGTCCCCAAAGTCTAGATTCTAGATTCTGAGGCTATAATAATTTATATAAAGTTAGCTGCAATTAAAATGGGGTATTTACAAAAAATAGAAAAAATAATATTTAAAGCTCAGTTTCCTCGCTGTATAGCGAAGCTTTAAGCCAGGTAATTCTGAGATCTCAGGTAATGAAAACTTGAGCATTGAGAAGGTGTTTGCTTCTAAATAGCTATATCACAGAATAACTAGAGAGCTGCAGCCATATTATTGAAGTTGTATAGGCCACAAATGGAACTTGAAATGCGTCCAAATCAGAAAGAAGAATAATAATGTATAAAATTTTAAATTAAGTCTATCGAGGTAACTAAACAAAAAAAAAAAATAAGTACATTTAGGACTTATGAACGTAGCCTAAAGGTAGAGTGTAGCTTATAGTTGTAAGCTGTAGATGTTGTTATACAAGTTGGCTTCAGAGGTCTGCTGGTTCAGGTATCATAGAAGACAAACTGTTGTTTTATCTCTTGAGTCTTGGTGGAATGCCTGCTACCAAGGCATCGGGAGTAATACTGCTTTGATATGTAATAAAAAACCACATGTCATCCACTGCGGGCTAACTACTGGTCGGTGTGCACAGTCGCCTGGAAGCCTCTCTCGTCGTCAGCAGTGTACCGCACAGTGCGGCGCTGGCCCGCCGCATCTACGAAGGTGTAGTAGCCTCGAACCAGGCCACCGTCGCGGGTTTCGTGGGCCGCCTTAGAGTCGCCAGTTTGTTTGTCCTGGAATTACCAGAGAAAAATCAGCTTTAAACTACTGGATGGAATAGTCAGGCCGTTTCTGACGTAGAGCCATAAAGGATCCAATTTTAAAATATGACTGTGATTTGAATTGCAATGAAAGCAAAGGATGTGTGGAAGACAGAGACTGTCCAAGAGCATGGTTCTCCCATCACATCTTAATTATAATAAAATTAATCAGTAGATTTAAAATTGGGTAACTAACAATTTGAAAACTGTCGTTTTGCATGGCTTTGGGACCGGGAAAATAATATAATTTGAGATCAAAAAAAATGGATTCTATGTATAACTAGATTTATTAGCTCAATAATGATGAGATAAGTTACAAGGTTTATTCAAATTATAAGGGAAAAAATCTGTATTTGCCCTTATATTGTAAAATAGTTCATCCACTCATGTCTTTCAATATTCCCGATTTCTGAATTCTGAGACACAACAGGAGTTTATCTATTCACTAGAGCGCTCTTTATTGGCTAATGTTAAAACAACCAATCACTGACAACTTGTTTGAACACTCAGTCTAGAGGTATATTAATTCATACATACATAATATTTATTCCATCTTCAATAATAATTCTTAATCATCTACACTTTACATTGATAAACACATGATTCTTTTGTTAAGATTACACGAAATAGCCTTAAGTTTTTTTACAACGATATTATAGGATACCAAAGACTTAAACCTAGACCTAAAATTTCGTAGTCCTTCTGCATATAAATAAATTTCTCTGATAGTACATAATACCAAATGTTAGAGCATTTGGTATTATCCAGGAGGGAGCCTACGCCAGCCTGCCATGATTGTGGCGCTGCGGAGGACACGGCCTAGCACACCCTCGAGGTGTGCGATCGTTGGGCCGTGCAGCGCCATGATCACATGGCGGTGCTTGGGCGGGACCTCTCACTCTCGGGCATGGTTCGCTGCATGCTCGAGAGTGATGAGACCTGGCAGGCGGCGGTCTCTTTCTGTGAAACCGTCCTTTCGCAGAAAGAGGCCGCGGAGCGGAATAGAGAGGATGACCCATCCTCCGTTCCGCTCCGCCGGCGTAGGACGGGAGTGCGGAGGCGTCGCTATGCGATGCGATGCACACCCCCAACCCGGGGCACTCATAAAGGGTTTCCCCTGCGCACCAATAAAAAAATGGTATTATGTATTGGTGTGTCTACAGATACATCAGTATGTATTATGTATAATATGATAGTAACTGTATAATATACACAAACCAACAAGTATGTAACAGATTAAAAATGCCTTGTTTTTAGTTATGTAACTTTTTGGGAAAGTAGGTTACCTCGTAAATAAAGATCAGAACTGTGGGATTTTTACCTACGTACATTATTTGCATAAAATATAATATTAACCTCAATTATTATTTTTATTTACCTTGATGCAATTATAAAACCAAAATAAGCCTTAACCTGCATTGGAAAGTTGATTCTATGCCTCAGCAGTTGAGTTCAAATACGATGATCAAGGAGACATTACGTAAGAGTGATGAAATTTGGGGCCGTGTGACATTGTCCCGATAAACTTTGTTGTGAATTGTGATACGTGATACATGTGATCACTAATTAGGCTTTAATATGTTCGTAACATGATACACTATTGTTTTGTCTGATATGAAGACACGACATGTGCAGGCTTACGATATAGGCTCGAGTTGGAACGCAGACGGATGTTGGATACAAGGATGTATAAGACACACTTTTTTATTTATTAAAATAATAATAGTTTAAAAAAAAAAAACACGTTTTTTTTATTTAAAAAAAAATCAAAAATTTTAACAAATTATTGCATTGTCATTGGCTCCTAATACGTATGCAAAGTTTCGCACTAATTAGACTACTGGAGATAGTTAAAAATCGTGCTCAATGATTCCGTTACATACACACAGCCCAAGCTAATAAAATCGTGTTAAAATACATCAATTTAAGCACAAATATTGTAGTCTATGGAGGATACGTTGTTAACATTCGTAATGTTGTACCTTTTAAAGCTATATGTATTCTGTGTATACTTGCGAGTTATGCATGTTAGGAAAGCTCTTGTTTTAAATGTCCCCAAAATAAACAACATTTTGACTGGCTTTGATCAGCGATATAGATAGATGGAATGTCAAAGAAACCGCTAAAGAAAAAATACTGCAGTTCATTCGCCTAAGTTCAAAATGAATCATCAGCGCCTATGTGGTTAGGTCAGGTTTATGTTCACCAAAGGCTAAATGCATATTTAAAAGTTATTGGCCACTCTTGACATTTAGCTGATGATGACAATGCAAACTTTAATCGTGAATGGAGTACAATAGTGATCAAACGACCGCAGTAACTGCCGCACTCAGACACGAATATTAATTAATTAACTGTAATTTAATGAAGATTTTGGCATAAGCCCGATACATTTTTTTTAATGAAATAAGGGGGCAAACGAGCAAACGGGTCACCTGATGGAAAGCAACTTCCGTCGTCCATGGACACTCGCAGCATCAGAAGAGCTGCAAGTGCGTTGCCGGCCTTTTAAGAGGGAATAGGGTAATAGGGGAGGGTAGGGAAGAGAATAGGGGAGGGTAGGGATGGGAATAGGGTAGGGGATTGGGCCTCCGGTAAACTCACTCACTCGGCGAAACACAGCGCAAGCGCTGTTTCACGCCGGTTTTCTGTGAGAACGTGGTATTTCTTCGGTCGAGCCGGACCATTCGTGCCGAAGCATGGCTCTCCCACGTATGAAATCTATTAAATAATCTGTCAAACTCTTTATTAAATAGAAGTTTAAACATTATTAACATTTAATCACATTATGGTCACTTTACTTTAATCAAGAGTTTGACAGAAAATATAAGGAGAGAGGAAATATTTCAACTATAAGATTAAAGTTAAGTAATCATGAAACTCTGAGTGCGGGCGTAAATCACGCGTTAGATCTGTTATCTCTTCCCTCTTACTGCGATGTCGTGACGGTAGAGCTACTGGTGCTGTCCAGTGAAAGTGCTGTTCCGTTATCACACGTGAAAGTGTTAATTGTTCCGCCGCTGCGCGCTGCACCGCGGAAACCCTGCCAGCACTTAACGTTCCTCTTACTGAATGACGCTTGATGCTTTCGGTTATAAACAACTGATATCTGGCCCTTTAACCAAGACGTTTTCTTAATCACTTTTTTATAGAATCGCCGAATAATATGTGTGGAATTGACATAAGCGTTCGATAGTAATTATGAAGTTGACGTTCAACTCGTACGACTGTAATATTAATTTCATCATATATACTTAATATTAATACGCGAGCGAAAAACTATGGACCCCTTTGACGAAAAATGCGGGAACGTAGGTGCAATAAATTTCGCACAGTTATAGTTTATATGGAGAAGGAGTGCATCGAGCCAATATTGTTTTAAAATTATGCTTTTATTATACATTATTTTAACAAATAAAACGTTACCCACACTACAATGTGCACACTACGATCTTTTGAGTGACAAGTCTATATAATACACAAGAATTATTCTCTTTTATTTATGGTTGAAGTCTCTTCACAAATTGAAAATTAATTGTAGTTTTTTTTATTGAATCTTAAATACTATTAGACAATACTTACATGGCCAGTCTGAGAATAGCTGAGTCCCAGAGAAAAGAGACAAAAAGTAAGTATAGGCAATATTTTGACAATAGTATCTTAACATCGTTAAAACTTATTATTTAATTTATTATTTAAGATCGAATTTCGACCATTGGGCGATCTCTAGCACATTTTGATCGGGGATTCTGTAAAGAAGCGATAAGAAAAATTCTTGGCTAGGGGCTCTGTTCATACTAATATGCTAATAAATAATAAGTGTCTGTCGGTCTAGCTGTTACTATATCGAATTTGGTTTACTTTGAGTCCCAGGAAAAGACAGAGTTTTTTCATTCCGGGAAAATCTCCTCCGCCTGGGCGCGTGGCTTCCTGGGAATTGCGCCGCAACAAATAGTTGTTGGCATTTGGCAACGTCTAGTTACCTGCTTCTGCATAATATTATAATTATTATTATTATTATTATGTTGACTATGTAAGAGACAAGTTACGCTAGAAGTAGAAACGCTAGATAATTCTATCGTTACATTCATTGTAAATGCAGTTACAATCTTATTCCTCGTTTTACATTCCCAGCGTTCTCCGAAAGTTACTTTCTATAAAAATTAATAGCAATTTATACACGTAGAATGTCTAGTGCAGTACAAGTGCTAACATAATATTAAGTTTATAACTTGTAAGATCTAGAGTTGGGACAACCAAAAAATCAGTGATTTAAAAGGATACGGAAATTTTACTGCCTTACAATAATAATTATTCTGTTAATAAATTCAAATGCCAAATATATCAAAGGAATGCTTAATTTTTTGTTAAAACGTAATATTTTAGGTATCCCAAAGCTTATAAAGTGGAAAAACTATAGGCTTAAGCATTCGTAAAACACGACTTAGAACAATGACTTAATCGTTATCACAAGGTCAACCAGAAGTCAGGTACACGAGTGAAATGGTATGAACGAAAACGAGTCAGGGTTATAGGAGCAACGGCTAAGGAGTATCGTGATTAATGGTATTAGTTCACTGTTATAATATGTTATTTATTGTTACACAACAATAGTTAAGGTTTTATTTGCAACATACAATTTAAAATTTGGATTTCTTTAAATGTTCTCGAGCATTGTGATCTAGAATGACTTAGTAATACTTTTAGAAAGATACTAATCGGAGCTAATCAAAGGCAAAATGTAGAGTCTTAATTTATTTTGGGCTTAATTAAAACAACAGCTACAACTATCACCAACAATATTTTTTGGATCATTGCCGGTTCTAGTTCCCCAGGATTCAGTTCCCGTCTGTATAGTACACTACACACACCTTCTCAAATTGTCGTAGCTGTGCGCATTCCAGGTAGAGGTACAGAATAACAAATCTAAATCTAAATCATTTAAAAAAATAATCAAAAACTACAATCTAAACATTTATACAAATCTACCTGCAGATAACTTGTATTTCCTATCCAGTTTATATTACTTCTTTTTTTGACATTTAAATAAGCCTCCTTCCTTGTGGAGTTGTATCCATGCTCATTTCAATTTCTTACGATTACCAAGACTACATACGTGTCGGAAAGCCGTGCCGGTCTACTGGGCACGATCAATGAGTCTGTTACTGTTACTACACTTACTGACCGCATTGTACACTGTACAGTCAATGACTTACTATCGCTATCGAGCGTTGGAAAATGCATGTAAACAGGTAGTAGGTATCTGCTAGTGTGACAGAAAACCAAACGGAATATAACTATACTGCTAAGGGTCAATTCAGACATCAACACGACGCGAATATGCATTTATAAAGTACTGAATTATTGACAGATTTCAATTGCGTCAGACGTCTTGCAAATCTGTCAAATCCATACTTTAGAAATGCATCTATGCGCGGCGCGTCGCGGTCTGATTTAACTCTAATAGTATGGGATCCGACCGTAAAATCCTGCATGAATCGTTTTTTTCGATGAAATATATTTTAAAGTAATCTTTAGAACGTATGCAATGGATTAATGTTGGGTTGCCTTGTCAAAAGTAGCCGCAAGTGCCTCTAATTATGTTTAATGTTCATGAGATAAATGCATAATTTGCATGTATATTTTTTTTTCAATAAATTTTACATCATTTGAAAGAAAATAACGTGACAAAATAAGGTATAAATGGTTGCCAGCTCTAAGTCGGCCGCAACCTAGGGTTGCCAGTCTGTAAACATACATAGTTCTTCGTCAAAATTGAAGCATCGATTTTTTTAATAATTTTGATAAAAAATTAAAGTTTTATGCATTTTGTACATGAATATCCATGGTTGCCAATTGCACGATAGCCGCAAACTGGGGTTGCCGTCACTTTTGTATACGATATCGCGTGAGGTTAGGAAGCGCAAGAGAAAAGAAGCACGCATTGTGACGTGCGATAAATGAGGATATTACATAGCAGCTGCGACACTGATAGCCTAGTCAACGAATATTTGTGGATGGAAAAGTCCCAAACAGAATTATTTGTTTTACTATGTAGTACAAAAAAAATTCATAGGAACAGACGGACGGACGGACTGGCAGGTAGGCCAGGTTCATAGAAACGAGCGGGCGGGTGGACGGACTGAACTAAATAACTAAATTTGACTGACATAATATAATAATAATTTGTAATTACACAAAATAACGCCAGTAACTCTGTTGCGCCAAAACTCGTTTATCACGCGGGAACCGTATGTTTTTCCGAGATAAAAAAATATCATAATATATCCTTTCCCAGGACTAGGACTAGAACAGAAAATCGGCTTAGACAGACAGACGGACGGACGGACAGACGGACAGACGGACAGACGGACAGACGGACAGACGGACAGACGGACAGACGGACAGACGGACGGACAGACAGACAGACAGACAAGACGAGAATTATTATATTATTATAATATATAATTTAATCTACCCACACCTTGTATGTTAAATACGTTTCAACTCTAATCAAAAATATTCGACATTCAATTTGGCATAAACAATAAAACCTACGAGTATTTTTTTTTAACATGATTATTAATGCCGAAGAATAAACTTAATATGCTATAATTTTATTCGAAGACGTGATTTTTTATTAAATCCTTGAAAACGGCACTTGCTATATTTTTTGTACTAAGTAAATGCTTAAAAAAATCTCTATATCTGATCTTTTGCATTTTGTAACTTTTTAAGGTTTTCGTTTGGTTTTCGTAGTCAACAGGGAATTTATAGCTTCGGTCTGTCCCCGGTTATGCTCAGAGATTACAGGACCTTTAATGTTTAAAGTCGTAATTTGGCATATTATGCGCATATTATTGATGCCGACAAAATTGAAAATCTTTAAAAAAATATAATATGGTAAAAGGAAAACTATCACGGCTAAGAATACTTTATAATTTATTGAGTAACTAGCAGAAGCGTAGCATGCCTTAGCCCCATATAAAATTTGTTTGGGGGCAAAATGTAAAAAAGGCAACCTTAGGAAAGGTTGCCTTTTTTTACATTTCTCATATTTTGTGAACCCGTCGATCGTGGAAAAACGAGATACAATATCTTATCTATTGTTATCGCAGCCGCATGTGGCCGCTTGGGGCTTGATGAATTAATAAAAGAAATGGAAAGTTTCTATTCACTTTGGAGGCCCTTGTGGCCCGGGGGGCCCGTATAATTGATACGGCATATACGGCGGTAGCTACGCCCCTAGTAACTAGATGATACCCGCAACTCGATTGCGCCAAAATTCGTTTATCGCGAATGAACCGTATATTTTTCGGGGTAGAAAGTATTTTTGTCCTTTCCCAGGACTCAAAGTATCTATAGACATACAAATATTCAGCAAAATCGGTTCAATGGTTTGGGCTTGAAGAAGCAACAGATAGTCAGACAGACACACTTTCGCTTTTATAATATTATAAGTAGTATAAGTGTATAGTATGGATACTCGTTTAACAAAAAATAAAATAAAATAGGAAGTATAAGGGAACTTTTAGCTCAAATTCCTAAGTCAAATTTTGTTTTGGACTTTTCCATCCACAAATATTCGTTGACTAGGCTATCAGTGTCGCATCTGCTATGCAATATCCTCATTTATCGCACGTAACAATGCGTGCTTCTTTTCTCTTGCGCTTCCTTACCTCACGCGATGTCGTATACAAAAATGATGGCAACCCCAGTTTGCGGCTATCGTGCAACTGGAAACCATGGCTATTCATGTACAAAATGCATAAAACTTTAATTTTGTATCAAAATTATAAAAAAAAATTGATGCTTCAATTTTGACGAAGAACTATGTCTGTTTACGGGCTGGCAACCCTAGGTTGCGGCCGACTTAGAGCTGGCAACCATTTATACCTTATTTTGTCACGTTATTTTCTTGCAAATGATGTAAAATTTATTGAAAAAAAAATATACATGCAAATTATGCATTTATCTCATGAACATTAAACTTAATTAGAGGTACTTGCGGCTACTTTTAACAAGGAAACCCAACATTAATCCATTCCATACGTTCTAAAGATTACTTTAAAATATATTTCATCGAAAAAAACGATTCATGCAGGATTTTACGGTCGGATCTTAGGCCATAAGGGCTCCCGCACTGCCGCACCGGCCACAACCACAAAACGCCGCTACCGGCATATTATTTCCTGTAGTTTTCATACATTTTTTGACGCCAGTGGCCACCACATGCTTCAACGATTCACTTTACGACCAATAGACTAGCTTAAAACGGCGTTTGTGGCTGTTGCGTGTGGCCCGTGTGCGGCGACACAAATGGTTGCTTATCGTCGGTTCCAAATCCCAATTCGCATGCCTTGAATGTTAGTTTTGGAGAAAACTTTCAGGTCTTTGGGTTTTTAAACCCAACTAAAACTATTCGAAGATACGTGTTTTGCGAAATATTTATCCATTTAGTACTCCTATTAAGACAAGTATGTAATTTCATCGAACATTGAATGTTAGGTGTTTAGAGACTTTTCATATATTTTTTTAAATCATTTTTGTTATCGTTGCGACTATTATGACTGAAGGAATTCATGTTCTTAAAACATTATCCGTTACACCTCCCAGTTACAAGTATTACCTTGTACCAATATGTATTCTGTGGTATTACGTAGAACAGACCGCAATCTCCAACTGACAGTGTGAAAGTTGTGATTTGCATATTTTGTCGCCGGAACCTGTCTGAAGGTCAGTCATTAATGGACATATAACTACTTTTAATTATTATACAATATCAAATACCAGGGCATACTTGAAACCAGGGGTAAAAACATTTCGTTATGTAGGTATTTAAAGTTTAAGTTTGTAAATGTAGAGTTTTGACTCTACCTCTAAACTATGTACAGGTACTACATATTTTCCTTCTTTTTCTTCGAGTTTTGTACCTAAATTACTATTTTCCTGTAACTAATAATGCATTTTATTCTATTTTATTATTTTTTAGTTGTTGCCGCCGACAATTGTTTTTACATGTGAGGTACACATTGCACTTTTATATCAAAGTAGAGTCGTCGTGAGTTAAAAGTTTTCATGATAATGTTCAGCTCCTGTTTATAATTTCGCTAGTACAGCCCTCGTGTTTATAAACAGCTGTATTTATTATTAGTCAGTAGTTACTAGTTACACAAGATACACGCCTACTGATATCATCACTATTGTTACACGCATGTTTTTAATTAGAGATCATTTTATTATGTTTTCTATTGTTGGTTCTTTCAATGTCTTTACTTTCTTTCTTCGTCAGCCATAAAGATAAAGCAGTTCGTATTTTAAAGATCACGTCAAGTTTAAACTTTTAACACTCTAATAATATTATAATTGTTGACGCATAGTTTATTCTACATTTCATTCAAGCCCTAAATATTGTACGTATTGCTTGGTACTACTAATATATTATATTCTGTGGTATTGCGTAACGCAAGCTAATAATAATAGGGGTTGATTTAGGGGTGTCCTATTATTGTGTTATTTCTTAAATTCTATCTTTATTTATGAAAATACACCAAAACTCTACGATTTGATCTATGAGTTTTCATCTCAATATCTCACGAAACACGACTCACAAGTCACAAAGCATAGTGTCAAATTACCCGCAATACAAGATACGTATCGTATCTCTGTAAATAGGTACAAATTGTATACTGTTGTTATACGTAATCCAATACGGCCGTTTCACTGAGAAAAGAGGTTTAGTTGTGATTTGTGAAGAAACGTAGAGATTAAAACTGAAAGACTTTGATTCTAATAATAAATATGTAATATTAATGTTTGAATATTAACGGCCGCATTCAAAGAGATTTAATTTTTATGAGGATTATGATATCGACTCTATTCATTTTCTGGCAAACATTTCATTAAATTAATGATAGATAAGTTTTCATTAAATATTTCCGAATGCGGCCGTAAAAGTTGTAAGGATGAAAAATAAGTAAAGACGTCCTATGTCTTTCTTAATCTAAATTCAGACTTAAAGGAGTTTGAAAAAGATTTAAAGATAGGTTAATCAATATTTCAGATAACTATAGTCAGGACAATTTATGGTGGCACCAGCGGTCATTGACCTTTTTAGTCTAGGAGCTATGTGAAAAATACTCGCACTGCATTCTGTTAACTTAAGAATAAAATTGAATTCTTGTAAAGAAACAGACTATTATAGTTTCGTCGGAAAACGTCTTGGTTACCTCTTCGTATGATAATCTCCAACTATTTATGAGTTTGAACTTTGAAGTAATAATATTTAATGAAATAATAAATAAGTATTATTCATACTGTATTCACATCGTGTATGTAAAATACGATATCACCCTTAGATTAGAAACATCTGTCACTTCATTGTCAATCGCGATTTATATAGAAAATGACAAGTTTTTTTGACAGGAAGTCAATGACCGCTTCCGCGATTTGAGAATAGCTACAAAATTGAAGATTTCAGGTTACTCACATGTATGTCATAGGAGAAGCTGTACTGTGGGTTAGGGTTGTACTCCTCTTGGGTCTCCGACACGTCTGGGTCCTTGGTGTAGTGCGCCAAGTTCAGCGGCCTCTTCCTCACACCCTGGTAATGTTGCCTAAGAGGTTCCCGGACGAAGTTCAGAGGACTTCGGAACTCAATCCGCTGGGCTGGTCGTCGCGGGAAGCTGATGATCGGCTTATTATATGCCGACAGCTCTATAGCTTGTGGAGTGTATTGGCTTTCAGTAAGCTGTCTTATGGCGATGTCTCGCTGAGAATCTGGTAGCTTAGTATCTGGATCACTGATATGGTTAATAAGGGCTTCTTCAAGGTTGTTGAAGGTTTTGTACGCTAGTTCCCGGCCCTTGGCCCCGGGGCCGGTGTCGTCAAAGTTGTTCTCGATGGCGAATGTCAGCTGGGATCTGGAGGCTGCTGTGGGCTGGTCCAGTAGCGCCCGCTTGTTCAGTGACCGCGCTTGTGATAGGCATACTGTTAGTACCTGCGCAGAAAGGTTTTTGCAGTTACTCGTATGTTATAAAAGCTAAATGATCCTTAAAGTTAAAATATCGTTGGAGTTATTTTTCTGTGTTCGGTTTAATTCCTCTGCGAGTAAGACTAAATACTACAACGCCAATTTTACGGTGCTCCAATGATCATGTGTATTAATAACTGTTAGCCTTCCCAGATCAGACAGTAAAGTCCCTGATCGAAATTATACAAAAGGCAGTTATAACTTATACCCTGCCAATTCTTTGTACTAAATTGTAATGTAAATCATCAAGATATGCGTAAGTTTATTTCTTGTTTTTGGTTTTAACATTGAATAAGTATATTAAAATAATGTTTATGAAAATTACAAATTGCTTAACATGTTGAAGGAAGTAGGTATTTTACATAACGATGGACCTCATAGCGTCATGAGGTGAGATGTCACAGAGCAACAAATTTCTCCTTTAACTGGCTCTTAGCAGTTTAACTGACTCACCTAATACTTAATTTGAATAACTATATTATATAACTTTGTTATGAATTACGTCTTGTTTGTCGTAAAATGTACCTAATGAATAGTAATTATAAAGCTGTTTCAAAAACAGCAGTAACGACATCACTAATTTTTAACCACTTAATAACCATTGGATAGGGGAGACTGGGTACGGTTGTGAAAATTTTGGTTTGAAGGCCAATAATTTTGTTAATTTATCAGCTAGCTGGGAAATTTTTATCAAAAACCATAGTTTATTTATTTGTCTATATAAAAATACCAATATATCATGCTAAAGTACGCTGTATTAGTCATGGAATCAAAAGAATGAGGGAAATTGTCACAAGCGACCACAACCCGAGGACGATTGTGACAGTGGTTGGGGTCAGTAGTCTACAAAAAAATGGTTTATATGATTTTTATTTCAATAAAAATGTACCATAAAAAAATCACAATCTTATTCTAAACAAATTCATCTAGCATATCAAAACATAGTCTATTTCTAAACATATTTATCGACCAAAACAACGACATCCTATTAATTTGATTTATTTTCGCCGTTCTTTGTAAATATAAGTCCTACATTTGACTTCTTCGTAAGTATTTCGTATTGACTGATAATATCCTGCGCTCGTTTGGTCTTCTGCAAGCGTTTTTAGGACATCTAAGAAAAAAGATAGAATAAATGTATGTCACAACCGTACCCAACACAGAATTTCAAAAACAAACAATCGCGACGAATCAGCTAAACGATTTACGTAAATAATAATCACTCGTAGTTAACTACTAATGATCAAGTTATAACAAGAAAATAAACGACATAGATTGTTTGTCTACAAAAAATAGTTAAAATTAAAATAAATCAAACAAGAAAACCTACTTTTGACTTTTGAAAAGCAATGTGGGCCCCTGATAACGTTATCGTCAAGTGCTGGCTGAAGCAATGCTGGGAGAAGCATTCAGACTTGCAAGACGCGTTTTTAGGGTTCCGTAGTCAACAAGGAACCCTTATAGTTTCGCTTTGTCCGTCCGTCTGTCTGTCTGTCCGTCTGCCTGTCCGTCTGTCTGTCCGCGGCTTTGCTAAGAGACTATATAGGACCTACAAAGCTGTAATTCGGCATGAATGCACATATTAATGATGCCGACGAAATGGTATATAAAATCTTAATTTTTTTTATGGTACCTCCCCTACACATCAAGCGGGGAGGATTCTTTTTACGCGCCCATTGGATAGGTTTTTTAAAAATATTATGATTATTCAAAGACTATTTTCCGATTTAGGGACCCATTTGTGAAATATGAAGTTTTAAAGTGGAAAAAATCGTTAGAGTCCAATGTCCCCCCCCTTCTACTAGCTAAACGGTTGCTTCTGGAAATGTGAAAAAATTCACGGGAGTAGGAAATATGCTGAATTTAATAGGAAAACTATCACTGCTAAGAAGACTTCATAAGTTATTGAGTAATAGTCGATCAACTAAAAAAAATGTATTCGGCGAAGTATAAAGGAACTTTTTGTTCTAATTCCTTTGAACGTAACTGAGATGATGTTGTTAGTAGTGTAAAACACGTTATAAATATACATACATTGGCCATACAAAAATTATCAAAAACTAGCGGTACTACGGAACCCTATATTGCGCGTGGCCCGACAAGCACTTGGCCGGTTTTCTCTCTTAGCACCCATCCCCATATTCCGTATAGTTTCGCTGTTATGAGCACTGTCACAACCGTACCCAGCCTCCTCTATTTGGGAAATTGGGACAAAAAAAATGAGAGGGCACAAAGACTTGTAAAGGTACCTAGATTAAAAGTTTACTAAGCTGCTCATTTAGTGCATTAACAGTTTATAATATGTTTTGAACTAAAACGACTTTATTTGTAAAAATTGGAAAACACTTCCTCCCTCTTTTTATTGCAAATTCTATCTCTACGTCACACTGATCGCTTTAATAACCTAGGTCAGTGTTAACAACCTTACAACCGCATCTATTCTTCAATAATAACAATTAAATATCCGTTAAAAAAGTCCGTTATAAAGTGTAACACCGAACGAGGTCTTTACCGGCTTACGAAAATTTAATAAGCAAAATAATTATTATTGTCGTAAGCAAATAAATAAATGTACTTACTAGTAACTTCAACATTGTCCTTTGGCACGGTACACTAAAACCAATGTACAAAAAAAAAAACAAAACCGCGATTTGAAATTTGAATTGAGAACGCAGGCGAACAAGGCGGTTGTCTCGCACGGAGTGGCGAGTGACGCCACAGACCGCTTGCGATAGTTTTTTGCAATCAATTTAATAATTACTTGAACTCCTACGGAAGGAATACGAAAGGAATTTATTACTTTTTAATTAATATGCAACGGTCAACTGAATCGGATATAGACTTTTTCTACATCGCTGATCGTGCAATTAGTTTTCATGGATATTTGCCCTCTAATTTGGTTATTATAGCCCCTAATAATAAGTATAGTGGTCATTTATAGCTATTTTTTATTAGTGGCTATGATAAGTGGGCAAATCCATTTCTTTCCTAGTTCCTTGTTCATAAAATATATTTTTGTGACAATATGAACTTGTCAAATGACCTGAAGCTATATAATATACTTATCCCTACCTTTTTCTACTTAGGTCATACTTTCAGTCTACTAACGTACCTATAAACTTTTTAAATCTTCAGAGAACTGTATTAGGCGAATGAAGCTCTACCAGAATTATTATGTATTTATTTGTTAAATAATATTCACAGTATAATGAAGTCTTGAGAGGAAACAAAACCGCTGAACGCGAAAGCGAACCCACAACAACACCTACAATAATTGAAAAAAATGTTCCTGAAGCAAACTGAAAAAATGCACCTTATCCTTCAACAAATGAGTACTTTAATTAGCCTCATAACAACACTAGTCTCGAAAATAACAAAATGACCTCCCTCAAAATAGCAACCTGGAACCTGGATAGGTTGTCAACGAATAAAGACCAAGTTGAAGTCCTGCTGCACCCACATGACATTGATATATTACTTGTTGCAGAGACCAATTTCACGTCCAACAGCAGTGTCGAAATAAAGAACTACCAAATATATGCCACCTACCATCCAGATGGCACGGCACATGCAGGTGCAGCAGTGATAATAAAAACTAACATCAAACACAGCGAACATCTGCAATTCAAAAAAGCACACATTCAAGCTACTGCTGCAATAAAAGATCGAAATGAAACATTCAACGTCTCTGCTGTCTATTGCCCCCCCAAATATGCATGATGCAATAACTGAAGAACAAACAGTATGTGGAACTATTCAATCACCTTGGACCGCGATTCATAGTTGGGGGTGACTGGAATGAAAAAAATGTACACTGGGGCTCCCGATTAACAAATACTAGAGGAAGAGTCCTAAAGAAAAGCCCGGATAAGAACAAACTTACCACGATCTCAACAGCAGAGCCCACAAACTGGCCCAGTGATCCGAATAGATTACCAGACGTGATAGACTTTTTTATCATCAAGGGTATAAGTTCTGTAAATCACTGCATAGAGACATGCCTGGATGCTGACACAAACCACGTTCCAGTCCTACTAACCCTCGGTATTACAGCGTTAAAAGTGACAAGAACACCGAAGCTATATAATAAGCGCAAAGACTGGTCGCCTTATAATCTAAATATAGCTCTAAAAACAGAAGTCGACATTGTTAAAGCTGCAAAAACCATCACCACAATGATACAAAAATACTGCTGGAACTGTACACCAGCAAGTAACGCGCTTCCACCGAAAATTAAAGTATATTCTGAAAATATTAGACAGAAAATTAAGGAGAAACGCGTGTGGCATATAAGTAGACACCCTATAGATAAGGCAGCACTTAACAAAGCAGCTAGAGAATTAAAAATCCTAATTATTCAGGAAGCAGAAGGATACGGCGATAGAAACTTACCTAGAAGGACTGACTGCAACAAAGGATACTGACTATATTCACTCTGAAAAGCCTGTAAAAACTTTGATATACCCCTACACCATAAGCCGCCACTGCGATTGCGAGACGAAGAATGGGCTAGATCAACGAAAAGTAAAGCGGGACTATTTGCAAAACACTTAAGCCAAGTATTCAAACCAATGACCGATCGTCTGCTGCTGACGAATCTGATATTGATTTAGTTCTTAATCAAGACTTTCAGATGGACCTTCCACTTAGCCCAGTAACACCCCGCGAAATCAAAAGAAACATCAAGTCTATGGATAATAAAAAAGCCCCTGGATTTGACCTAATTGACAAGAAGATTTTAGAGGAACTACCACGCAAAGCTATAGTGTTTTTGACATTGATTTTTACGCCATGCCGAGAGTAGGGTACTTCCCTGACCTGTGGAAAGTATCTCAGGTAATAATGATCCTTAAGCCTGGAAAGCCTCCTCACGAAGTTACCTCCTACAGACCCATTAGCCTGCTGCCGATATTCTCGAAACTGTTTGATAAATGCTTGCTTCAAAGACTGATGTCTGCAACAAATAAGAAGTCAATAATACCCGACCACCAACTTGGCTTTTGTTGAAATGTCCAATTGAAGCTTCACAAGCGCTACAAGCAAGTCTGCTTAAGGTGCAAAAATGGCTAGAAAAATGGAGAATAGCTGCAAGCGTCAACAAATCGGTTCATGTCACATTCACCCTACGTAAAGAATACTGTCCACGTCAAACGGCACACCACTGCCACACAAAGACACTGTGAAGCATCTGGGAATGCACCTAGATAGAATACTAACTTGGAAAAACCACGTAAAAGCCAAAAGGGACGAAATTAACTTGAAAATTAGGGGCCTGAATTGGCTGATAGGCAGAAACTCCAAACTGTCTATTGAGAATAATTCTTGTGTACAAAACAGTGATAAAGCCATTCTGGACATATGGCATACAACTCTGGGGTACTGCCAGTGCTAGCAACCAATCCATCATACAAAGAGTCCAAAACAACATACTCAGACATACATAAAATGCACCATGGTTTCTCAGAACATCAGAGCTACATGATACTCTCAACATGCTAACAGTAAAAGAGGAGATTACTGCCTATGCTAGCAAATACAATTAATGTAGACTCCAGAATCATCAAAATGGACAGCTAACAATCCCAGAAATAAATCGTAGACTAAAAAAGCGACGAGACATATTTGACCAGGACAGTCAGTCACAGACTGACTAAATAATAAAGGGATGTATTCCACTGGGAATACCACCCTACACTAAGAAGCCAAATAGCCTGAAGGATGATTCACGTAGAGGAAAAAATAAATTACAAATAATAATAAATAATAGTAGATTAAGTTCATAAAATTTCCGCATACCAATCGTGATTCGTGAGTACGGTCCCGCGTTAGTTCTGCACAAGTACGACCTTCGACAATTAACCGGGTACCAATTATTATTATTACGATAACACCTTCCCACAGGGTCGATGATTTCGGCACTTGGGAAGGTCAGTAGAAGGCCCTTCTTAATTACAATTTCTTAATCAGCACAATGTCAATGGACATTAAAATGATACCATGCCATATAATAGTAATTATAATTATTGGTCTTTAGACATAATTATTCTTATGCTTTAAATCCTGTCTAATGAACTCTCTAAGTCCTAAAATTAATGAAGTGTTCATGATTTTTATAGAGAGGGAAGTTCTGGTTTCCTAACATGCTAGAATTATGTAACGGGAAATCCTTTAATTTTTTTTGTCGTATTTTAATTATGTATTTATTACATATTATGTCTGTAATGTAATTGTATTAATCCAAACAAGGACACTTGTAACAATATTGTATCTTTGATGAGCCGAACATTTACACAGCGTATTAATGTAATGGTCCTCTATATTTTTCTGTCATGTGGCGTTTCCAATATGCCAGACAAAGACAAGTAGACCTTGTACAGCCACTCACTGTGTACATAATATTTTTATTACTAGCGAGTAGCAGGTAGTAGAGAGATACCTACACGAGACGAACAAAACCTGATTCATTACATAGAAAATTCTTCTCACGAGATCTCCAGAACATTTTAATGTGATTATTTCCAGGAGACTTTCATCGGGATCGGCGAAAAAACCTTGTCCCTCCCCCGGCGCGGGTGAGGGTGAGTGCGGGGGCTGGCGGGGAGAGGGAGCGAAGTCCGATCCATCACCACCGTTGTCACATGCCATTAGCTAAGGCCTACACGGTGCGGGGACTGAAAGTTGCGCCTGTTATGTAATATACACACGTGTATCGGAATAATCGCCATGTTGGTAGGTATAGATAGGTACTATACCGTAAATTTCGTTGCTAAATGAGCCATTCAAATTTGAAACAGGTAGCCTGGATATGGAATACCACGAGCTCCAAGTCTGTAAATTCAATGTGTACCTGTTTATGTTATGTCTACAGAATTACAGCAAATAAAAAGCATTAAAAATAAAATAATGGCTCCATTTAGTCTTTCTATGTCCAGTACTAGGGTTCATACTTAACGTAATGTGTAGAAACTTAAACGCCAGAGGCGCTTTAGTTCATGTTCGTCCTAAATTCTTTGCATATTATAATAAATATTACATCGATAAATAAACGGTGAAGGGGTCTGATCGGTAATAACAATGTTTAGCCATGTTACTAAGCGTCAGTTCCAACGACCTTTGTGTGTGGGTGTGTCAATGATACGAGGCCCGGGGCTGAGAGTTTGAGTACTTGATTGATGCTAAATAATATACGATTCGAAGAAATGTGTATCATTCCGTACTAATCCTTTATTGCCAGACAGATTAGCCTGTATATTTTGACGGTGATATGGCGTTTTTGGTATGATATCATATTATGTCCTAGGAGTCAAAAGCTAAATTCTTATATAATATTATTTACAAACTATCTATTCATAACACGGAGCAGTAGCTTGATAATAATGATACCACTTATGTACCTATCACCACTCTCGTCATATTTGTTTTGCGTTTACTGCCGATGAAACGGTCGTCAAATAAAGTAATGCGAAAAACTGTTCACAAATTATTGTCGTAACTTTCATGTAACCGTACCGTTCGTGTATCGCAAATAAACGTGTTAACAGCGAATATTGTACATTTTATTTACCGAATACCGGGAACCGTACCTCCCCTCCCGGCTCCAGCCGCCTGACGCCTCTAGCACGAGTAATGTCTACTTTAATAACATTTTTTAGCTCAACTTATACCTAAGTAAATTACTCGAAAAATATTTTATACGTCTTGAAGAACAATTTTAATGCTATGCTCAGGATCTTTGACTTCAGACAACACAACTAAAAGACAAAATTACTAAATGCCTTAACCTAGTAATTATAAATAATATGCATTTAAGACACTTACGTCCTTCATCCATCCGTATATATATTTTATTTATAGCTCAGAGGTCCGATAGCTTCAAGATTTCGTCTGTACGGTGTGTCCGGTCACCGGTGGCTTTCCAGTGTCTAGAAACCTGAAAATACACTTTCTTTTCTGCACCTTGTTAAACAAAGATTTAAAATAGAAATCCCCAATTTAATTAATAAGCGTAATAAAATGCAAAGCCCCTGTTAGCCGGCTGAGTGAAGCCTCAAAAGGGGTTGAGTCGACCCACATAATGTTGAGGGTTGAATTAATACAGATTTGGTGGGATTTAGATTGACATGATAAACTACTTGGCTCTTGAGTATGGATTTTTAAAGAGTAGCCAGTAGGCTACTTAGTTTTGGCAGTCTTTTTTGTGAGTTTACTACGTAGAGCGGTTATCTCGCACTGTATCGTATATTTTTTTCGGTTTCATTGACTTTTATCTACTGTAAATGTCTACATGACGTCCAAACTAATAAAAAATGTTATAAGTTTCAGAAAATATTATGTCATTTTCAAAGCACTATACCTACAGTCTAGAATCTAAATGCTGCCGGTAGCTTCTTTCGCGCTGCAATTCATTTATCGCGCGGCGCGGTAATCTCAATAAAACTGTCCTGTGTCCTTTTTCACAAGAGTATCTGAACACCACTCTTTTTCAAATCTTTATTAAATTATATAAACGGACAGACAGACACTTTCGTGCTCTTAATATAGGTGGGTAACCACTGAGCTGAAATATTCGGCCAAGTGCGAGTCGGACTCGCGCACGAAGGGTTCCGTACCGTTAGAGCAAAAATAGGCCAAAAATTGTGTTTTTTGTATGGGAGCCCCCCTTAAATTTTTATTTTATTTTAATATTATTATTATTAATTATTGAATTAGACATATAACAGAGGCCTTTGTGAAAATATCATGTGCTTACCTGTTGCCATTATTGATATAGAGCAAAAAAGGCAAAAAAAATCATGTTTGTTGTATGGGAGCCCCCTTTAAATATTAATTTTATTTTGTTTTTAGTATTTTTTGTTATAGCGGCAACAGATATACACAATCTGTGAAAATTTCAGAAGTCTAGCTATAGCGGTTCTTGAGATACAACCTGGTGACAGACAGACGGACAGACATCGAAGTCTTAGTAATAGGGTCCCGTTTTTACCCTTTGGGTACGGAACCCTAAAAACAACTTTTCAGCGGCGACGTACAACTTTTCATGATAGACGTAAAAAGTTGTTGCCAACCATTTTGGTAATTGTGCCACCGTTTAGGGAGTCGTGTTCTTGTTTAGCCAAAGTTTGGGCGGCCCTGGCGATGTTTCATGATGGATCACTTCTTTTATTCCGACTTAAACATGCGTACATTAGTTAGTGGAAGATGTTACTTTCTTCGGTTATCTCTCTGAGTTCCATTTATTGAGGATTTCGTAGCTAGCTTAAGAAATTGCTTGAGAAATTTTAAGACATTATTGGGTATAAAATGTTTCGCTAAACTCAACTACTTAGAAAAATATAGTCGCAAAGAGTAAGAACTCCAAAAAACGATTTGGGCCTTTCATTCGTTTTTTTATCTACTGTAGGTAAAGTCGTGTCCCCCGTGTGCCAATTTTCGACCTTACAACATTGCAGTAAGTTTCACAAGGTGGTTTAGTATATTAATATTATATATATCTGTCTGTATCCTGCGTATAGAATCTGCTTGCCATGTCTTACTCTATCCATAACAATAAAATATTCTTCAAAATAACTGGGACATCCCCTTATCAAAAACTTGAATTTTACTTTTACATATTTTATAATAGGTATCGAACATTTTAGCTCATTGATATTTTTGAGTTTCAATTCCAGAATCCGCATAAAAAACAAATCCATCACGCTGTTTCAACATCTTGACGTCTTTGTAATTACAATAAAGGGATATCTCAATTTCTGAAATCGCAAAAAATTGTGTAGCGACGTCAATCGGGGAAATACAGCGGATAGAAACATAAAGCAGCACGACGCGGCAGTGATCCATCACGGGGACAGCGGCCGGACAGATTTCCACAACAACAGCGCTAGCACGTGCGAGTTGCGAGTTGAGACAGACGGTACAGTTTTGTTTTACCTCCGAGAGGACCTTTATGCCGAGGATATAAAGATCTTAAGGCAAGGATGTTCCTAAAATTAGCAGGTCGATGTCTGTCAGTACGAATATCGACGTAAAGGATATTAAAATAACATTCATATCAGCGCGCCTTGTACCGTGGCGCGCGTGGCGGTTACGACGCTCGCCGCGTTCTTGATAGGGCGAAATAGGCGAAAATTATACATTTTATTTTATTTTTTTAATGACCGAATCATTTATTAAAAAACTATTCGGTTATTTTGTTAGAACTATAAAAAAGCTATCCTTTTTGTAAAAAAAATCATATCATTGTCATTGAAAATTACGAGATGTTCGAATTTGAACTGTATTTTTATAGTGATATTCAAGATTTTTTTACAGAATTACCATGCCATTTTTCAATATTCTGTTTAGTTATTTTGTTACTTTGTTCCTTTTTGAGTCTACATCAATTTTGGTGTAAGAGAATTCCACATAATTTCTTCAGACTGGAAGCTTAAAAATCAGTCCTTTCGAACTGGCCTCGCCTTAAGAACAAACTTCGATCGGACGTGTTATATTAAGGCCCTATAGACAATAAAATTAGCAGGTCGATGTCTGTCAGTACGAATATCGGCGTAAAGGACATTAAAATAAGGTTATTAAAATAACATTCATATCAGCGCGCCATGTACAGTGGCGGTTACGCCGCTCGCCGCGTTCTTGATAGGGCGAAATTGGAGAAAAAAACCTTTTTACTTAGATAATTAAACCAAAATGCAAAATGTAACCACAAATTATTCTTCTTTAAGTTATGAGCTTTTCGCGGATATGAATTTTGAAAGTAAAACTATCACAAGCTTCATGAAAAATAAGAAAAATATCACAAAATATTCGAATTTAGCCTCCTCTTCGGAGTTATTTTTGATCGAGTGAAGTTTTCAATATTATGTTTCGAACCACAAATTGTTAAAGTACATTAAGTAAACAACAATGTATATTTTGGTTTTAATAAAAGTCACTATTTGTTTGTTTATTATTGATTCAAAGTCATGTGAAATTGGGTCTATAGGGCCTTAAGGTGCTCCCTCACCGCGAGCAAATTCACTTGTAAATGTTTTCGAGCATTACATTACACGTGTAATGTAACATTAAAGATTCGACTTTGAGCATTACATAACAATACTACCTCCCTGACTGACGAGCATTCGCGTGTAATGTAACATTCGACTTTGAGCATTCCATAGCTAGTTGATGTTACAAGTTGTATCAAGATGTTACACACTGTATCATTACAAGGTCCGCATTGTAATGCTCGACTCTGTAACGTTACATTACAAGCGAATGCTCCCGGTGAGGGAGCACCTTTAGGATTAGTTTGCACGGAAAATGAGTAAGCAAAAATAATATTTTTATTAGTACCTACATACTACTTAGTAGGTAGAGTAAGAATATATATATATATATATATATATATATATATATATATATATATATATATATATATATATATATATATATATATACATATATAGATACTATTGTGTAGACCGTGGGGCGTGGAGTTACGATAGTTAAATCTCTATAATCACTGTAGATTAAAAAACTAGGCACCAAATTTTATACAAATTTTGGACTTTAAACTAGACTTTGAGAGTCTAATTTTATTTATTTTATTTATTTATTTATTTACATGGAAAACTTACAGCTACGATCTTACAATAAAAATAGTGATAGTCAACAGTCAGCCAATTACAAGTTTTCACTCTAAGTTACGGTATGATAATTTAAATTTTGTGAACAACCTAGCTTAATTTATAAAATATATTATGATCTAATTAAAATATTTAATAACAATAACAAACGGTCTGCTCAAGATATAAGCTTATATAATCTTATAATCCTATATAATATTAACCCTTCGATCGCGGATTCTTGGAAATGCTATTGTATTCTATTGTTGTCGCGACCACCGGTGCCCGTATGGGGCTTGATGAGTTAATTAAAGAAATTGGAGCTCAATATTTTCCTTACGGACGTCGCGTTGGTAGTAAAGACATCAAAGTCATGATCCCGGCATGGGCATAGCTTATTAAAATTGCGGCTCGCTCTCACAACCTACGAGTTTAGCCTATAGTTTGTGGAGGCAACAGGTACACTTAATGGTGGATTAAACCTTGTACATTCGGAAGGGATATTAATAGAGAATTTGGGAAATAAATCAGAGCAATCTAGCTCACTGGTCATCGATTTCATCAACAAAGTATAGTCAGCTACCTCGCGACGGGTTTTTAATGGTAAAATATGATATTTTTTGCAAATACTTAAATAATTGTCTGAAAGGTATGGTATTTTTTGGTGATAGCATAGGTATTTCATAAATAATTTTTTGTCATCATCATCAATTCTTATTTGTACACTGACATATAAGTACTACGTAGTACATAATATCTCTATGTATTTGTACAGATTTTTTTAGATTACAAAGAGCCTCTTTGATGGTGTTATTACAGATTAAATCTAAGAATTCAATGTTTTTTGAATATATATCGCTTAAATAAGTTTTTTTGTTCGAAGGCAGTGACTGCGACCCTTGAGGATCTATTGTGACTCCTTCGCATTAGAGTACCATCCCCAATTTATGAGCAGCATTGGGTTGGGGACCCCAACCCAATGCTGCTCATAAATTGAACGATATGGTTGGGGTTGGTGCCACGAATTTCCTATGATGAGTATTCGTAGCGATCAAGGTGCCTGTTTCTGCTCTGTAGTAGAGCAGGACAGTCAAGGAAAGGTGTATAGGTGTCTCGTCCTCCTCCTCGCAGAATCTGCAAGTCGTTAAGCCATATTGATTCCTACCCAAGGTGAGCACTAATTCTGACAGTTTCTTGTTAAAGCCAGGAATTAGTGTCTTCGAGTGTTCAAGGCCAGGGGTCTCAACCCATTGCTTTCTGCTTAGTTTGCGAACCCATTCCTCGAGCACTTGCTTTGTAGTACTGTGGTACTGGTACGGAGTACTATTATAATATATTTTGTGGTACTGGGAGATATTCCGCAGACCGGTTCTGAGAAATAGGTATATCGGACTCTCGGCCCTAAGCCTAGCCAGTTCGTCAGCGGTTTCGTTGCCGGTGACGTTACTGTGTCCCGGGACCCATACTAGGCGGATGTTGTTGTTCCTTCCTAGCATGTTCAACGTCTCAATGCATTCCAGAACCAATTTGTACGAAACTTCTGCAGCAGTTAGTGCTTTAAGTGCAGCTTGACTATTAGATAAGATAATATTTTTCTTAACTAGTGCCATCTCTAGGCTTTCTAGTGAGCAACCGATGATTGCGAAGACCTCAGCCTGAAACACGGTCACAAACTCCCCCAAACTGGCATATTTGCCTCTTGTGCCCTGGCCTGCCTCCGTAGAATCCGGCTCCCGCGCGGTTGTGGTGACATAGCGTATAATCGAAATTAACTTGTCTTAACGCTGTTGAAATTACCAAAATAAAATATAGATAAATAGTGAGCCCACCTCTTGCCATTCGCAAACGTCGCAGCCCGTAGCAAATACACGTCTACTTATATACTTGGCCGGTAGATGGTTCTTAGGTAGTTATTTACTTGCAGTAAGTCCACGACAACTGTCGGCTTTCGGGATTCGACTTTTCTATGCACCGCACCTACCATTTCCATGGACGTAAAAAAAAAGTCCATGACCATATTTTCTACATTTTTATAGATAACACGTCAAAGGTCTAGGATTATTCTGAAACTTTAACAACATTTAATATTAGATCGCCATCCGCAACAATAACACCATCATTTGCGCCCGTGGCGAATCAGTACGGGCAGTATTTGCGGCACAATACCGCCGCGATCCATCAACCTGTCACCACCCCCCGCCCCCCTGGACACCTCCCCCGCGCTCGCCCGACCCACCTATTGTATGACATCGGCCGCCGATTTTTCTCGACCCCGAACACTTTAATTTCGTGATATTATTCGCACATGTTGGATTTGGATGGCTTTTATATTTTACTAGTGAATGAAATCGTACGGGTACTATGTAGGTAGAGGTACATAATATTGTTACGAACACATAGACACTGGTGCCACACATTATAAGACTGAAGACACAGAGAAGAACTTTTGGATAACTCAAAGTTGCATTAAAATCTGTTAAGCAGTTTAACTGCAGACATAGATGTAACTGCACTTATGTAAATTGCAGTTACAATAGTAGTGACAAACAATAGCTTTATTTTTCAAAAAAGAACTTCTATTTTATAAATTAAGTGATATCGAACATTATTTTTTTTGCCACAGTTGGAGCAGTTTTTATTCAGTCTAATTTATAATCCGCGCGCGATCAGAATGGGATGCGGCCTTTTGGAACTGAGACGCGCGTTGACGGCTAGCCAACCGTAGCGTCGGAAAACGTTAAAAAATAGTATTGTAAACTGTCATTTTCTATTTATTTCGACAAGGTTCCATCCCATTCTGATTGCGCGCGGATTATAACTAATATTTTCTAAAAGAGGTAGCTACTACCATCTGTGATAATCCTTAGGAACTAGGCATGTGCGATGTGCACCCAGAAATTGTGTTTACTCGGGACGTAATAGTTTTCTCACCGTTCCACGTGACATAGCAGTCCAACACCGTGTGCCTTCACTTGTCTGAAGTTTTGCGCTACGCACAATAAATTTATGCTAAAAAAATATACTACTAGATGGCGCTAGCAACTCCGTTGCAACGAAATTGGTTTATTTCGGGGAAACAGCAATTTTTTTTTCACAACAAAAATTAGTGTCAAAACTCTATCCTTTCCCGTCCCTCAAAGTATCTCCATACCAAATTTAATTAAAATCGGTTCAGCCGTTTAAAAGAGAAGAGACAAATTAAAAACGTTTAAAAGAGAACCGAAAGACATTTTCGCAATAATTATAAAATTAGTAAGGATGTCTACAGGTATTTTGGACGTTGAATATCACAAAGCCGTTTGAAGTCCAAATAAAAGCCAAGATTAATAACAAAAATTTATTGGTATTTCTCTAACAATCTCATTTCTCCGCACCGCCGACGCCTCACAATAAATACAAGTGTATGTACAAGTTCCCTCACTATCCTCTCTCAGATCACTGGCTCGCCGACTGGGTTATTCTGAAATACAAAAAAAGAATAAGAAAAGAAGGAATATAACATACTAGATGACGCCAGATGACTCTGTTGCACCGAAATTGCATGAACCGTACATTTTATCGCAGCGAAATCTATCGCCTTTACCCGCCTCTCAAAGTATCTTCATACCAAATTGCATTTAAATCGGTTCAGCCGTATAATCGTGAAGAGGTATGCTCGATTGAAAAGACGAGCACGGTAGTAGCGGGGTCAACTACATCAGGTGGGCGAGGCAGAGACAGTTGTCTTACTCATCAAACGGCAAGACTGTTTGTATGTACACTGACGCCAAAAGCTGTGTCACTCATCGAACAGCAATTTACATGTTGCATCTCTCTCTCTCGTACCTGGAGCCGAGTACGGCAGTGGCAGCGGCGACTACGTCAGGTGGGCGGGGCAGCGCGAGCGCCTCGAGCGAGCGTGCGTACGGCATGGGCACGTCCGCGCCCGTCACGCGCCACGCCGGCGCGTCCAGCTCGAAGAACGTGGGCGACTCCATCACGCGCGCGCAGATCTCCGCGCCGATACCGCTCTGGGGCCAACCCTGGAAACCGATACATAGGATTAGTTGCAAAAAAAATATTTAGGGTTAGGGACGTTTAGACTGATAGGTTTAAACGTCTTTTTCGAGACGGTTATTTAAAGGTTTTAGATATTTCTTTTGCCGCTATGGGGCAGACTTCACTCACACGATGCTGTCTGATGGCTTCGTTATTCCAAACTAGCACCAGATGGAGCTCCGTATGTCACTATCCTAAAAACCTATATTGTGTTGCCAGTGGTGTTATTTAGTAGTAAAAGGTTTAGGTGCAAATAACGCCATCTTTCGGCTGTAAATTTAACTTTTCATCCTTTGAAGTTTAGTTTAGTAGAAAAACAAATCGCAAATCACGAATCACGATGCCAAAAGCGACATCTATCCACCGCATATCTAGTTCCAGTCGATATAGTCTTTCATTTAAACAAACATTCGTTTAAATACGGTCGAAATGATCTTTCACAGCCATTCATAATCATCATCATCACCTCACCTGCTCAACAGTAACGAGATGGTGTGTCTTGGCGACGGATCGGGCGATGGTGTCGAAGTCTAGCGGCCGCAGCGACCGCAGGTTGATCACCTCGCACTCGATGCCTGAAACGTACAACGTAAAATACATAAATGTATGCAAAACAATGTTATTATTATAGAGATGAGGAGAAAAGGATGTATATGTAATTGATTGTACTGTCGGTTCTTGATGGAAATTCATTTTAAACACAAATAAAACACAATATTACTTGCACTTCTTCCAAAGAAAAAAAAAAAAAAAAAAAAAAAGTGGAAGAAGTGCAAGTAAAAGGATGTATATTTAAAAAAATTAAGAATCATATAGGCTGACTCGAGAGCTTCTTGCTTACAAAGTTGAAACCACTGTAACATAATTGATATAATTTATATATTTTTAAGTTTGTTTTTAACTACTTTAAAACTTTAATGCTCTCGCTTCTAAATATCTATTTCGGGGAACAGTAATAAAGTACGGATATCTAATAATATAAAATTCATATTAATGTACCACAAGTTATAACATTTCGATTTTATTAGTATTCATATATTGAAGCCCTATAAAGAAATATTTCTCCAACATTACAATTCGCTAATTTTGTAAAAAGTTGAAATCGTCTAAAACCAATGAGGGTTGTTGAAATTCTATTTGCCACCAGGTGCCGCGATAGACGATGTAGCCGTCAGGTCTATCGTGTCAAATAGACACTGTATTATCGTGACACATGACAGCTATATCGCGACATATGACAACAGATTGACACGATAGACCTGACGGCTAATCGCGGCACCTGGTGGCAAATATAATAATTTCAACAACCCTCATTAACTGACGTTTTTGTAACAAAGGTAAATAAATACATAATGACCGTTAAATAAAAGTATCTACGAAAACTGTTTTACAGAATCGTCCAATTTTAATGTGGTCATGAAATTGCCTATTTTCTTTACATATCCTACTAACTTTGACATCATGATCACCTTGTCCGGCAAGCTCGTTGGCGGCCTGCAGCGCGGTGTCGGTGGCCTTGCCCGCGCACACCACCGTGATGTGGGAGCCCTCGCGCTCCACCTTCGCCTTGCCTGGAAGCGTATAGGGTTTTCATTACATTATGGTAACATGTATAATAGTAAAAGTCATTATATCTATTGCATAGCTTTTATCGCGGGCTTTGAGCGCGGCGACCGAATTTGCGGCGGTCGGTGCGGCGTTGCCAGACTTCGGCACGGTGTTTATGTGCGTGCGACTAGACGTATGCGAATTATAATTGCATGAGTAAAATTGATAAAAAATGCTACGCAATAGTTTTATCGCGGCAGTCCCCGAGTGCCATACGTATTTTTTTGTCGCATTTAGGCACAATTTGTTTTGTCCTGTGTTTGTTGATATAACTGTGTGTATTGAAAATATTTTTTTTCTTTCTTTCCCTAAAAATACCACCAACGATTGTTTCATGTTAGTGAATATGTCCAAACTGTAAGTGAAGATATTTACAGTGTACTGATTGTGATTTTTTGTGTTATGTTTAAACTGTGTTTTATTACTTGTACTATATGTATCCCTAAAAATTTGTTTATCGCGCAGTTACCACACTTCATTTTCAGCGATAAATACTATATTATTATTATTGTCATTTCCCGGGACTCAGTCTCTCCATATCAAAATTCATCCAAAACACGCCACTTCAGCTTCTTTACGCTCACGGTAATTGATATACAAACTCACTTTAATAATACTGGCATAAATAAATTATTATGCTCACCAATGGGCAGTACAAAGTCAGGCGAGAGGGCCTCGTCGGACATGGGGAAGGGGATACCGTACAGGATCTCGTCCTCCAGGAACACCACGGGGTCGTTGTCTCTGATCGCAGCCTTCAGAAGACCTGGAAATTGTTGATGTTATGGGTAAATGTTATACAACTTTTATATATATAAAGGTGTAGTTTTATTTTCTGTGACTTATAATAGTACTAATGAGTCAGGATTCATTATAAACTTCTTGAGATCATAATATAATATATCTATTACATATACTTATGATCTTGGAGTAAGAGGCAGCCTAGAGGGTCTCTGATTAGATGGATAGTTGCAGCATTGCAGGTCATGTTTACATACAATCACTGGACACTGACATGTTTACAATTTACATTGATACTGTGCTGTAGGGTGATTCACGACTTCCGTTGGACTCGGATTCGGAAACTTTACCATGCGGTCATTAGTCAATACCTAGGGCAACAAACGTTTATTAGATGTCGCGCGATGAAATTTCCGAATCTCAGTAGAATTGCGCGTTGTGAATCATGGCTCTGTATAATCTTCACGTGTTTGTGCCACGCACTGCAAAGCATACCTTTAGCATCCTCCGACGAGTATGGCATGACAACTTTCAGTCCAGGGCAGTGGCTGTACCAGGCGCCGAAGCACTGGGAATGCTGCGCCGCCACGCCCGCTGCCGCGCCGTTCGGACCCCGGAACACGATCGGAACAGGCACAGCACCCGCAGACATGTAGAACGTCTTCGCCGCTGAGTTGATAATCTGAAATCGTCATTTAGCCTTTTTTTTTATGAAATAAGGGGGCAAACGAGCAAACGGGTCACCTGATGGAAAGCAACTTCCGTCGCCCATGGACACTCGCAGCATCAGAAGAGCTGCAGGTGCGTTTTAAGAGGGAATAGGGTAATAGGGGAGGGTAGGAATGGGAAGGGATGGGAATAGGGTAGGGGATTGGGCCTCCGGTAAACTCACTCACTCGGCGAAACACAGCGCAAGCGCTGTTTCACGCCGGTTTTCTGTGAGAACGTGGTATTTCTCCGGTCGAGCCGGCCTATTCGTGCCGAAGCATGGCTCTCCCACGTATAATTAGCCTTTATTAGTAAGAGCTATAATGCCTTGCACATATCTATACTAATATTATAAAGCGTAAGTGTTTGTTACTTTGTTTGTTTGTTTGTTTGAACGCGTTAATCTCAGGAACTACTGGTCCGATTTGAAAAATTCTTTCAGTGTTAGATAGTCCATTTATCGAGGAAGGCTATAGGCTATATTTTATCACGCTAAGACTAATAGGAGCGAAGAAATAGAGGAAAATGTGGAAAAAACGGGGGGAAATTATTTGAAAGGGCTTATTTGAACGGGCTAATCTCAGGAACTACTGGGCCGATTTGAAAAATTCTTTCAGTGTTAGATAGCCCATTTATCGAGGAAGGCTATAGGCTATATTTTATCACGCTAAGACCAATAGGAGCGAAGAAATAGAAGAAAATGTGGAAAAACGGGGGAAATTATTTCAAAGGGCTTATCTCACGAACTACTAGAGCAATTTTTCTGTTATTTGGGTCAGATAAGAAGTAGACTACGTGAAGGATCATAGGCTATTTTTTGTAGACTGATTTGTCTGTGTAATATCTAATTTACGCGGGCGAAGACGCGCGGAACGTCTAGTTTATAAATAAGGCTTTATTAGGGATTAATAGTAACTAATTAATTTAAAAAAATTATAAATGGGCATTCAGTCTTAACAGGCAATATTATATCAGAATATTAATATCCTCTATGACTAATAAGTAAATAATGACTGGCCTTAGCAAAACTAGATTACGCCTTCGTCTCCGTTGCGCCGTAATTCATTCAATTCATTCACAATACAATATTGGACAGAAACCGTAAATTTTTTCGCAACAGAAAATATCCTGTATCCTTTTCTATCTCTTAAAGTTTCTTCATAGAAAATTTTCAGCTGCTTATGTATGAAAAGTATAATATAAGTAAAAATGAACAAAAAAAACCAACATAAATTACATTACACATAATATTACACTAGATATTCCATTTTTTATGTGTCTGGACTTATAAATTAAATAGTAAACTTACATGATCAATAGCTTGCATAGAGAAGTTGAAAGTCATGAATTCACAGATGGGCCTAAGTCCTGCGAAAGCTGCACCAACTGCGATACCGGCAAAACCTATCTCTGTGATGGGTGTGTCGATCACACGCTTGTCTCCATACTTCTTCCATAATCCCCTGAAAAAGTTTAAAGAACATTAACAATCTATTTGTAATTATTATTTTTAAAATATGATTATCAACAAATTTAAAACAGACTTCCAGAATAACATACAGTCATGGAATATTTTTGAAGAAGTATATGCAACAGTGCAAAATTTTTGCAAAAATATCTATCATTTCAGTTTGAAAATATGACAAAATGATACATTAACATTTACATGACAAATTCAATTACATACAGTTTCTAATAAAGACATGAGCAAGATAACAAATATTTCAGAATTTGAGAAGACATCATAAAGATAAGATAAAATGAGCATTAGTTCAAACAATTCTTTATTAATACCTCGATCGTGGGAATCGCAGACACAATAGCTTTCCAATTGTTATGCAGTACCCGGGTGCTGCTTGGGAGTTGATGGGTTAAATACTTGGTCATTAGATTACAGCCAGCAATAATATCACAATAATACAATATTTGTGTGCATTTTATGGACAATCTCATAATAGCTATGGCAATTTAATTGTGTATACTGAACTATTAATATTTCAGAAAATAGTAGTGCAGATAAAGACTAGCTTTTTATTATGTTTTTAAATTTTTGCAATAATTCTATTACTTAACTAGACATTCCGCGCGGCTTCGCCCGCATAAATTAGATATTTCACAGACAAATTAGTCCACAAAAAATAGCCTATGATCCTTCACGTCTACTTCTTATCTGTGCCAAATAAAAGAAAAATTGCTCCAGTAGTTCGTGAGATAAGCCCTTTCAACTAATTTCCCCCGTTTTTTCCACATTTTCCTCTTTTTTTGCTCCTATTAGTCTTAGTGTGATAAAATATAGCCTATAGCCTTCCTCGATAAATGGGCTTTCTAACACTGAAATAATTTTTCAAATCGGACCAGTAGTTCCTGAGATTAGCGCGTTCAAATAAGCCCTTTCAAATAATTTCCCCCATTTTTTCCACATTTTCCTGTATTTATTCGCTCCTATTAGTCTTAGCGTGATAAAATATAGCCTATCTAACACTGAAAGAATTTTTCAAATCGGACCAGTAGTTCCTGAGATTAACGTGTTCAAACAAACAAACAAACTCTTCCGCTTTATAATATTATATATTAGTATAGATGTTGTTCTGGTTTGTATAAAAGACAACTAAGTAACAGAAACAAACATGATCAATATATTGTTTAATTAAAATTATAATATATAAGTAATAAATAAAACTATTAACCCTTCGATCGCGGATTCTTGGAAATGCTATTGTATTCTATTGTTGTCGCGACCACCGGTGCCCGTATGGGGCTTGATGAGTTAATGTAAGTAATAAGTCATGAAAATTATTGGCAGTTTTTTAAGCTTCCTTTGATTAATGCTTATTGTTTTCCTACATAAATAAAATCAAAGGCCACATGTTTTTGACTGAGAAAGTAAACAGTATGCGACACATTATGTCCACCAAGAAAATACAAAGGCAGCACTAATTTGTTACATAATAAGAATAATTAATCAATTTCTTTGTGGTTGGCTTGTGTTATGACAAACGATCATTACAATTTCTGCAATTTCAAGTTTTTCAATGACGGTTGTTAAGAATAAATTAAATAATAATAGGAAATCAAGACGGTTATAGGTTACCTGGTGACTTTGTAAGCGCCGTCGTATTGAGCTACTTCCTCTCCCAAGACGAAGACGCGGTCGTCTTTTTCCATCTCTTCATCGATCGCTTGGTTCAGTGCATCGCGGACGGTCACAGGTTTCGAAGAGACGGCCTTAGAAGTGGAAAACGAACGACGAGACAGCCGCGACAGAAGCCCAAACAAGGCCGGTGATTTAAACGCCATTTTCACTGTTTCACTGGATTTTCTCCTTAATCTTGGTAACACACGCGCACAATGTTTAACTTAAAAAAGTCTTTTTGTGTCAATTTACAGTGAATTTAGAAGAAAATACCGTTTAAATTAAGCACGGCAGTTGGGCAAGGATGAATGGAGGTCGTCGAAGATGTTAAGACGTCAAAAATATGTCAAATGTCAGTGTCAACGTCAGCAATACTTTTTTTTTTATTAAAGCACTTTGGCTATAAATAATTATAATAAGAAAGAAAATACCTATGGCCAGTGTCAAGTAAATGGCGGGAAAACGTAGCAGGAAAAAAATATTCTTGTATACAATTTTCAGGTCTTTGCAATTTTCAGCATCGTTTTTCTAAAGTCTAAGTAAAAGTCAATACAGTCAATGAGTTAAGCCGGTCGTTTCAATAAAGTGGTAGACGCTTTACTGAAACTTTCGATGGAGTTTTGGAGGGAACACAAAATAGCACGTTTCTGGATGTTGATTCATTAACTATAAAATTTATCAAAAACTAGCGGTACTGCGCTAATATAGGGTATATTGCGCGTGGCCCGACACGCACTTTGTCGGTTTAGGCTATTGCATAGCTTTTATCGCGGTCTTTGAACACGCTGCGCGGACAATATCTAGCTACCTATATCGAAGGTCAGGTAAACCTTCAGAAGTAGATACCTCCAGCCTAAGGAACCGCGACCGAAACTCCATATTGCTGGTCGTTCTTACCTTTATAGGGGTCATAATAATATTATACAGGCAAACTTTCAGTTTTTTTTAAATGACGAAAGATGGCTACGCTGGCTCTTGGGTTATTATAGTTTTTGTTAAAAGACGATTATTTTTATATAAAACTGATATTTTTATATAAGTAGATAAAGTTTTTTTTTTCGAACTCGGACTTGAACGAGATGCTTCATGCTCTACACACTCCGCGTTCCATTTGATGTTAAAAATGATCAAAACGTTTAAGTTAGGAGGCATTTTGAGCGTTTTAATCGTTTTTAACATCAAATGGAACGCGGCGATAATATTTATTTATTTATTTAATACTTTTTGCACAATGTACAATGGCGGACTTAATGCCATAGGGCATTTTCTACCAGTCAACCATTGGGTGGTAACAGAGACAAAACTAAAAACACAGGTGCTTTCTGTGTAGAAAAAAAGAACACACATTTAGGAAATACATAATTAAATATACAATAAATACTGATAAAGATAATAACAAATACTAGGCATACGATATAATGATATAATATTATAATAACCTATAAATATATTATACATATTATACATATATATTATATATCTACATATCGACGATGGAAAACAGAAAGGGCGTAACCCAGACTAACGCAACTTTACACCAGAGCCAAAAAACAAAGAAACGCTAGAAAAAAGAGCGCGGGAAAACGCGCGGTAGTTGCTAATTTTTATTTTTAAACATTGTCGGAGACTCGTAGTCAATCCATACATTATGTTGATTTAAAAAAATATCAGTATATTTTAAATTTAAATAATAATTAACTCACAGTTAATCCCCTCAAACCAGCCAACATATTATACTTCTATTTTTAGATAAAACATCGTCAGAGACCCGCAGTCAATTCCGATGCATAAGGATTGTGTTTAGAGACTCACGGTCAATCCACACATTATGGCGGTTTATAAAATAACTCGCTGTTAATCCCCAAACCGGCCAACGTATAGTTCTATTTATAGAACAGATAAAACATCGTCAGAGACTCGCAGTCAATTCCGATGCATATAAATTGTGTTTAGAGACCCGCAGTCAATCCACACATTATGGCGGTTTATAAAATAACTTAATATAATTAAACACTTGCAGTGATTAACTTGCAGTTGTTTCCCCCAATCGGGCAAACATATAGTTCTCTATTTATAGAATAGGTAAAACATCGTCAGAGATCCGCGATCAATTCCGATGCATATAGAATATAGATTGTGTAAAAGAACTCGCGGTCCAAACACACTGTAGGTACTTATTGACTCACAGTCGCAGTACATGCCGGTTAATTAAATAATTGCAGTAATCACCTGCAGTTGTTTCCCTCAATCCGGCAAACATATAGTTCTATAATTCTATTTATAGAACAGATAAAGCATACATAATATTATAGATTGTGTATAAAGACTCGCAGTCCAAACACGTACGTTTATTGACTCGCGGTCGCAGTACATGCCGGTTAGTATTGAATATAATTGGCTCGTCTTGGCCTCGGTAGTGCCTGCCGTTTGTTTAAGTATTTAATAGTACTTACATGTATTTTCTTATTACACGATAAAATAACACTGACTTTAGTTACTTACAACACTGACTCAATCATCTTAATAATAATACCCAGCTGCGCTTTGGCATGGTTACTGAGTATACGTGCTCGCGTTGCCTCGCGTTAACAATGAATGAGGCGCGCTGGTGAGCGAGTGCCCGACAGTATTATATTTTTTTCAAGTACCCACATACGTCTTTAAAAAAAACGCGATTGCCTAGCAGATAAGCAAAGGACTACCTGGTTAATTATATATCGAAGAATGAAGCGAAGAAATATAATAAAATCACTTAGATATAACAGCACGCAGTAAGATAAAATGTTCTCTATATAGATTTATCGCATGCCGTTATAAGCTTAAATACACTTATAATGGCATTCCATAGTAATGTTATAGACTAAGCAATCTCAAACAATCCTGGTCAAAACTCTTACAGGCACAAACACGCTTTATATGGTTTTGTAAATTTTATTATAGGAATTATTATAGTTTCTAATATATTTTTAACCTAGGACGCACAATAAAACCTTATAATATTAATTTAACTTGCAAATATATAAATATCAATAGAGTTTGTTTTTATCTGGGCAATGTGGAACTTGAATTGGTAACAATATGGCGAATCTTCGGTTTTAAGACTTGCCAATATAGAACCAATATTACTTATAATGGCCCTAAGTCGCACTTGGCAATGCTCACCGAGAAAATGGCGACTGTCCATAATATTTTCATAATAAAATATTAAATATTAAAATGTAAATAAGTAAATTACACGAGGCGCTTTAAAATTTTAATTAAAACCATGATATAGTTTTTCAGAAAAATCACATTCCCCTTCGAATATACAAAAGACGAACAACAAAAAGCTATTGATTTTCTACTATATTATATTTCTGATATAGGCGTAAACGGCATTGAAGCGGTCTATTATAAACACGATATAAGTAAGTTTACTTATAAAGTGGGCCCTTTTTCGGACTTATATGTGGATATAAGTCTCATATAGTCCTATGGAAATGAACTCCTGGAGATAGTTCAAAAATCACTTTTTGCTGGTTGGGAAGAACTCACACTGAACACTCAGTGCATTTATTTCATTATTTTTGTTTTAACTATTTGTTGCACACAAAATATTATGATTTAAATAATAATATACGTACACGAAAAAAAGACGAGCTTTAATAAAAAAGAAGTTATTTAGTTAGTTATTAAGTACGGAAAGAAAAAGAAGAATCCGTTAGTCTTAAGTTTAATCTTATAATTTTTAGAATAATATTTAAAAAAAAAAAAAAATATTAATATAGTAATTGCCCGTGCCTCAGGTTATAGTCCCCGATTCCTCGGAGCTTGCACGCGGAGTACTTATAATTCGCTGATGAGTGATGTAACCAAACCTAACATATTTTTAGACAAGGGAACCTTACTGTTTGATTTATTTCATAAATAAGTTATTGACAATAAAAACCATCGAACAACATAACTCGCAAGCTTCGCTATAAACAACAATATTATGAGCGGTTTATCGCGGTAGTACTACACAGTACACTACTATACACCTACATAGCTACACCTACAACTGTAAGTTACAATACACGGAATACATATAAACCCGATAATAATCTCATAAAAACTCGACGGAGAACATTACTGGGTTAATAAATTAAAAATTCACATATTTACGGGCAACCCAATATGCTGTACTGCTACGTTACAGATTGGTTGGCACTCTTGAATCTTACTCCATTGTGATAAGGGCGAAGTGTCACACCGGATCTGTCGGCGACCGAACATGTTTTCTGGGGCGAGTCCAGAGTCCAGACGTATTAAATCAAGTATTTTTTTTATTTTGAAACATATAATAACTTATAATAGACTGCATCAATGCAACAGCCAAATACAATTAATAGACACGCACAATTACATACGCGGTTACTGAAAGATAGGGCTTGAGACGAATAATTGAATATTATGCAATTTCGAACAGGGCACATATCTGTAAAATATGTAAAATGTTCAGGAAGTGAAAAAAACTAACTTTTTAGCTAGAGTATAATTTCTTAAAGTATCTTCTGAGTAACACTATGGTATTAATTATTGGCCTTCGAAAATTATTAAATAAGGTAAGAAAGAGGTATAGTTGAAGTTCTACGCGTGTCGGGCAAGGTACAAAGTTCGTAGTCACCTAAATAATAATAATATGTATTAATATTTAACTTATTATTATGTTACAATGATTTCGTTTATTTTTGCATGAAATAAATAAAACAAGGGAATTCGGACTTCGGAGATGAGATCATGGTGAGTGGGCGTAATCGAAATGTAATGTGTCACTGGAGAGTGAACTGGAGAGACAGCTAGCATATTTACAATTACGCCTTCTTGTTAATGTCACTTAGATGACACCGAGAAGAAGGCGTAAAGGTCCGGAATATTGGACCTTCCCTTGACTGCCAAGGGGGCAGTGGGGACGTTAAGCTCCGTTTAGACCAAACGAGTGATGTAAACAAACAACGAGCATTCTTTCGTTGTTCTAGTGTGTTCGCCACGTGTTCGGCGGTAAATAGGTAGAATGCTTTAAGAATGCTCGCTCGTTTGATGTAACCGACGCAAGAGCGCTCGAGCAGTTGCCTAGAGCATTCTTTCGTGTTCGGACGTGCTCGCTCTTCGAAGCGGTCTCTTCAAAGGGATTCTAGTGTTCTTGAAATATTTTACTTTTTGGCGGGTTTTTTAAATTATCGAGTATTCTTCTCTGTATTAAATTCATCACCCACCAACGTCTTTTCCTTCTTTTCTTTTTAATTGCGTTATAACAATAAATGCAGCATTTGAAATTACAATATCGCTATCACAGTCAGACATAGTGTAGTTGTTACGTAGTTTATATAATCTTTGAGTGTAGTGTGAACCCTACTACTTATCGTTGACGAATGAGCAATGAGCTTGATGTTCTTGTTGGTTCGATTGGTGTAAACGATCTAAAGTATGTTGTAACGAATTATAGTTTACACTAAACGAATACGCACGAATGTTCGAATGTACGAATGTTCTGGTGCAGTTCTTGCTCAATGTTCTTTTGGTTTAAACCAAACCTTTACAGTCATGATAATGTTGACCTTCAACTACGTGATCCCCGCTTCCGCTCAGTAACCCTGTGGACTGTGATGAGAACATTAGACTTGAGAATGCACCGCGACTCGCGGATTATCTTGTAAAGAATATTTTTCTATAGTAAACTTAGAGACCCCCAATCCATACTTCCATACTAATATTATAAATGCAAAAGTGTGTCTGTCTGTCTGTTACCTCTTCACGCCCAAACCGCTGAACCGGTTTTGCTGAAATTGGGTGTGGAGATACCCTGAGTCCTGGGAAAGGACATAGGATACTTTTGTACGGTTTTGGTGTTTTTTTGTACGGTTCCCGCGCGATAAACGACTTTTGGTGCAACGGAGTTGCGGGCGTCCTCTAGTAATTACTATTTATTTGTGACCCTAAATTATTTAATTAAATAATTTAGGGTCACAAGTTTTCTCAAATAAAAAGTGTTTAAACTTTTATTGGTTGTTCTTTTGCCTGTAAAAGTCTTCTCCAAGTCTAACGTATAAGGCGAAGAGAGTATCTAGAGGTAGATCAGCTAGTCCTGTTTTATTCTTCGTTTCTTGTTAAGATAGCCCTCAAAATTTGCAAGCTCATAATGTTGTTACTTTTAGGAGTTAACTAAGAGTGGTCACAATTACGTCGACTTCCAACAAAAAATTAGAAAAAAAATCATCTATTTTTAATTTCGGGAACTACGACATCACAGACAGACGTAGAAAAAAAATACACAAAAGTTATTTACATCGAAGTCATTCACATCCCTTCGTTTCAGTTGAGACTTGGAGGTTAAATATAAAAATAGAACGCAATGTGATTTTATTTAAATGTCACTTAATTGCACTAAACTGGATTTAACAGAGTAAACCCTAAATTAGACGAGTGAAAGCGCACTAGATGTAACTACACTGCACCGCTGCTACGCGACACTTTGTCCCATAGTACTGGAATGAAGTGTGGCGTAATTCCACTAGCGTGAAGTACTGGCCTACGACCGCGAAGTGTGATTTAGCTCTTGGCTCATACAATTTTATGTGAAGAATATTTGGCCGCATCGTGCCGCGTCGCACGTCGCACCGCTGCAGCGTTCCACCTTGCGTGTCATTGTCTCCAAATGCGTACAAGTGCGTCCAAAGCTCTTGAACTATCACACCATGAACTCTTTAGTAAACATGACTTCAATTTAAGGAGTTGATAATGCGAGTGAACGTGCCTGATCCCGACAAACATCGTTTAATTACTTTTAATTGGGAGGTTAAAGAACTCGCATGTGGGCCCATAACCTGTTATTAGCCCTTTGATCTCCGTTTCCTAATCCGACGACATTTACATTAACGGGGTTCGCACAGAGAGAGCCTTAATTGTACACTAATTCCTTTTTATTATTAGATCCTGATTGATTTCGTAGGAGTGATTAAAAATAAACATAATTAACCTTTAGCATCAAAATTTTGAGCGATGGAAACATTAAAATCATACATAGTTTGAATATATAATGTAATAATAATAATAATAATAATAATAGACATTTATTCAACAACAAAGTTCACAGTACACTACAATAAAACAAAGCACACAACAATAAAGACAGAGAAAAAAAGACATGCATACTAAGCCTAACCATATATAACAGTTTTTTTTATTCTTAATTCGAATTTAGACAATGCGTTTCATATAACTATGTACCTACAAATAATTTACATATATATTTTTGTGGTACGGCGCGAATTGAGTGCTTCGGTATAAGGCAGTGCAGTGCGAAAAGTTGTTGAATAGGACTCCACTCAGGTAATGATCATGGCACAGGATACTGTACTACGATCCCTGGTATTCTGTGGATCCTTGTGACTGCCAGGCGTTTGACAGACATACAACATACAGCATAATATATTACATGTTCTAGATAAAAAAATACATAAATAAATAATTCATAATCTTAGAATGTAAAAAAATAACCTATTAAATATGTGTGGTAGTGGAAGTGTAATTACATATATAAATAATATGGATAATAATAGCATAATTATAATATCATAAAAAACATTAGTAATTGAAATGTCCAGTCTCGGGGCTACAGAAAGCAACAGCTTAGTATAACGTATTACGTAAGAGGCCACCGTGTCGGCTAGATGTATGTAATGTCAAACGACTTATTATATAATTTGCCACGAAATACTAGGGTATCAATATGGAAAACGTGGGAGAGCCATGCTTCGGCACGAATGGGCCGGCTCGACCGGAGAAATACGACGGGCTCACAGAAAACCGGCGTGAAACAGCGCTTGCGCTGTGTTTTGCCGAGTGAGTGAGTTTACCGGAGGCCCAATCCCCTACCCTTTTCCCTTCCCTACCCTCCCTTATTTCCTTCCCTACCCTCCCCTGTTCCCTTTCCTACCCTCCCCATCCCTTTTCCCTTCCCTACCCTCCCCTATTTCCTTCCCTACCCTCCCCTATTCCCTTTCCTACCCTCCCCTACCCTATTACCCTATTCCCTCTTAAAAGGCCGGCAACGCACCTGCAGCGCTTCTGATGCTGCGAGTGTCCATGAGCGACGGAAGTTGCTTCCCATCAGGTGACCCGTCTGCTCGTTTGCCCACTTATTTCATAAAAAAAAAAACACTATGAAAAACCATAGGTGTTTGCTTAAATTTAGGAAACAACATTTTGGAATTATTTACGGGAATAGAATATAGGAAAGGAAAATTTATTTAAAACAATAAAAAACCACAGAGTATAACAAGTAAAGTTATTACATTAAGTACATCATAAATCACATTTTGTCCGAACAAATTCTTTGTTCAACTCCTACATATTTTTCGCCCTTATGACTCTAGAGGTACGTAGGAGGAAGATAATTGTTAATCCAACGTTATATCATTGAACACCAATGACAAGCGATGTCCTGCGGTAATCCTGTATCAGCTGCTCATTAGGCGACAGAGGCCTCGTTTTGGGCACCAGGGGCAGGGGCCAGGGGCACTCGCTCGGGGCCGCGTGGCCCTGTGACCCTAATATGCCGGCCTCCCGGTAAATATATTAACTTTCACATTGATCGGTGGCCTCCCCGTTATTGCTTCTATATTAAACTATCTTTGGGCGCATTTAGTAGCATCTGTTGAGCTATCATAAATCAAAAAGTATACTGACTTTTAGCAACCTTGTACTATTTTAGGGTTAAAGTGTTATTTAAAATATGTAGTACTAATTACACAGTTTAAATATCTGTTTGAAGCATAAAAAGTTTCAACTACCTTGCTGATTTTTACGAATCTATTTGTAAATGACTCGTCAAAATCATCAAATCAGTATTTTGGGTGCTATGAAAAATTGAAATGGATAAACCGCCGAAATCAAGTTTACTTTGGCTTCGCCGTAGATGGAAAAAAATACTAACCTGACCATAGAATTAAGTGAGTGTAAGGACTCTAGTTTCGAGTTTCGACTGAATCATAATACCACGGCCTTAGCGGGCCCCTAGACGAGCAATTTTATGGCGCAATATCACGTATCATCGCGCGCCTTCAATTTAATTGTCAAATAAACTGTTAAATAAAATTGAAGCGTGATATTGAAAATACAATTGACCATCTAGTATTTACATATTTTCTGTAAGCCGGCCCGGCTTACAGAAAAACTTTCAAGAACCAAAAACAACTAAAGACCAGAAAAAAACAGTGACTTACTGCACTAGAATTGCTCCATATGGTTACAAATTTAAAGGCCAGCAACGCACTTGCAACTCCTCCGATGTTACGAGTGTCCATGGGCGACGGTAGTTGCTTTTCACCAGGTGTTCGTTTGCCCTCTAATAAAAATAAAACGAGTGTCTAATCTTCATGGGCGGCTACTATCGCTTATTATTAGATAATGGATCTGCTCGTTTTCAGTTTCAGTTCCATCTATAAAATTCTACATAAGACTCTTCTTATGTAGATAATATTATTTCATAAGACATTGTAAATCTCGCTTCAGTGTAACGCGTCTGTAATATGTAACATGTCATAACGCTTCTCATTTAGTATGGGGTTACGAAACTAATTAATGTAGTTGTTTTATGTCTTGTATGTGATATTGTTTGTGTATGTCAGTCACGTTGTGAGCCGCCGCCGCCGCCGCCGCGCCGCCGCGTCTGCCGGTACACGCGATTATTATAGACTAGTTGTAATGTTACGAAACTGTCAAATTATATAGTTTGAGTATCAAGATATTGTTTGATATTATCTACGCAGCGTATCATTATGTAGCCTGTTGTCGGTTGGAGTTGGAAATATCTTGAAGTTGACAAAACAATCGTAAATATTGGGAATAGAAAATACCGGGATAGAAAGATATCTTAAAGTGTCTCCCTGCATTTAAAATTGAGTTTTAAAACCTGCATTTCAATTTTACAAAAAAGAAAAATAATGAAACAAAATCATGAAGGCCTAAGAGCACGGAAATATGTACGACATTATGAAAATTTAATAAGTGGTTGTACTCAAAGAGCACGAAATGTTGACCTTCCGCGGATGCGTTCGCGCGACCTTCCGCCCCCGGAGCGTGCGCCCCGGCGAGGGCGGCCGCCCCCCGCATGCACACGCGTCGGAGCGCTCCCTCAGACGGCACCCGACCGCCGCGGCATACGGACACCCGCCCCGACTCGGGCCGCTTCGCAACTCGGCGTGAAGTTTCCGCGATGAGCTAACATGGGCGAGCTGCGCGGGGACGCGGTGCTGGGGGACCTCGAGCCCCTGGCGGCGCTGAACGGCACGGGCGCGCTGTACCGGCACGGGGGCGCCATGACGGCGGTGTACTGCGCCGCCTACCTGCTGGTCTTCGCGGTGGGGCTGCTGGGCAACTGCTCGGTGGTGGCGGTGGTGCTGCGCGCGCCGCGGATGCGCACCGTCACCAACTACTTCATCGTCAACCTCGCCGTCGCCGACATCCTGGTGGTGGTCTTCTGTCTGCCCGCCACGCTCATGAGCAACATCTATGTCCGTGAGTACACCTTGCTTTCTACCGAGCTAGGAGCTCTTTCAAGCTGTAACTCGCAGCCAGAGCCCATAGTATGCGTATGCGCATCCCTTAGGTACTGATTTGGAAAAAATATGAGTTTGTTTATGAGCAGGGCTTTATCAAATGATTTTAGTAGTATCAAAATAAACTTTAAGTTTATGCCCTGTGATCTAACTAGTAAATACTAAGCAATAAAAGTAAGTTAAAATGCACCATAAAAAAGCACATTTAAGCGTGTTCAAAGAAAAGTAATGTTGGAGACTTAATCACAAAACTAGGGAAAGTTTTTATGTGTTATTTAAAGCGTTCCCGCACGTAGTTTGTGTTGTTATATTGACTGCAGTTTCACGGTTATTGTACGTGCAATAAAACGCACAACGAAAATATTATTGCTTTTTTGTCGTTTTGATGTCGCAGTTCACCATGCACAATAACTTATTAGTAGATAGATTTAGTCGACTACAGAAGTCTCTTACGTAAAATCTGATGACAATAATTATTAAGATTTGTATATTTTGAAGTGTGTAGAAACGTGTAGTGACTACTTTTGGTGTCGAAAGTGTATGAAGTTAATTATATCATGCAGTATGCAGTTCAATTAATTATATTATACCTATTTGTATTTGTAATGTTCTCAATATGTGCACAATAAAGTATATTAGTTCGTTTGTTTGTTTGAAGTACCAAATACCTAAGTTTAAGCTGCAGGAACTGTCAAAATCTCTTCTAATATGATTAATGCGAAAGTGCGTCTGTCTATCTATATGTCTCCTCCTTTACCTCTTCAATATGAAACCGCTAAACCGATTTTGATGAAATTTAATATGGAGATGCTTTGAGTCCCGAGAAAGGACATAAGATAATAAAAAGGACATAAATAAATATCTGCGCAACGGAGTGGCTGGCATCAACTAGTACGATGATAATTATTATGACTAGTGCATTTTTTACCTCGCCTAAAAATAGCCAGTTTAAGCGCGAACCTCGTAGCATACTTTTACTATGCTACGAGGGTCGTGCTTAAACTGGACATACTATAGTAAGGTGTAGTAGCCATTTTTGGCGTCGAATGTAAATATGTAGAGTACCAAAATAGAACAAATTGTAAGCTGGAATATTTTATACCTCCATCGTGGGTATCGCAGACACAATAGATTTTCAATTGTTATGCGGCAGCCGGCTGCTTGGGGATTGATGTGTTAGATAATATTTTATTCAGTATCTCTTTTACCTGTCGTATATAAAGTTATTTGGTACGTTATCAGTATTATGTTCACTAAAATAATTATGTAAATTTTACAAATTATAATGAACTGCTGTGTCGAGAGTAAAATGCATTTTATTTTCAAATATTTTCCGCTTATATCTCTCGTAATTTGATAAAAATACATTTAAAAATATGTACAACAAATAGCAAATAAACATTGTAAATAATAAAACAAAAACAACAAAATCGAATACAATAAGACTTAGGGCCAACCCACACGTACCACAACCATACGACATTCGACAACCACAACCACACCACAACCACCACGTGGTCGGGCGTATATTTCGTATTGTTAATGAACTGGACCATTTACACGTACCACATTTTGCAGTCGTTGTCGACCACTTGTCAGATACCGACCACATCGCAACCACATCGCAACCAGAACGTTGCGTCGATACAACGACAGTGCGCGCACACCGCTCGCGCTCTTCCCCCCCTCCGTTTCATTGACTTTCGTACGTAACCACATCGCAACTACATCGCAACCACTGGCGACAACGCAACCACGTCGGCATTTTGTCGGTACCACAACGCAACTACAAAAAGCTGCAGCGACGCTATTCACACGTAACCACTGCTCGACGACATTTTGTCGTTGCGATGTCGTGTGGTTGTGGTACGTATGGGTTGGCCCATAGACTGCTTTATATCCCGTTAATATGCGACACTTTCTAGTAAAATTGTTGATTTCACCTTGTGGTAACCTCCGATAGAACTGTATATCAAATTATGTCATTACTTTCTTAAAAAATCTTTAAAAAATTACTTTAAGCAGTTAATTTATTGATATTGACATAGAATTAATAAACTAATAGATGACGCTCACAACTCCGTCGCGCCAAAATTCGTTTATCGCGCGGGAAACGTACATTTTTCAGGATAAAAATATTCTATGTCCTTTCCTGGGACTCATTAAAGTATCGTCATACCAAATTTCAGCAAAATTGGTTTAGCGGTTTGGGCGTGAAGAGGTAACAGATAGGCAGACAGAGAGACAGACGGACAGACAGACAGACAGACACACTTTCGCATTTATAATATTAGTATGGATTAATATCAGTTGCTAATTATGTATTTAAAATAATATATTTGCATTGGAAAAAACTTTAAATCCTTGATTACTAAGCTATGCTTGATATCCAGGTTATTTTATTATCGTTTGCTTACAAAACTTAACACAAAAATATACTCAATAATAATTAAAGCTACCTTAACAAATGTTGTCATTATTACGCCAATAACTCTTACACTTGGCCTATTTCAGATATTTTCAATACGATTCCACTAACGCCAGACCTTTTCTAGGCTTCTAAGGATTCAAATAAATAACGGTTGATGGATGACATCATCAACCCGTTTTGTTTCACTAAAAGGTTCGCGATCGGGGCCGATCTGTTTAACCCTAAGTCGCTTGGCCTGGATTCTTGACGTGGTACTAATTATACCCCAAAACTGAACGTCTGTTGAGCCACTTCGTTATTAAAACATGTAGCCGTTTTGTAACTTGTTACGTTTATAACGAGTTTTTTCGATGTCCTTATATTATGTTGTTTAAAGTTTGATTTCTGTTTCTTAGATGTTGTGGTTTAAGAAATGCGTATGGCATATTAATTCTTATAAACTGTCTTTATTTGCCATAATAGTGTTTCGATGCGGTTTTGACGCTGAAATATAAACGCATCTTTATAGGTTAAAACTCTAGAAATCTGTGCAAAAAAGATATTAAGACAAGTATAAGAAAATTTAAAAACAATTCGTTTATTATGATGGTAATTTGAAAGCTAACTTAAATACGAGAATCGAGGTTCAGGTCTGCACCAGATAATTATTTAATTGCATCTTAATTACAATTTTAAGACACACAATAAAATACTTCTAAATAAAATATAACTTCAACATAAAACTAGAAGTTACAACTGTGTCATTACAGCACATTGTGTCCGTGAGTCCCACGACGAATGGCCGGTTGTCGTCGGACAAAGTTTCTGACAGTCAATTAAATGGCGGTAAGTAGTTTGCGGCAGTTGCCTCATTATTGAGTTAGACAGCCTCCGCCGCTCGCCCGCACAGCGTTCACAACTTAACAACTTATTTACTGTATCGATAAATTGTTAATTTGTTAATGCGTCGAAGTTGAAATTGATGATATGTTTATAATTCTTATTTCGTATTAAACAATTAAACATAATTAAAAGAGCATTTAGAAGCTTTTTTGTACGTTAAAATACAATAATATATTAAAAAAATATTATTTCTTATTACAGTTCTACCATCTGTAGAACTGTAATAAGAAATAATATTTTCAACATAACATTATCTAATATCAATTTTATGTTGCAAATATGCAAGGCATCGCAATGCAATTTGCCTCAAATAGCGACATATCGCTATTTGAGAATGAATGAAAATGAATGAAATTGATATGTCAAATATCATAATATTTGACATATCAATTTTGCATTGTTATGTACCACTAAAATTAATTTCCTTTCAGTGTAAACTATTAACTTAAGATGGTGTAAACTAGTAATAATTGTTATAGTGAACACGGATATTATTCCTCAGATAGTTTCAACGGTATAAACACAATCAAACAACCTTTTTATCATCTTCCTCTTTTACTTATCGAGTACACAAGTTATGTTCACCTCCAAGAGAACGGAGACAGTCCGTAAAAAAAATTTACGAGCGAAATGATGACCGCTCTGAATACCAACGAACACTAATCTCGGGACAAATCAATGTCTTGGGGCAGTAAAATTTTACCACTTTCCACTTTTTGATGTAAAACAATGTTTTATATTATAATTTTGTGCATAGAAGATTTTGTATGCAAATAATATTAATTTAATATCTACAGTTTTACCCGTTAAAATGCATATTTTTCTTCTAATTGAAGTATGTATTCAGCATATAGCTTGATCTACCCAAGTTTACTACAAAATTCTATCAAAATAAGTCCCGTATTTTCAGAGCCTCCCAGGCATACAAATATTTCGTATGATAATAATATAATGAAACATTCATATCAAATAGTTTTGATTAGCTTTTAACAGCTGTTTATGCTAAAACATTGCAAGATAGATTCCGCGGAAATCGTAGTTTCGTAGCAGATGTCTACGAACATTGTAGCAACGTGCTACGGCGTAGCCAGTACGTCTGGTAATGAAACAAATCCTTTTATCGATACTAATAATTTTAAGTATTATTTGGACCCTAAAATTTTTACATTTGAACAATCAAATCATATAATATGAGCGAGCAATATCAATATGCAAAAAAATCAAGTTTACAAAATCACCACCTTTAATATTAGACACAATATTTTGAAAAATACGTACCAAAAACACAACATCCTCTGTTCGATAGTCGGTTAAAAAGCTAAAATAAATATAGCTAACGATGTCGACACAGTGTAATTGTGGAGCTACCGGGTATCGGACATTAGTATTCGGAGCGCGCGCCGGAGTCACTGCTCTCAGTCCTCAGGTGAACATTATCACCTGCCGTTTGACAATTTCTGTTCTTCGTTCGTTTTCCTTAAATTATATTGTAAAATTACTTAGGTTTTTTTTGGTTATTTATGTGTGATAAGAAGTAAGTAAAAAGAATGCAAGTCACTGTTGAACAGTAAAAATATCATTAAAATAATAATATGTAAGATGTTATTTTACTAAAAAAAAATATAAAAAAATCGGTCCATCCATTTGAACGCTACGACGCTACGGACACTTTGAAGAAATCGTAGCTTCGTAGCAAATGTCTACGAACTACGTAGTATCAAGTGCTACGCCGTAGCACTTGATACTACGGCGTAGCACTTGATGCTAATTGCTACTGGACTACGTAGTGTAGTTCCAATTTGCTTAATTATTTCGTTTCATTACTTGAATGCGAAATGTGAATTATTTTATCGCTATTTCAAAACCCTTTTATATACATAAAGTATTCCGTATCTTTTATCAAAAACAATAATTTGCATCGGTTTAAGCATAAAGAGGTAACACAGACAGACAGACACACTTAAATAATTTTCGATTAATTACATTTTCCAGGTATCTCTCATCAAGTTTTAGTTGTCACATACCAGTGCTTCTTTGCGGTCGTTAACCCTCAGCTGCAGTATCCCTTTCGATGGGACTCATAAATTTTGTTGTCCAATAAATTCCTCTCGAGCGTCGGAAGTTCGGTTAACTGTTGTTTTTAAATCTCTAGTGTTAAATAAATGGCCGCCGTACATCTCCGAACTTGCCAAAATTACCGCCGATAAAAATTAGACAAGTTTTATTCTGGCAATTATCTCCACTATAGACAAGGAATAAAGAGTAGCTTTCAATGCGAATTATAGAGCAAAGCTCTTGTTCAGACTATATTTTGTTTAGTCTAGAGTTTCTAGACTTGATATTTAAGCCTTACTGTTGGTAGATTTAAAGTCTTTTCTGTAAAGGAGAAAAATATTAAGTGCATATTTACTACGTAATTAAATTAAGATTTTGTGTGCTTGTCGGATAGGTCTGGACTAAAATCTTAATACCCGAAATAACATATATTTTGGGAAAACAACCCTTGTCGGGTCATCAGTCAGCTAGCCTATGATATTTACAGTTAAAAAGTTAACTGTAAGATGTTGAACACAGTTTGTGGTTTTGCTCCGTACAGAATGCAGGCGCGAGGTCGTTAAATATCTGAGATTCCGTCTGGAACAATACAACACAATAACTTGCCAATAAACTCCTTTAATAAGTTTAACTCCGGCTAACTCGGCCAGGGGACTGTATGCTTTATTTCGATAGCAGTAGGAGTCGTTTCACCACGGCGGCGTATCAGGTTGTTGGCCGCGCGGGTTATTCATTAGCCGAAAACTTCATAATGGAATCAATTATAGTTTCACGCGCGAAGTATCGACTGACTTTGATGGAGCAGACTTCATGACTTAGGCGGCTTATAATCAACACATAGATGCGTACATGAATATTATGATTATCATAGATATTTTTTTAAATGAGTACTATCCCACCACTTCAACTCCTGTTTTAACGCTGTCTTAGAAACCGCTACGAAAACAACCATTATGTATGGTTTCCTTTACGAAAGATCTTGCATATCGCATGCTAATTGGCAGAAAAGTGCCTCTGCTTTCATATTAGGAATCAGTACATGAAATCATAATAAAAATATTTCATTTTGACTGTCGCATTTATGTTAATTTCATAATTATATTAATACAGCTTTATTGAGATAATTTGTATGCCAAGTAGCCCTCGGTATAATTAAACTGTCGTAAATTATATTGCACCCCCGAAGAGCTCCCCGTGAATTACGAGCGAACTTTTTACTTTACTTTTTATCGCACAAATATTGTAACTTTGTGAAACAATAAATAGCCCAATAATAAATAACGCCTGAAACTCTTGAAGAATTGTATTACTAGCTTTCATCTGCGGTTATGCTCGGTTTGAATTCGGTGTAGATATTATAGTTTTGTTGCTGGCGTCTTTAGTAAACCGACGGACATACATTTGAATTTGTAATTTTAGCTATTGATTTTTTGTTAGTTAAAAATAAATACTACGCGTGTAAATCGTCTTAAGAAAATATCAAGGTATGCCGTTATTTCTGTTTTTATTATTTAAAAATTCGATCTCGAGGTTGCTTAAAAGTGAAAATGTAATGTTAATATTTTTCTTGCGATTTACTAAGACGTTCTTAGAAATCATAGGATTATTTTAAGGCCATAATAAGCCTAGTCTGTTCGAGCCGTTGTTATATTTATTTGAATTTGTTAGACGTTACAACTTACAGAAGTATCATATAGTCCACAATATGTTAAAACAATGTAACTGACATGATTGATATTGTAGTTTGTACTTACATTCACCTTCATTGTAAAGGGAAAAATAAAAGTGTGAAGATGAAAGTTTCGACGGATATAGTGCGAAGTTCAACGAACTTTGGTCTTCAAAATACAAATAGGGACTTTCGTAAACAGGAAAAGGAGATTACAATTAATTCTCTTATCTACCATTTTAATATTTCCTAAAGTTTTGTAAGAGACTACGACACTGTTTTGGTCTTAATTATTACTATGAAAACCTTTTCAGTTTAAAAAGGGGCGAAGTTATTATAGGAAGGTGACGATTGGAGAGTCTACTTATGCTTATTAAGCTGTAGCATCTGAACTCATACTTAATTATATACAGACAGACAGACAAACACACATTTGAATTTAAATATTCGAAAGTCTGTCTGTCTATCCATATGTTACCTCTTAACGCCTAACCATTACACAGGACACTTTTTATGTAAAATGAACGGTTCCCGCGCGATAAACGCATAACAGAGTTACGGGCGTCTAATACTTTTATAATATCAAATCAGAATGAATAGTATATTTTATGTGACGACCTCTGTGGCTCAATTGGTTGAGTTTGTGGCAGCTAAAGCCAGGGGTCGCGGGTTCAAATTCCGCCGACGGAACAAAAAGTTTTCAATGTTCCCGGGTCTGGATGTGTATTAAATATGTGTATGATATAATAAAAATCTTAAATATATGTATAGTATAAAAGTATTAAATATATTTCCGTTGTCTGGTACCTGTAACACAAGTCCTTCAGGTACTTAGCACGGGGCCAGACTGGCCAGACTGACGTGGTGTGAAGCGTCCATAGATATTAAAAAAAAATATATATATATATATATATATATATATATATATATATATATATATATATATATATATATATATATATATATATATATATATATATATTCATACTTTATAAAATCAGATACAGATAATTATATTCATACATACTATTCACACATACTGGTGTGGTGACACCCTTCGCGTTACATAAAAATAATATGGGTTTAATTATTTACTCCCACTAGACGCAATATATATATATATATATATATATATATATATATTATTTTATCCATAAAAGATTTTTTGTTACCAAGAAAAATATCAACCTCAGAAAAGATTTTATTATATTTTTTTTTTATTCTTGTAAGAACAGCATTTTGTCCGTAAGATGTACGATGCGAAGACACAGCAAGCAGAGGGGTGTTCCTCTTGCGGTAAGCAAGAGTATTAAATGTTATTTGTGCTAGCAAATCTGGGGGGTGTGCCAAAATCTTTTCGTTTTCGCTTCGTTATAGAATCGCCGACGAAAATATATGGAATTGACATAAGCGTTCGTTAGTATGAGGTTGACGTTCGACTCGTCTTATGTCAATTCCATACATTTTGATCGGCGATTCTATAACGAAGCGAAAACGAAAAAGTTTCGGCTAAAATATGGCCTGGGCTGTTTATACGCCCTCGCAGGATATCAAAGAGCTGGCTCATATTAATAAGAGTTCGTCTATCCTCAAGAGAAAGTAAGCCATATGTGCGGCAGTTGTCAATGTAGTTAGCAGGTTTATTTTTACTTTTAAAGTTTACGAATGACACAAACTTCTTTTGAATTCTTTCAATTCTGTTGATGTGGTTTCCATTTGATGTACGAATCGATGGGCAAAAGATACTTTTTTTACTTGATTTACTTAAAATCGTGTGTAATACATATTATTTTTGGAGCCTATGCATTTTTTACCTATATAAATGATATAAACATTTATAAATAGGGCAACTAGAGAAATTGTTGAAAACTGTGGTAACTAAGATTACGATACAGCATGACTGGTGTCGGCGCATCCACATCGGCCGAATGTACCCGAGCGGACCGCCTCGGGCGTCGTCGGCTGCGCGTGCGCATCGCGGACAGCAGCCACCGCGCGCCCCCTCCGCTCGCCACTTCACCTTCAGAACTTGTACGCGTCGCACACGGGCATTCTTTTGTATCCAAATTACGAATATATAATTGTTATATAGTCCACTGCTTTTCTCTCGAGTCAACCTCATCAGGGCTAAACAACTGGTGAGACATGTTCAATACTTAAGGAGAGTACTCGGTACTCGATTCTCATTATAATTATGTAATAAAATTAGGTACTTAATTTTTGACCAAATTTCCCTTTAAATAAATGAAGTCCATGACACTAAGTAAATTACTATGCGGCCGGCGCGGCGCGGCGGCGTGCGCCATCAAAGTAACACCGCGCCGCTACCCTTCCCGCGCGCGGTGTCCATGCGTTGGGTAAATAATTATTTAACTTTAAGCTACATTTACTCAGTAATCAATTGATATTATTTTTTATATTACTTTTTTTCATCTAATATAATAGCCAAATATCACGTCCTCGAGTATTGAACATGTCTCACCAGTCATGCTGTATAAACCACACAATATGCAAAAAGCAAAAGTCGAGATGTATTTCAATCCACAAGAACGAAAATAAAACTAACAGTAGTCGCTGGATTACTCCAAGACAGATGAGATTACCTCTAGAAGTTATTCACAATTTAATCCCGCCGTCATACTGTTACATCGCGCTTTTGGAGTCTAATTCTAATCTTATTTGTTACAGTTTATTAGAAAAATAGTTGTGTTGTTACATTTAGGAGACTTACATACGGATCAAATTTTTCTTATCTACATAAGTTAGCTGAAGTTTTAAAATGTGGAGTATTTAATTCAAAAAGTTTATTTATAAAAGTACCGCGTGTAGCTAGTTTAAGCTACTTTTTGAAAACAAACTCGTTATTAACACTTCATTGCTACCCTCTGTCGCATAATATACAAATTGAGAATATAATATCACACTTTCATCATGTGACTTAGCTCTATATCTTCAAGCAAAAATCTTTTACTGACTCAATTAGGTATTATTTTTCTCTATTCCTCCAATTTGTCGGGGAAATTTTGCTAGTAATATCGCAGTTTTGGGTCAGGGCGGACGAAGTTAGTGGTATAACGGGATTTCCCGCAAGTGTGCCCTAAATATCGTCCCAATTGGACACTGTGACACACTTTCGGTGGATTAGCTAACATGCCTGTGGGTAATACTGAGACTATAATACGAAGCGTGGGGAACGAGTGGTATATTTTATATTAACTTTATCTTGAGTGAATTAGGCCTCCTGGGAAGCAAACATTCATTACCTATTTTATATCCAGGGTCAAATCAGACCGCAACGTGACGCGTAGATGTCTTTCTTAATTTGTACTGAATTGCCAGATTTCAATTACGTGAGACGTCAAAATGTAATAAATCTGTCAAATTCATATAAATTTTGAAATGCATCTGCGCGTCGCGTTGTGGTCTGAATTAACCAGGGTCAATTCAGACCGCAACGTGACGCGTAGATACATTTCTAAATTTGTATGGATTTGACAGATTTGAATTGCGTGAGACGTTGTGCAAATCTGTGAAATACATATAAATTTAGAAATGCATCTACGCGTCGCGTTGCGGTCTGAATTAACCGTTAGGAGTGTATTTAAAAAAAATCTAGTTAACTGGTTACTACCGGCGTACAAATATTATTTTTTCTTGGATAGAAAGCATCCTAAGTCCTTTCCCGGGACTCAAAGTATATCCATACAAAATTTCATCAAAACCGGTTCAGCAGTTTTAGGGTGAACAGGTGACGGACAGACAGACAGACACACTTTCGCATTTATAATATTAGTATAGATGACTCCAAAAATATGTTAGTTGATAGTAGAAAATATATTTTCCTTTCATATTAAACGACCTGCATCGTATAATTATTATGTACCATCAAAGAAATTGATTCATAGGCAGATGACAGATCTAAGTCATTTATAGTCAATTCAATAATATAAGTCGTGGTCTGTCGAGTATCGAGTGGGTTTGACATAACGCGACCAAATTACGTAGGTCCGACATCTGCCTGTGAATCAACTTCCTCGATAGTAATTACCTACATGAAGGAATAAAAATGGAACCTTCTTATTATTATGTTTAAAATGTTGGTTTCTATATTATCAGTTATAATAATATTTAAAAAAGGAATTGATTACTGATGTAGCAAGGATGAAGACTACTCTCCGGGCTTGTGAGTGGAATGTTGATCCCGGGGATTCCCGCGCGCGGCCATTCCGAATAAATCCCGTCTTACCAACGATAAGAATATTAAAATCGACGAATAATATTCTGTGTACTTTGTGATTCGATTATCATAAAACATGACGTGTTTTCGTGTTTTCCTTAAGGTCTTTATTGTCTCTTTATCTCAAAAACTACATAATAATATATATATATATATATATATATATATATATATATATATATATATATATATATATATATATATATATATATATATATATATATATATATATATATATATATATATATATATATATATATATATATATATGTATATAATTATTTATTATTTATATATTTATTTATTATGCTTAGGGAATTTTTTGTGGTTTTTATCTATCATAATAATATTATGTATGTTTAATCTAGCCATATCTTACCTCAACGCAACATTCCTAGAAATAGCAAAGAACAATGTAACAATTTTTCTGTCAACCTTGTTCTTTTTATTTGTTGGCTAAGCTAATATAAAGAATTTAAACTTTAGCTTTTACTTATAATGTTTATAATAAGTCTATCTAGATATTAAGTTTTACGGGGTATCTCTAGATTCCTACTAGATTTGATCACGGTTTAATTAATATAAATGTAAAATATACCACCCCACTGATCATCCGTAGGCCGTAGTTCAATTAATGCCATGAACACAGTACGCACTTAGTTCATCTCTCAAAATTTTCCCGCTTTTTCACTTTCGGGATGCAGTCCCGTAAATCCCGGGATCCACGGTCGTTGACCCGCGGTAATGGCGCACTCTCCGTAATTTCATTTGCGCCAGCTCTCCGTTGCGATAATTCCCGGCTACGCAAATTCAGATTGTTTTTAACGAGGCGTTGGTCGACGACATCGGAAGAGGTTTGATGAGATTTTAGCAGCTTTTTGAATAAATTGTTACCCGAATTTATTGTTTAATTTAGATGACACTTAAAATGAGATACGTTTGATGTCCTGCTGGGTGATTGCCGTTATAAAGCATCAGTTTTACTCTGGCGAATGAACTTTTCCTATTCTAACAAAGTATAACGTGGTAGGTTATTGTTACTGTTTATATTTGTAACGCAATTTATACTATTATAGGGTGAGTCTTTCTTTTAAAGCTTATAAAAGAAAACTCCACAACCATTTCATTTGCTATAGATCGAAATTTGAGCGATCGATAGCAAATGAATCGCTTTTAGAACCCAGAAACTTAGTTTTAAGAGGCATTGCAAAAATAATACAAATTGAAAATTCCGAAATCAAATTTTTATTCGAATAATGCTCTAAAGGCAGTCTAGCTTTAGGTAGGTATAATCGAACCGCGTAAGAAATGCTGAGTCGGCAGGTAAGTGGGTGACCGGGAAACCTTTTAGTGGAACCCGCCGACACCCCCACCGACCGGCCGTCATGCTCAACCCAGATACACCTGCGGCCCACGTGTACCCAAACGAGGACGCCCTAAAGCTACCATTTGTACGCATAATATTTGTGCTGATTCATTATGTTATGTATGTCACTTAAGTTGACGGAGCTTTTAGGCTATTCTAAAGAGTTGGGTTGGGATAAGGTGTTTAATATATATATGAGTTCATGTCAAGAAAACTTTAACATTTAATATTAGAAGGCATTTCTTTAAAAAATTCCAAACTGTATTTTGAACGTTAATTACGTATACTATGCGGGAAAAGCTGTACTGTATATACATAATATTGAATGTACTGTAACTTCTTGGTGGATACTCATGTTTCGCAGTAATAATATACGCTTTTCATGCACTTATCATTTTATTTATTTTATTACAATTATGTTTCACACGACCGGTTTCGATAAAACACCTGATGATGATTTTATCGAAACCAGTGTGAAACATAATTGTAATAAAATAAATTGATAAAAGTGGAATAAGTGCATGAAAAGCGTATATTATTACAGTGTACTGTATACCGCTATATCAGCGTTCTTCTTTAGTACTAAGTTTTTGAAACTGGATTTATTACATAAACAGTTACTGATGATGATGATGAGTGAGTGAACTACGTTGTTTCAGCGTCGCTGTTCGCAGCCATCTTTGTTTTTGATATTTGCATTTTTCTTCAGACGGTAAACAAGAGGCTGGCACGTTTCAAATTACTGCGGGTAAAGACTTAGTCCTGCTACACACATTACGATAAAACTGTACAGTTCAGTCACAATATTTTAATATTGGTAGAAGTATATTCGTCTCGTGCAGTCATCGGCATAAAATATGCTGGCTGGCAAGGATAACATTTTGTGTTGACGGTCGTAAAATAAACTACAGCCTTGGAATAATAACTTTAAAAATATTTATAACCTACTAGATGACGCGTGTAACTCCGTTGCACCAAAATTGTTTGTCGCACAGGAACCGTACATTTTTCAGGATAAAAAGTGTATTATGTCCTTTCTTGGGACTCATAGTATCTCCATAGTAAATTTCAGCAAAATCGGTTTAGCAGTTTGGGCGTGAAGAGGTAACAGACAGAAGGACAGATAGACACACTTTCGCATTTTTTATATTAGTATGGATTTACAAAATATAGAACGCTAGCAAGACGACCGTGGGCCCTAGATTGGCCACTACTGTGATCGAACTGTTCAGTTTTATCTGCGTATGTAGCAGACATAACAGAGCCAATTAAAAGTAGACACATCATATATTATTCAAGTTTGTTGTCTGTTATTGACGACATAATATTATAAAGTTGTTGTTCATTTTGATACAATAACTTAATAAATATAATTATTGCTTTACTAACTTTTACAATATTATTATTATGTAAAATTGAACAGTTTGTTAATAGTTAAGTACCGTTAAGTGAATAGTTAGCAGGCAATAGCCCGCAAATATTGTATTAATAAGCGCGGATCAGTCAGTTCAAACACCTTTGTTTAGTCTATTAGAGAATTATTCCGAGCGTGTAGCGTCAGCAAACACAGATGCGTAGACATATTATATATGTCTTCGACGTATTATAAGGCCCATATAATAGGAAGCCGATCGAATTCGGTCGAACTGAACAATTTTTAAGCTTATCATAGCTTTTATCACGCGGCGATTTGAGCGTGGCGACCGAATCAAGAAATTTCGTAACGCAAAAAACCTAACACACCTCACTCGGTGGCGTTGCCGGACTTCGGCTCGGTGTTTGTGTGCGTGCGACTAGACGTATGCGAATTATAATTGCATAAGTTGTTAATAAATGGTATGCAATAGCTTCACCGCGGCAATCCCCTAGTGTTACATGGGAAGCCCTGCTCTAAGCAATAAACTTAGAGCAGGGCTTCCCAAACTTATTTGTACTGTGACGCCCTTGGGACTTTGCCATTTCTTTACGACGCCCCTCAACCCAGCCCCCAAAAATACTTTCTAATTTTAGAACTAGCCTACTCAACATAGGTTTTCATAAAACTCTATTTGGAAATTTATATTGTTATTAGGAAATAATGATCAAATCAAAAAACAAGCAAAAAAATTTAATTTTTTTTTATGAAAGACATTAAAGCCAGCAAGGCTGGCTAATGTGAAAGATGCGCTTGCTTTTCTGAGCATAGCTTCTGAAACCGGGGATTTAGACTACCCGGGATGTATGAAAGACATAATGGGCGAGGCGTTTACTCGATTTGGTTGTGTTGACATGCGACGCCCCTGGGACAATGTTGCTACGCCCCGGGGCGTCGCGACGCACAGTTTAGGAAGCCCTGGCTTAGAGCTTAGCCACCATGATGAGACTAAAATGGGATGGACTTGTATACGGCCAGCTCTAGACGGACTCGTGTACGGCCAGCTTTAGAGTGAGACTTCAGTAAGGGAAATGTCACTAGGGGTACCCAATAAAATTATTTTAAAAGTTCATAAGATCCTCGAGCTTTTATAACTGTCTTGTATTTTATTTTCGACTTTTATATAACTTTATTAGCGCTGCCTTTCCAAACCTAAGATGTGTCAAATTGTTATTGAATAATTATATTGCTAAAAACAGTTACAACAATATAGTATAAGTTTCCAGGCCAGACCTTATATGGATAAACTAAATTGTTGAAATAAAAACCAACAACTTAGCACATACAATATTAATGATTTATTCGAATTAAAGACGAAAAAATTCAAAATGTTTTTGCTGTCGCTTCATTAATTGAATCTAAGCTCCTGAATCGGGTGCATAGTGGGTGCCGAGTGGGTACAAGTGGGTGCCAGTGGGTGCCGGTGGGTACGTGATGGGTGCAGACAGCGCGCCTGATTTCACATTCAAACGGTACTCATTTGCTGCATATGAGGCATCACCTTACGTTTTTAGACGGTCTACGTCCTACGAACGATGCAGGTCTTTGATTACATTGATTTTTAGAAAATTTGAATCAAGAGCAAATAAGGGTTTAGACTCCTGAACAAATTGTGGCATCTAGCTTCTAGATTTTACTTTTGATTACCTAGACCACAGGGTTTAAGAAATGCTTACGAAGATATTATGATAATATATTTTTTATTAAGCTAGTTTTCATTATTCACAGAATATAATATCATAAAGAGTATTTATCATATTTTAATCAACATCAAAAGTGAAAAACAAAAAGATAACAAAACTATTTGAGATTGAATATTATAATAGAAAAATGAAAGTAGTGAAATTAATTTGTTGAAGACGTCCCCTGTGTCTGAGGAGGACTTGTTTTATTTTGAGGATATTGTGATGCATAGTAATGGTCTCTGTTCAGTAATAACGTGTGTTGTCCCGCACATTACGACATAGGGCTGCCACATTGTAGTTTAATAAGATATTATACTTTATCCGAAATAAAATGCCACAGGGTTGCTACATTATCTCGCAACCAAAAGTAGACTATTTACTTTTTCGTTTACTTTTATCGTTTACTTTATATTATCTGCACCAATGAATAATTTACTTCTTAATAATTTACTAAAAATAATCTCAACCTTTTAAAATTATAAACGGATCATCTACGGCTCAATTGGCCAATGTTATAATTTAAGTCTCTTCTTCTGTTCTCAATAAAATTATAATAAATTAATTACGCTTTAAACAGTGGCTAAATAAATCTTGTTGGTAATATAAAACATTGCTTTTTAATAATTCTAGGCACATTGATTGTTGACGTTGAATGAAAGGACAAATAAATGTATTTACCTTATCGACAGCCCTACGACAGACAGAAGTTCGCTTTAGCATTCTCGGCGAATGAAAACACAAATTACCGGGCGATAATAAGATCCCTGTTCGGTCAGAGCTTTCGACAGCTTTCAGATACATAAACTTTAATGCGGGCATTAAGCGGCTTTTGTTAATAAGCTCTTTGTAAATATGCGTTTTTGGAACAATAATATGGCTGGCATCGGTCCTGTTATCGTTAAGTTTTAGGGCTAGTTTGTAAGGGAATGCAAAAGTAAATGAAATTATCAAAAAGCTTTCGCTCGCCACTCCGTCTGGTGAGATAAAACTTAACTCTACGTCTTTTAGGTAATATGACTCTGAAACTGCGCATATTCAAAATATATAAGGAAAATTCTGCATTGTAATATCATCTAGCCCTAGAGTATCCAAATAGTACATTTAACGGTTAAAATATTTTTTTAAGACTGTCAACATTTTATTTCGTAGAAAAAGGACGATATATCAAAAAGACGCAACCTTATATATTATACCTTGAGAAATATCGCACCAATTTAGAAAATCGACGGACTACCTGGCCTATTGCTCCAATGCGATCTTTATTCGATATCGAAACGTCAGCCGGCATTTCCATGTAAAAGAAAGTTAAGAAAAAAAAATAACTCACAGATCCCAGATCCCCCCTTACTGCTCCATTCGTCATAAAAAATACAAATTAAAAAACTTGCACTAAATTAGCTTCATGGCATAGACCGTCTAGCGACAGGTACGTACGAGAATAAAGGTAGTCTACCTTTTCCGAAGTTGTGCGATATTTTCCGAGTAAGTAGCGGCTAATGGTGTGTGTCTGACGCGTGACGCGCCGTGTGGGAAACTTTATTCTAATGGTCTCGAAAATTCCACAACTTTTACTTATTTACGTTGTCTATTTAATGGATAGGATTTATCGAAGGGAAACGGGAGTGTCCCATTGCGTTTAACCAAAACATACCTAGAATAGAAAATAGTATAGCATAGAGTAGGGCCGGATTTATATTTTTTATGAGTAAAGGCCACTTTAATTTTGCCATCCCCCTGTATGAACTCTGCCGCCATCCTAGGACGCTGCCGCCCCCCTAGGACGCCATAGGACATAAATCCAGAGCTGGCATAGAGTAGAAAATTCACACAAACGAAAGTCGTAATCTCTAGGTGACTGTGATTGCCCTAAAAAATTTGAAACCCTAAAAGTGTCGTTTATTTCGTGAATTTTACATTTTACATCTATTTTTTACACGGTTAAAAAGAAAAGAATAACATAATATGGAATCAATTTAATTTAACAGCTACGGCAACGGAAACAGAAAACAGCAATGGTTTTAAGAATCTGAGTCATTATTAGTAATTATAAAAGCGACCACGTTTGTAATTTTAACATAATATTTAAAGCAAGGTGTAGCGCAGCGGCCCTAAATTAAAAAACTGAAAATCTCTCAAACACGAGCATAATCAAACGTCTAAGATTTGCGTTTTATCCCGGCTTAATGCGATTCTCTCGTTAGTTGAATATTTACCTTCTCAGCTGCTAAGACGGGAAAATGTTTCATAAATCCCTTTTAGACTTGAATTAATAAGTGTTTACTACATTACTAACCTTTTATCAAAATAATATGCGTGCTTCGTTGATTTAGAAATATCAATTTAGATGACAATCAATATTGCATATAGTTTGATATCATACTAGGCAGATGGCGGATCTATGTTATTTGATCGGGTTATGTCAATGTCAATGTTGAGCAAATCACGTCCGTCCGCTGTCTCTTATTTCCCAGATAGTGCATTGTTACTGTTTCCGAATTTCATAGCACTTGCTACGCTTTGCTACGACAGTACACAGTAGGTGGAATTTTTAGGCCTTTACTCTAAAAAGTATTGATGAAAACGACTAGTTACCTAGTATGTTTCATAGAATCATATATCGACAGTTTGGTATCTCGGTCGTTGACCCCGTGACCCAGTGGCTTGCACTTGCACATCGATCGACGGCTGTTGTTGACTTGTTGGCATAGTGACATACTGTGCATTGATTTATTTACCTATTGTACTACTTCCAGGTGTAAATCTGAAAAATATCAATAGTACTGTGGAATACTGATGTTGATTTAAATGATGGATATTCATGTTTTCAAAGCAGCCACAGTAAGCAGTCGTCATCGATTATAATGGGCAATCATAGACGACTGTCAGCGGAGTTGGGATGCCTGTTCCAATTTTGAACGGCTCACTCTTAGGAACTTTATAAGCATTACTAAACTACCACGGCTCACATGATCGATTCTAAGAAATCAATAAGATTGGTAAATCGATTGAACGAATAGAAATGCGAAAGTGTGTCTGTCTATCTGTCTGTTAACTCTTCACGCCCAAACCGTTGAACCGATTTTGCTGGAATTTAGTATGGAGGTACTTTAAGTCCCGAAAAAGAGCATAAGATACTTTTTGCCCCTGCAAAATGTACGGTGTTACGGATAAACGAATTATGGTGCAACGGAGTTGCGGGCGTTATCTAGTACATTATACATCGGAAACGAACTACAGCTTTGGTAACGAAATGGAATCTCGAGTAATTAATAACGACGCTGCTCTTTCACGAGTCAGGGGCGTAGCTACGGGGCGTATAATGAGGCTCCGACGTGCCGAGGCCCCGCATTAGGGGCCCACGACTTAATTAAGCAGATACAATTATATCACTTAATTATTCAAAACCGGGGCCGATTCCAAGATTTGAAATGATTTGAGCAAATCTGTATTGCGTGTAACATAATTATTTTACAAATAAAATCGATACACAGTAATTGTTTTGTTTATAAACTAGTTATGTTATGTTCCATTTCTCAAAGTAGCTATCTCCATACCCATTTAAATCTGGTCAGGCCTTTAAACTTTAACAACAGATAAACAGACACCATAATTTTTCATTTATAACATTAGTGAGGGTATTAATTGTACAATTTTCTTTGTTTAAAAAAGTTAGAAGAGGAATAATTAAATATGAAATAAGAAGCAGGCTATTAGCAATTTATTCGTCCGAATGCGCTCTTGATTAATGTTTCCATTTTCAGAGACATTAGTCTCGGGCTTAAAACAAAAAAAAAAAACATTCGTTTAGTCATCCTAAAAATCAGTATTTAAAGAAAAGTCTGGGACCTATTTCGGCAGCGACTACCCAAAAAGTCGTAACTCCCTTTTGGCCAATTTTTTTTTCACTAATTGAAGTAGGATTTATTTCAAGAACCATACAACCATAAAATCAAAATTTTAATATATTATTATTCTACTGATATAAATAACGATATATTAATTTACAATAGTCGTAGTACCTAAGCATTTCATTTTTCTTAGCTTTAGCGTTATGACCTTTTGCATAGTATAATAATAATCTGTGATATATTTGTAGATATTAGTCGTCTAAGAAAGTGATGAAGAGTTTTTCGTTACTCAATATCCTATAGGTAAGACTGTTGACTAACCAGTTGAGAGGTTTTATAAATAGCACAGGACAGACGGTATCGCGTGACAAAGCAGACAAATGATGGAGACTTCTTAAGTAACCTAAGAGTGAGGTTTTATAAGCGCGAGCTTACTGTTATGAAGCTAGAGTTGAGTTATCTTTTTAAACTTAACTTTTTCGATATTATAAAACATTAAACACTTAAATATATAGAACCGTTAGAATCCTTATATACAAAATATACATATACTTGTAGATTTAGTATAGTCAGCTACAATTTAAAGTTAGAAGCATAATCTATATTTCGTTTCAATTATTTTAATGTAAATGCAAGCAAGAAATTGAAAATCTAACAAATCATTTTTAAAAGCTTTTATTTAACTTGCTCTGTATGTATGTAAGTATGTGTGTTACGGTGGAATTTTGGAACTCAATTTTGAAGTAGATATATTTAACTGATTGAGCTGAAATTTTGCATGTAACGCGTTCAGTTTGGATGATAATGCACGATATGGTATATGACATCACTCTAAATCCAATATGGCCGACCATCTAAGATGGCGAAATAATTATTTTCTATGCAGTCCTACATTATGGATATTAAATGAAAGGGCTTTTTGAGAGTAACTCGAAAACGAATGTAATTTCATTCTACATCCAACATGGCGGCTCATCCAAGATAGGGGAATAGTTATTTTTAATGCACCTCTGCAATATGGGTATCAAATGAAAGGGCTCATTGAAAGTAACTCGAAAACGAATGTAATGTCATTCTACATTCAAATTCCAATATGGCGGCTCATCCAAGATACGGAAATAGTTATTTTTAATGCACTTCTGCAATATGGGTATCAAATGAAAGGGCTTATTGAGAGTAAATCGGAAACGAATGTAATGTCATTCTATATCCAATATGGCAGCTTAGCCAAGATAGGGAAATATTTTTTTAAAGCAATCGTGACGTGTCATGTCGTTTCGTGTCGTGTCGTGTCGTGTCGTGACGTGACGTGACGTGACGTGTCGTGAAGTGACGTGACGTGAAGTGACGTGTCGTGACGTGACGTTACGTGACGTGACGTGGCATGACGTGACGTGACGTTACGTGTCGTGTCGTGTCGTGACTTAACGTGACGTCACGTGACGTGACGTGACTTCAAGTCAAATCCAGCCGGGTTTCAGAAAATGCCCGGTTGAATCCGGTCGCTTTTGTTAAATGAAATTTAACTTTTTAGTCATGCAGAAATAAACGGAATATAACAACTCGCTAATTAAATATAGATTTTTCAATGGTCAAAGTCGAGTACGATTTCTTAAGGACTTAAGTTAATCAGATTTTAACAAATTCTTGAAATAAAATAAATTACTATCAAACAGACTAAGAAATCTAGCCAGAGATAACTAAAAAACAAAAAATAAATTATAAACAAAAAACTTTTTGAAAAAATGCTTTTATTTAAATAGTCTAAAAAGAAAAAAAATCTCCTTAAAATTTTTAACCATTAAGTTATAATCCTCAATATATTATACAATTTGCATGATAATAAAAGCTTGTCGTGCGATTTGTAAATAAACTAGTAAGTACCAATTTAACTGAGTAAATTGATATTATATTTTTATTTTAATAAATTTATCAAGTACTGATAGATTGTTAAGTCTCACGAGTCGCGACAAGCTTTTATTATCATGCAAATTTTATAATATATTGAGGATTAGAACTTAATAGTTAAAAATTTTAAGGAGATTTTTTTTTCTTTTTAGACTATTTAAACAAAAGCTTTTTTTCAAAAAAATTTTTGTTTATAATTTATAACTTGTAAAATGTATTTTAGTCTATCTCGGAATATACATTCATATTTTGTTCAAAATAAACCAAAATTGAGCGTACATTTATGTGTATGGATGCCGATCTCTATATTTATGCAATGAGCCGTAATATTTTGTGACACATAATATGTGAGTCGTTAATTCTGTAACGTGTTGGTACAAGCGTTATAGATCGTTTTAGTTAGGCTTTATGTAGAGCGATAACTATAAGCTTATTGAAGGCATGTAGCCATTAAAGCGTTGATCTATTTTCATTAGTCACCAATGGAGAAGAAATGTTATGAAATTAGTAATTTACCGTAAAAGAGGTCGAATCGACTTATATCGTTGCTTATTTTAAACTAGATGACGCCCGCAACTCCGTTGCGCCAAAATTCGTTTATCGCGCGGGAACCGTAAATTTTTCGGGATAAAAAGTATCCTATGTCCTTTTCCGGGACTCAAAGTATCTCCATGCCAAATATCAGCAAAATCGGTTCAGCGGTTTGGGCGTGAAGAGCTAACAGACAGACAGACAGACATACACACTTTCGCATTTATAATATTAGTATGGATATGGAAGTATGGATAGTATGGAAGTATGGATGTCTTTTGACTTTTGTGAGTGACTCGTGTTGGAATATTATGTAAGTGGAGGCCCCAGAGGAGGACCTACCGGCCAAGCAAGGTGGTGTACTCACTGCTCAGTCAGTCCCGAGCTCGCGATATTGACTTCAGATGTCTTATTTATATTGCCTCACTTACAAAACTTCAATAGTGCGATGCAGGATTGTGCTTGGTTGCTACATATGAGATACTAGAAGTAAGCGTCACAACTCACAAAACAAAAATATAACATAACTGTTCAGACTAAGTAATGTTTTAGGTCTTAGTATGTTACTCATGCAGTCATAAACCTATAGCGATGACCCATCTCTGGGAGCCCACGGTGACCCACTTCTGTTAGATCCGCCACTTAAGATGCGCTTTTACGACGCGCAGTACTCTGAGTACGAGAGTACTTAGGATAAGTTCTAATCTCGCTATACTCTGTTCAGACCAATTTGATCTTAACCTTTAACGTCACGGGCGGGGTCTACGCAGACCCCACGCGCTGTTTTTTGACGGTATTTTTTTAAATTGGCAAGTTACGATGGCACGTTTTCCGCTAATCTCAATGCAACGCGAGGTCTTTCAGTGAGTAAAAGTCCGTCGCTCCTCTGCTAAGTGAAGTTACATTTTTGCTTATGTGGGGATACCTGCAGACCCCACCCGTGATTTAACGTTTATACTTTTTTCACATTGGTTATGTGTTTATTTGTTTGTTTTTTTGAATTGGCTATGTATAAATGGAAAAAATTGTTGCCGAATAACAGAAAATCAAATTGCACAAATCATATACAATTTTAATGACTCTGAAAGTTTTTGGAAACATTTGGGAAGAGTTAGAGGTAGCTAGACCTAGTGCATCAAAAATGAAGCGAAGATGCTATTATTATCCCAGAACTAATTACTTTTGTCCGTAAGCCTTGCTATAAAACTATTTGCAAGCCTCATTCAATAAATTATTTATTATTTACCTTGCCTACTCAAGGAATAATTTTAGTTTATGGTAGTACTTTTCAAGGATTGTTAATTTTTTTTCTGTAATGTTTAGTGTTAATTTTTCTTTTGATTACTTATTTCTAAGTCTTATTTTATTAGAAAAAAATAATAAGTTAGTCAGAAGTAGACACTTTTGTTGAATTTTGGTACAGTAAACATGTGCCCTAAAAATTCTATGCACGAGATTGGTTAGTTCATAAAAATGTTCTTTACTGTCTAAATAATGGTTAGTTTATTATTTATAAATGCTTTTCATAAATAAAATAATATCCTTTCTTATAATACAAAACGGGTAATTTTTATTAAACAATTCTGAATTTATATGTAAGTATATTTATATTGGGGATACTTCTAGACCCCTCGCGTGACGGAACGTTACCCAAAACAACGCGTGTACTTAAAGGTTAACGTAAACAAACAACAGTTACTTTATTACTAAAAATTGTGAAAAAAATATTTTTGATAACCTTTAGGTTAAAAATATATTTAAAAGAATCGGCCAACTGCGAGTCGGACTCGCGCATGAAGGGTTCTGTACCGTTATAGAGTAAAAATTTGGCCTAAAATTGTGTATTTTGAGGTAAGTATCTGTAGTTATTATAATTGAGGATTTTGTGAGAATTTCAAATGCCTATTTGTTACCATTATTGATATAGAGCAAAAAAGGCCAAAAATCACGTTTGTTGTATGGGAGCCCCTCTCAAATATTTATTTTATTTTTAACCCCCGACCAAAAAGAGGGGTGTTATAAGTTTGACGTGTCTGTCTGTCTGTCTGTCTGTCTGTCTGTGGCATCGTAGCTTCCAAACGGGTGGACCGATTTTGATCTAGTTTTGTTTGTTTGAAAGCTGACATGATCGAGAGTGTTCTTAGCTATAGTTCATCATCATCAGCCTACTCATTGCTGAAATATCACGGTTTATCTAGTTCGTGATAGGCCGATTAGCAGCTTGCAGTCGTCTGATGGGTTTTATATTTTGCATTCTGGTTCGTGACACTTATGAATATATTAATGGAAAGTTGACCCTGGTGCTGCAGCATCACCTGGTAATCAATAGGTTACCCAACTCCTCACCAACTTAGAGCAGAGGTTTCGTGTTTGGGCTCATTTTAATTGCGACAGCCAATAAGACGTAGATAAGCAGTATATATTTGCATGCTGCTGCTGCAGCATCACCTGGATTCTATAGGAGCCGAGCTCCATATGAACCCAGGGTGGAGGTTTCATGTTCGGACTCATATTGACGGCCTCAACCAAGAGGACATTCATAGATGGTATTTATTGTAATATGATTCTATTGATAGGAACTATTCTGCACTATAACCAACACAAGTTTAAAAAGCATGAAATAAAATTAAATTAAGAAATTTAAAAAAACCCCCGCCAAACCACTTTGAAAAGTAATGAAATAATATTTACTGACTTTAAGTTTAAATAATTCCTAAGTGTAAAGAGATATTTTAGTCCATAATTGTTGTCAAGGTGTGTCGGGGGACCTTTTTATTTCACATAACATTATAGTTGAAGGGTCAGTTCACAGAGAAAGGAAACGAGACAATCAGTGACTTGGCGATACAAAATGCCAAAGTCGCTGTTGGCGGTCCCCCGACACACCGTGACAACAATTATGGACTAAAATATCACTTTACACTTAGGAATTATTTAAACTTAAAGTCAGTAAATATTATTTCATTACTTTTTAAAGTGGTTTGGCGGGGTTTTTTTTAAATTTCTTAATTTAATTTTATTAGTATTTATTGTTATAGCGGCAATAGAAATACACATTCTGCGAAAATTTTAGAAGTCCAGCTATAGCGGTTCTTGAGATACAGACAGACGGACAGACAACGAAGTCTTAGTAATAGGGTCTCGTTTTTACCCTTTGGGTACGGAACCTTAAAAACGTGTGGCACTCGCTAGTCTGCACGAACTGCTATCTTCAATTTTCAAATTCTGGCTGGTTTGATTAACAATATAATATCTTATGGTCTGATAATACCACGATAAAGGAAGCGCTGACAGTCTTATTCAGGTGGTATAAAATGGAGTGGTGTTTTACCGTCTTACCTAATTACTCTTACTTTATTAGATGTGGAGCCAATCGTTGCCCTTTGATTCCAATATTGTCACAAACTCGGGGAGAATAATAATAATATATACCTACTTGATAATACATAATGATAATTCTTGACATACTAATATTGTGAATGCTAAAGTGTGTCTGTTACCTTTTCACGCCCAAACCGCTGAACCAATTTTGTTGAAATTAGGTATGAAGATACTTTGTGTCCCGAGAAAGGTCATAGGATACTGTTTATTCCGGTGAATATGTACGGTTCCCGCTTGATAGACGTATTTTGGCATAACGGAGTTGCAGGCGTTATCTAGTAGAATATAAATTAATATTAAACGTCTTAATGTATCTATTTGTGTCTGTGCTAAAAGAGCTCCAATTTCAATATGGAGAGATCAATTAGATGAATTATTTATTGTCGCCCCCTTGAATGTCCCCCTCGGCCCTCTAAACCTTCCCCCCTACCCCTTCCCCCCTGTCGCCTACACGACAGTTAAGCGTCTATTAATTTACTACTTGAAAGACAAAATGCTATTTTGTATCTAAGTATTTTGGAATTATCTTGTATTTCAATTACGCTAAGATAATTTAACGTTTTCGTTAATTGATTTTTGTATCAATAAATATTTGTATAAAGAGGAAAACTACACGAATTGTCAAGCTGAAACGAAACGTAGACGCAACGATGCTATCGATATTGTTTTATATCGTCACAATCTCTTTCCGCCTCCGTCTGGCAATGTATATTTCATGGTTATAATATTATAGAATATAGTATTTCAGGTAAATCACGATGGATTAAAACATTCTTTATTTACTAGGAAAATTCGACAATTTAGACGTGAGAACTAATAATTGTTACCTGTTAAAGAGTTTCACGTACTATATGATACGTTAAAAAAAGCACAGTCGTCGTAGACAGAAAACGTGTGGCACGTCTCAACAAACCTCGACAAACACAAACGGGCCGTTTGTTTAAGCTTGTGTAAGTTTGGGATAGAATAAAGGGAGCATGCGCTTGCCGCTTGCTCGCACTGAAGCACTCGCAATTTCGCAAACATGTAAACGGCATGCGAGTGTTTGTGAAGTCACTGCCAAATCTTTGCAGACCCGTCGGTCAGAACTCAGAACGGTCTATCAGACGTATCTGATAGACCGTTTGGTCATAGTTAGCTATAAACTACACATGCAATAAAATATTTCACTCGTGACCAGTGCGTCACCGCCCTAATATTTATAAGGAAACTTTTTACGGCGACATTGTTGCAGTCTTTGACAAATCTAGACCATTAAAGTCCGTCTACAGTCCGTCCGATTGTATCACCTCTTGTAGACCTTTGTGTCGGTGACATAAGGATCATTTTTCAATAAACACCGAAATAAAATTGCTCCGAGCACGATTTCGATTACTTTTTTATGTGCATTAAGGATATTGGAGTCTCCTCGGGCAGTATTTATATAAAATACCTAATTTAAAATTTATATACGTATCTGTCTGATGGCTTTCTCGTATGGGACTTCCAGACTTTATTCGGTCGACGATTTAGCATAGTAGAAATAAAAAAGCAAAAGTTTAAAATATTTCAATATTTTTATAGACTTCATCAAATCCGTTTATTTTATAATTGTACTACGTTCCGCGCGGCTTCGCCCGCGTAAATTGGATATTTCACAGACAAATCAGTCTACAAAAAATAGCCTATGATCCTTCACGTGGTCTACTTCTTATCTGACCCAAATAACAGAAAAATTGCTCTAGTAGTTCGTGAGATAAGCCCTTTCAAATAATTTCCCCCGTTTTTTCCACATTTTCTTCTATTTCTTCGCTCCTATTAGTCTTAGCGTGTTAAAATATAGCCTATAGCCTTTCTCGATAAATGAGCTATCTAACACTGAAAGAATTTTTCAAATCAGACCAGTAGTTCCTGAGATTAGCGCGTTCAAACAAACAAACAAACAAACTAACAAACTCTTCCGCTTTATAATATTAGTATAGATGTATTAAAAATTAAGAATGTCGGATTAAGCTTCATTTTAGAACAGATTAGAGTCATTAACTTTTACTCGAGTATTTTTCCTTTTTCATCTTAACATTTTGTAAATCCTAATTATTAATCTTAACTTCCAAATTTCCCATATTATATTACATTAAACATTCTAAGACGTGTCTAGCTAATCTTGCAAAACTGCTCCAATTTTGCCTTGCTTAAATTCAACCCAAATCTTCAATGACTTTCAAAGGCGAATATTATAATATTATGATTATTAAAGTTGTTACGTCGTAAATATGTGGGCTGGTGTACGCAGTGTACTCTCTTGTCTGCAAAACTTGTTTCCTTCGCACATAATATTTACCGATTGTTATTGCTACACTTCCCCCAACTTCGTCCTCTGCGGTGTTCGCTGTTTGTCTACCATGTTTGCTACTTACCCTTATACGTAGGCAGATAAAACAAGAAGTACCTGGAAGCTTTGTTCGAAGTTCAATAAAGAATAACAATTCATAAATGCACGGTATCTAGAAATAAGACGTAGGTAGATCGTTTCTTTCCCCTCAAAAACAAAGTACGAGGAGATTCTAGTAACCATTACCAAAAAAGGGTAATTTATATACTATAGGTAGTTTAAGAATTAATATTGTTTCCGAAATTACCTTCATAACAAACTTAAAATACTAAACTAATAACTCATGTAAAAAATCGGTAGTACGTTCAAGCGCGTTAAAAAGTAGACTATGATGTCTTTTCTCATGAAGGCTACTCTATCTCTATCTTTTTTAAAAACAGTCCGTCAATCATTTTAATGTTACGAAATCATCGAATTAATTTATTCTCTTCATAAAATTTCTAACTGAGTATGAACAATGTTTTACCGAAGATGTGATGATAATATTGTACAAGTGAGATGTTGGTACAAGTGATCTAGCCTCTAGGCTTCTAGCCTCTAACTGATAGATAATAGGAATTAGCAAAAGGTCAGACCTCCGAAGTAATGGATGACCTCCGACCTTTTGGGGGTCAGAATGTACCCGGTAGTACCCGGATGGTACTCGGTAGATAAAGCTGGAACTAACGTATCCTTTTGTTATTTACTGACGCCTTCTGACATTAAACAGAGCTGTTAATGCTATCTTTATTTATTAAATTGTTTAACTAGAGATGTGTTTTTTTTTAATGTATTTAACAATTATTTTGATGGCATTTTAATACGTCATTTATCGATGATCCGGAGATCTCATTTAGTGACAGTTAAAGTAAATACAAAACCTTTACTACTTTTAAGCCCTTGTTTACATGTTCTTCTGCGAAACACAATTTATGGGTTATTCTACGCCGGTTTCTGTGACGCCTTATAGTATTGATCAACTCGGTCCTTTCGTGATTTATAATGACTCTCATAAGCTTTATTTTAACGAAAAACCGAAACAAATAAATTCATTTAGTACTTAATCATTAAATTTATTTATTTGCTTAATCATAGGAATAAAAATCTGGTGGAAATATAAGACAATATTAGAGACGAAGTTAAGTGACGCAATAAGTTTCGAAGGTTTGATTCTTGCTTCAGTAAGTTCGATGAGAATAATTGCGAGAATTTGAATAGGGGAAGCCGCACCGAGTTAGTATTGTATAACTTCGCGCCAAATACGGGATGTAGAGGAAAGGGTTCCGTTAACAACATATTCCCAATTTCAATCTTAATGCTAGATGACTCCCGCAACTCCGTTGCTTAAAAATTCGCTTATCGCGCGGGAAACGTACAATTTTCCGGGATAAGTATCCTATGTCCTTTCCCAAGACAAGTATCTCCATTCCAAATTTCAGCATAATCGGTTCAAGTGTTTGGAAGAGATAACAGACAGACAGATAGACACACGTTCGCATTTATAATATTAGTAGACTGTAAGGCTTCGATGGTGAAAACAACTTCTTATGAATCAATTTCTCTGATGCAGCCTATAAAATTTCGTCGTTTTTAGGTATATTTCACAAATAATAAGAACTCAATCTAATATAAGTTTAAACTCAATAACACCCACAATAAAACCATATCATTACCTTCACACATAAAAAGTTTTTTACATCCAATGTCAATAAAATATCGCTAAATGTGTTTAGTGGGTGCTGTTCAAAAGTTTTCCGACGCGGTTTCCACGAAAACTTGGGGGACCGATGTGTTTGAGGTGGTTTTAAGAGGGTGTATACTGTATGTATTTAAGTTTATACTAATTATATTGGTAATTGAAGACATAAGTGGATGAAGTGGATAACTAACAATTTGATATTTTTTTCATAATGGAGGTTTTAGGACCAGGAAAATTATATAAAAAAATGTAGATTTAATGTATAGGTAAATATATAATGTATGTGTGTACCTGTACTTACATTAAATCTACAGATTGCAGATGAAGTAGATAAGTTCATCCACTTACTTATTTAATTAATATCGTAGAGAAATGATGGGGAAAACTAGCAATAGTTAAAGGTAGCAGTTAGTAATTTTACAGCAGTATTTTTTAACCGACTTCAAAAAAGGAGGGTATGTATGTTTGTATGTATGTATGTTTTTATGTTTGTGTTCGCATATCTCCGAAACTACAAGTCCGATTTGAGTGATTCTTATTTTGTTGTACTAAATATTGTTCAACTTAGGGAATGCTGCAAGTTTCATCAAAATCGGTTCAGTAGTTTTTGAGATAGGGAATTTTAATTCTCAATTACGTACAATTTTGAAGTCGGTTTTATCTTTTTAAATTAAAATACTATTATTTAGCCTCGATTTATATTATGATGCGTCTGCGCGAAAGAGTAAACCACTCATTAAAGGCCGCCACAGCGCGAGACCACAAGCAAATGTATGTAACGATTTATTATAATAACGGCGCGGTCGCCTCTCTATTCAGCAATTATATTAAATATATTGCTTGTGATCTCGCGGTGTTGCTGCCAAATCGCTTGTTCACGCGGATGCTTACAAATCGAGCCTTAACGTAAAATAGTTACTTAAATAACCGATAGGCGCTTGGAAATAAAGAGATTTTTCCTTAGTATGTTTTTCATCACACGATAAAAAGCCTGGGACTAACCAAAAAATGAAGAACACTCAAAATTAGATCTCAATGTTAATAAAACAGATAATATAACACCGGTTTCGGTGACGGTGGCCGGTTTCATTGAAACCAGGCCAGTTACGCAGGAGTAATTTATAGTGCCCATGTGTGTGCGCAGTAGGTACACAAGAGCACTCTCTATTCCTTTTACTCTCATAACCCAGTGGGACGGACGACCGACACGACTGGCGAGAGATCAGGCGCAGGACCGACTTTTTATATGCCCATCCGACGCATGGATCATCTTACTTCAGAACTTCAGAGCATGGCTCTTGACTCGGAGGTCGTGGGTTCGATTCCCGCGTTGGAAACATGTTATTTCCAAGTTTAGTTAGGACATTAATGCAGGCTGATCACCTGATTGTCTGACAAGTAATAAAACAGAGTTAATAATCGAAATACTCAAGTCAAGTATCCCAGCCTAAGTCCAAGGAAAGCCAATACCTGGAGTTAATTAATTTATTTGAACGTTAATGTCTTCACAATGGCCGTAACTACAGAGAAAATAATTACAGCCCGTATTTCTTCGACTTCAAACTTTCAGCGGTAAATTAATAAGGGCACTCAAATATAGATTTAATTAAGCAACAATACCGTTGTTTCGTCGCAAACTTTGGCCGTTCGTCAAATGAAGACGTAAGTGAATTAAGTGGGTAACTAGCAATTTGAAAATTGTCGTTTTTTGCACAAATGGAGGCTTTAGGACCGGAAAAATGATTTGAAATAAAAAAATATATATATTTTATGTATAGCCAGATGTATTAGCCAGATGATCAAGTAGGTAAGTTATTTGTAACTTCACACTTGTTTATTCACATTCAAAGGGAAAAAATGAGTAATTGTTATTAAATGTTAGTTATCCACTTCATCCGCTTCTTCAAATATTAGTGGAGACGCCTCGGTTTTGTCCCCTCTGGGGCGCATTTAAACAGGAATTCATCCGAGGTTTTATTATAAGCACATAAAAGATATCGAAGGAAAGTATCTATAAAGATTGTAGTGTTTTACCGTCCGGTTGTTCGCGATAGCTCCCCTTACGAGCCTATTTCGGTGTTTATTTCACGATATTGATGTCATTAAGGCGTCTGTTTTATTAGCTTTTTATGTGCATCGTCAATTTGAATACCGACTAAACGCTTAAAGTTCATATAATATGTAGCTAAAAATGCGAGTCTTCGGGTAGTTTGAAATAAAACGAGATGGACATCTGTCACCTCAGTCCACCCGTGATAAAGCAGCGAGACGAAAGCGACGTCGTGAATATGAAAAGTCGGGGAGGAGAAAAGTGAATAAAAAAAAACCCGTCAGCACTTATAATAATGCACCATCGAAGAAATCAATTAATGGGCAGTTTACATCCTTCGTCATTTGGTCGGGTTATGTCAATATTAGTCGTGATCTGACGACTGGGTTTGACGTAACGCGTCCAAATAAAGTAGGCCCGCCATCTGCCTATGAATCGACTTCTCTGATAGTACAATATTCGCGAAGAATGGCAATAAGAAATGTTCTTCGCGGAAAATCCGTAAGCGCCAATAATGCACAATATTATATTCGCGAAGAATCATTATTTTTAATATAACTAGTAGATTCGACTTAATATACGTTTTCATCCAAAGTTTGCTCACTCATCTGTGGAAACATTGAATGTAGTCTTCACTCATTTTACAAGCTATAACTTTCCTATTCTCCTAATTGTTTACGAGAAACGTGATGTGATGGAGACTCCAAATGTTATAAAGTCGGGGATGTTTTTGACAATGTAATTGACAAGATGTAAATGGCTTAGGCCTGAGCCAGGCCAAGGCCGCTCCTGGCACGTGACATATGTGATAACACCCCGTGCGTTGATATTACACAATACAAGGAAATGTTACAAAACAGCTGCTAACATGTTTTTTCATATAAGGAAAGCGAGGATGGCAAAAAACTCCTTGGAATATATATATATTTTATTTGAGGGAATCTCACAAGTATCTATCTAAATTACATTTTAAAGTTACTATCTGCCATATGATGATATGACATAAATCCAATCACCCTAGTCCACAAACTAAAAACTAAACAAAATTATTACTTACATCTTTCAAAATATTATTTTTTGAAACTGTTATCGAAATTCAAATAGATATAAAAGTAGAAAACTTCATTTAAAAGGTACTCTAAGTTTAATATTGAAAATATTTTGAAATATTTCAGCTCGCCCTCGGTAGCATACTAATGTAGAGAAATCTTTTGAAAAACTAGCTTTTACTACTTTTTAAGTTTGGAAAAAGTTATTTTATGTTAAGTTTTTCTAACAGGGCCCATAGTCAAGATGTCTTCGTTTACATGGCTAAGTATAATAATAAACTTTTGATTTCTAACTTTGACTGTGAAATTAATGAGAGCTCCTGGCTAAATTCCCTGATGACTACTAATAATAAATAAATAAATAGTATAATATAAATCCTTTACTGTAGTTCCTAATTTTTTAGCTTGAACATGTAAAAAAAGCTTTGAGCTCGCTTTGGTCTTCAAGGCAATCAATGATACCAATTATTTTGTACATTATCAAAATTCAATTGTAATAATACATTTACTTGGAGCTAAGCAATAATAATTTTAGAATCCTGGAACCATAGCTCCAGGAGTGCCGTTAGTAATTTGCAAGTTGTAGAGTCGAATTATAGGTACTAAAATATTCATTTTAACTTGAATTTATGTAGCTACTTAAGGTTTAAGTAACGAACGATTTATTAAATTAACGTTAATTGTTTAAAACTTGATGTTGTCCACAACTTTGCGCCGAAACTCGTATATCGCGCGAACACTGTAAATTCGGGATAAAGTTTCTTACGTCCTTTCCCGGAATTCAAAGTATTTTTATACCAAATTTCATCAATATCGCTCAAGCGGTTTGAGTGTGAATAGGTAACAGACAAACACATTTTCTCACTCTTTTTTTATATGACTATGGTGTTTAACACTGGAATAGTCATTATACAAGAAAAGACAAAATACTTTACAACTTTAATTAATATCTATGAGTATATTGACTTCGTAAAAGTAACTACAGTTGTCAAGTTTAATATTATTATATGTTATTCAAGGTAATATGTATATTATATTATATTTTCTCAGAACACTAAACCTTTTGTTACCCTCCTGACAAGAGATCTAAGAGCTCTTTGTACCTAGCCTTGCCTATTGTGGAAAATTTAAAATATTTCTGAAATTATTCTCAAGCTTAGCGAAATTACAAGTTTAGTATGAATAGGCTACTTGACCTACTTTTTTTCTTCATTCTAATCGCTTCTTAATCATTTATTTTCACCAAAAAAACTAATATTTTAATATTTTAAACAGTAGAAACCCATAAAAATGTTGATTGAAAAAATATGCCTTTTAAATGGCGCCGAAAACACTGTCCGACATAGTGTGACGTCATATTTCTTGTATTTTATACTTTCTTATTGAATTTTTTTTTATGTGCTAAACGTACGAGTCTAAAAGTGCCAAAAAATTAGACAAAAATTAAATAAGAAATGAGAAATCATTTGTAATGTTGAAAACTTTTGTAGAAAAGTTTTAGTCATTTAATTTCCCAACTACAGTAAATGGAGATATAGGTATATAAAACTGATGTTCTATTTGAATTATTCAAGAAAATATATTTTACAAATCTTTCTAGGCTTATTCTTATTATTTATGTACAGATAAACTTACATATAATGAGCGCGTTAAATTAAAAATATTAAATTACAAGAGTGATGACGTCACATCCAAATTGGAAGTACCGCAAAAGCGTTTTCGTCAGTACAAATTAGAAAATATAAAATCATATTTTCAAATCGACTTTACTTATCAATCATAAGCTTCCTAGGCCAAGTTCTACTAGAAATATGCATTTGTTCAATAAAATTGAATATAGGCCAAGTAGCCTATTGTATTTCTGTTTGCTTGTCATTTGTTATGTTACATTATATGTTATTTCGGATATGAAAAATCGATGCTAATTTTTATGGAAAAAATACCGGGACGAGAATTTCACGTATTAGATTTAATTTGAACTTTAGTTTCTTTTCAAATATAAATCTTATTAAAGTTTTAACAAGATGATATATTTATGTTACAATAATTCAAAATTGCCAAAACTAATTTCTTTCACGTGTAACTTGTAACTGGCCTCTACAAGCTAAACGACTAGGCTCACATAAAAGCCAGGAGTTTTTGCCCGCACTAACAAGAGTTGTTTACAGCGCGGCTGTAACGAGTCCGACCGAATCGCTTTACGACCGAAACTACACTTTTTCTGGACACAACGTTCAGTGAGGTTCGTGTGAAAATATACACACAAAATGCGGGAAATAACACGTATGTCAGAAAAGGTTTTCGTCATTGAAAATAGACGAATTTTGGTGTAACAAAATTTCGGACATATTATTTTTAACAATAAAACACACAACATCCGTTTTTTCTGCCAATTTTCGATTAAATCATTAGTATTACCTAACACTGACCCAATAAATGTATTACCATAAAAATCTCATAACTAGGGCATGTTTAACCAACCTTACTATATAACCTAATATCGCCTGGACTCTAGCTATCCATCGATCAAAACTCACATCCATCTTCGTGGCTAGGGATAGATCTCCATAAGAAATGATAATCCTGTCGAGTGGGTTATGATGTTAGGAATCTCATTTAGACGACAAGATAGATAAATAAGGTGGCCTAAGTGAAAGTCGAGATCTGTAGGAATCTGAAGGAATAAATTTAAATATTGCAATGAATATTGCAATAATGCAAGTGAATAATTGCAATAATATGCACTTGTAATGTAACATTATGGATTAGTTTTTAGGGTTCTGTACCCAAAGGGTAAAAACGGGACCCTATTACTGAGACTTCGATGTCTGTCCGTCTGTCTGTCTGTCTTCAGGCTGTATCTCAAGAACCGCTATAGATAGACTTCTGAAATTTTCACACATTGTGTACATCTATTGCCGCTATAACAAAAAATACTTAAAACCACTGACATCTAAAAACAAAATAAAGTTAATATTAAAGGGGGGCTCCCATACAACAAACGTGATGGATTTGGCTTTTTTTGCTCGTAATCCATAATGGCAACAGCTAGGCACTTGAAATATTAAAAAAATCCTTAATTATATTTGTACTTTAATATTTAATTATAAAATTAAAATAAGATAAATAATTAGGGGGGGCTCCCGTACAAAAACACAATTTTTTCGCTCTATAACGGTACGGCACCCTTCGTGCGCGAGTCCAACTCGCACTTGGCCGATTTTTTTTAGCATTACATTATACGTGTAATGTAACATTAAATATTCGACTTTGAGCATTACATTATAATACTATCTCCCTGACTGACGAGCATTCGCGTGTAATGTAACATTCGACTTTAAGCATTCCATAGCTAGTTGATGTTACAAGTTGTATCAAGATATTACACACTGTATAATTACAAGGTGCGCATTGTAATGCTCGGTTTTGTATCATTACAAGCGAATGCTCCCGGTGAAGGAGCACCTTTATATAGCTACTATGTAGAATGGTTCTCACAACATATTAAGCCACCACAAAAGAAAAATAAAATAAAATATATATCATGCGAAAAAAATAAAATTATCCATCCCGGGAAAAGACATATATCTTCCGTCTTCTACCCGGAACTCAACTTATCAGAATGATATTGTATCGCATCTTCTAATAATATAAACATTTTAATAGAACTTTAATGCTTTTTAGACTTTTTTTATACACGTGTCTACTAAATCCGTTTATAAACCATTTTCTCAAAGTCTAAATAAATTTTACGAGAGAATTTGTAACATTCAAATTAGAGGAGAATCGCTTAATCTTTTCAAGACCAATTTCAACTTGTCCACTTCCACAAAGGACATGATCGTTCTAAGTAAATATTATTAGATGAGATACTCTCAAAGTTTGGGCAAAGCTCGCAATGAACTGACGTCACGAGCTTACGCCCCCGGTTGGGCAACTTGTGCCGTCAAAGAATTTTAATCATGAAATGTGCACACACTCAAACACTGTATTGGAAAAGTTGTGTAGAAACATTATATTAATAAAACAACTTTTCTACATGTTTTAAGTACAGTCGAATCTAATTGTATCTTAACCCTTGACTGTTATAATGAGCGATAAGTTCGTAGACGACTTAAATTTAAACAATTAAAAAACCTTTGATTTGGGATCTACTGGGCCCTTGTTGAATTTGAAAAAGCTGTAAAGGGAAAGGCTGTTAAAAATCGACCAAATTAATAAATAAATTATGTATTGCATTAAGTAAGTATCGCAGATTATTAGTGTATTCTATATTATTTCGATCTGTGGTATTAAAATTCAGTTTTGAATAAAATAAGGTATTCTTAATATATTGTAATCATTTATTATTCAACCCCTACTTCGCAAAATCGTCATGTCCAAAAATAGCTTCCCAATCCCAACAAATAGTTTTTTGGAATCTTCGCAGGCAGCTCTGAATATTTGTGGATGCCAGGTGCGAGCTATGGCCCAATATGTCAGCAATACCTATAACTCAGGCTGTATAAATGACCTAGGGCTTAGAACTATTCATATTTACACCTATCGATCACAAAGTTTTCCTTATGAAGGGAAATCTAGGTGCCCTCAATACTATAATGATACGTGGTGTTAATTTTGGTATTGATTAAAAGTGTTATATATTAGCATTGAGAATATTTTGAAGCAAGACCAAAATATCCAGTTTCAGAGTGTAAGGTTGGAATTTGGATTTTTGTGCGGCATCGCGAACATGCGTTTCAGCGGCTACACCGCCGTCAAACCGCGCGTTCGCGCGGACGTATATAATTATAACTCCAGTGTAACAAACTTTTGCATAAAAATATTATATTATGCATGTAATATTTGTAGATATCAAGTTACTTTAAATGGTTGTAACTTTGTTATTTTTTTGTATCAACAAAAACACATTTAACAACTATTAATATAAAACTAGGAAATTTAGTAAAAAAAAGAAGCATTATTATTTTTATAATAAGTGCCTTACAATTATTTAATCGTCTCTACTCCCTCCACACTAAACAGTAGGCAGTAGACGTAGACAGCCTGTCGCAAACACTGAACTGTGAACATTCTTATGCATCTCTACACAACAACATAGAGATAGAAATGTGAAGGAATTCAAATCACAGATGTTATCACGGTTGCAGAGAAGCTTAATATAATATATTGTGTTATATAGGAAAGTTATAAGATAAAATGTAGAGTATTTAAAAGTACATTAAGTCTGTTAGAATACATTTTTAAAGTAAGCCCGTGATATGACAATTTTTCACATAGTTCTCTCTCATTAGAGGCTACAATAACAACAATCGTATAGACAACTTAGCGCCTGTGTAAATAATAAGTATGAGAATATCATGATCGTTAGAACTTATGGCTCATACAGGTGGTGTACAGTCGTGACACGACGAAGGCTTCGGTAATGTATGTATTGGGCACAACAATATCACTATATTTTATATAAAACATTTATTTATTAAGCGCCAGGTTTGTCGTTTAAATCTTTTATAGGAATCGTATGACCATGCTTTTTAGCATGGAGCGGAAAAATGTTTTATAGTTAACAAAAATCTTATTAAGCTTTCAGACATATTGTAATGTCTATAATTATTATTGTTTATATATGAGTTACGACTCAGCAGATCTTAAATTTTACTCAAAATTACTCAACGTGGATATTAATCATAAAGGAGCTTTTAACAGCTAATTTAACACAACCATAACAAAACCTTACTTACCACATTTTACGTCCATTACATGTATCAGCATAATATAATGTAAGCGCCGTTTAATTTGTATGCGTATGTTAATAATGCAGGGTTGGATTCGGCCCGGCGACCTTGGGTGCGGCGCGCGGGGCCCGGGCCCGAACAATCTCGTTCAAGGACAACCTACTTTTTGGCATGTAAGCGCCCGTAAAGGCTCTTCGGGAAAATTTACAGACTCATGTCAGAGTATTAGAACCTTTGCTGTATTATAATATTTTCTTTACTTTCGTTAAAATATTTGTGTATTTTCGGTCTTAAAAATACTGTTTCGTGAGTAAAGATATTTTACTGAACAATATCTCTGTATTAAGGTTTTATGATTTTTTAATTTGAATTAACATGATAACAACATTTTTATAAAAAATGTAAAACATTACAATATATTTTCTTTATAAGACAACAAAAGAAAATCGTTTAAAAAATAAACCGCTTACCGATAAATAAAATATCAACTATCAAGCAATGTTACTAGGAAACGATCGAGGGACCTAACTTATTCATACACCAATTCAGCCACTGGGCCAAGGACTGATATGAAAAATACGAGAGGCCCGGCTCGTTACAATTAAATCAGTTCCGATTCCAATCAATAATCTAAGCAGATGCACCTCCAGTCCCGCGCGATAAACACCCCTATACCTTTATAATAAAATTCATATTTATATGATAAAAGTTTAGTCATTTCCGTCTTTTGTGTTTTACCGCTTTCCTGGTGGGGCAAGGCCAAGTAGGAGAAGGACGGGGATACGCGCGCCGACGTGGGCGGGAGCGGGACGGTTGGATAGGAATGCAAGGCTAAGGGGTCGCAAGTACAGTGACCCAGTTTTGGCTGCAGGGCCCGTGTAAATATTGATTTAGTGACCTGCTTCAACCTGTTGCCGAGGCGGCTCGCTTCCTTCGTAATGGGCCCTTTTACAACCCAACGCGTGCCACCTTTTGGACCTGCGGGGAATTTTAAAATCACATTAATTTTGCACATTGTTGGGCCTAAATAATTATTGAACATTTTCAAAGTAATCATCTGGTATCATATTCTCAGTTGAAGAGAGGAGAACTATATTTAATTTTAGAGGAGAACTATATTTACTTTTAGAGGAGAACTATATTTACTTTTAGAGGAGAACTATATTTACTTTTAGAGGAGAACTATATTTACTTTTAGAGGAGAACTATATTTACTTTTAGAGGAGAACTATATTTACTTTTAGAGGAGAACTATATTTACTTTTAGAGGAGAACTATATTTACTTTTAGAGGAGAACTATATTTACTTTTAGAGGAGAACTATATTTATTTATTACACAGTAGCTACTATATTTGCCTACGCAATAGATTATCGAGTCAGGATTATGAATATTTTGTATTTTGTCTTATTTAATGCCAATCGGTGTTATACTACGAATAATAAAAACTAAGGAAGAGTAACTGTGTCAAAAATTTTGTCTGCGAGTCTACAAAATGTGACCCGAATACATGCATACTTTATGCATGTATTCGGTACACAATTTTGTGTTTTTATACAAGTGACAATTATTGTCAACGGCTTTATTTCCTAAATTTGAATATTAGTGTTTCGTAGCTAATGTGCGCTTTTATAATTCCGGACGTCACGTTATCGTGGTCGCAGACTTCCACAATAAAACGTTGGGTACGTTAAATGCCCTTATGATTTTACGCACCGCGGACGTTTTGTGCGGTTCAGAAGAGTGTAGACGTCGTGATGGCCTCGAACGTGCACGTTAAAAAGTTATCGTCGACGGAAATTTAAAAGCGTCTTCATATATTTTCATACATTTTAATTCCCTATGTTATCGTTTTACCGTGAACGTTCACGATATTACCGCCACGTCCAAAATTATAAAAGCGTACATTGTCATATTTTAGTGTGCGAAAAAGAACCAAATTCAAAACGGTTGAAGCATGGGAGTTACATTTCCTTAGTTTTTAGGGTTCCGTACCCAAAGGGAAACGGGACCGTATTACTGAGACGATGTCTGTCCGTTTGTCTGGCCGTCTGTCTGTCCGTCTGTCTCCAGGCTGTATCTCAAGAACCGCTATAGCTAGACTCCTGAAATTTTCACAGATTGTGTATGTCTGTTGCCGCTATAACAACAAATACTAAAAACTTTTTCTTTTTGCTTTTTTTTTGCTCTATATCAATAATAGCAACAGGTAAGCTCTTGAAATGTTCACAAGATATTTAGTTGTATTTATATTTTAATAATTGATGGCAAAATTAAAATAAACTAAAAAATGAGGGGGGCTATTTTTACTCTATAATGGTACGGGACCCTTCTTGCGCGAGTCCAACTCGCATTTGGCCGATAATTGTTATTCGTAGGTGTTATAATATTTACCGAATTGTCATTTTCTCTCTAGTTGTCTAGACTTTTTATAAGAAAATCATAATACCTCTCTAACATATTTTGTGATATTATTGTTTCAGCTTGGGTGCTGGGGTGGCTGATGTGCAAGACGGTGCCCTACGTGCAGGGCCTGTCGGTAGCCGCCTCTGTCTACAGCCTCGTCGCCGTGTCGCTTGACCGGTGAGTACTTAAAATAGAGTAATATAGATAAGAACATGATGATGATAGACAAAAAATTAATTATAATATGAGACTTTAGATGATGATCATGTGAAATGGTTTCTTTGCCTAGCCAACAAATTTGAATATATACTGCCAGCAGTTGTGCCATGCAATGATTATGATATTATGTTCACAACATTTTGTATTTTGTACATATTTTGAAGATTAAACAAACATAATCTTCAAAATATGTAAACTATATTAATGATATCAAGTCATAGGTACATGAGTAAGGTAAAATAGCCAATTATTGTAACTTTAAGAGTTCGTACTGAATCCTACGCTGAAGCCAAAAATGAGATGACCTTTAATGACGGGGGTTGCTTGTTTTATGTATACTTTGCACATAAACTCCGAGGAAGTACAAGGAATATTGCAAGTAAAGAGTAGTAGAGTGCGGTATCCACCCGCCTCAGTTCGATTCTTCAGAACTCGCACATGTTAGATTAGAGTATTAACATAATATCTATTACGCACGAATTCGGATTATTTTCCACAACATTATTGAAAGCGTGTATAATCATCGTTATGACGTATTATTGAACACAGGTCAAAGTCTTTTTTATATTGTTTTCTTTTGTTGAACAAACAAGCCACAGAAAACAAGCACCAAGCATGCCAAGTGATACAGTCATGATACAGACGATATTTTATAAAAGTTCGCTATCTATGACATACGCCTGCCTCATTTAATATATCTATATAGGTCTTATATGTGTCCTACAACATCGGGATTAATAAAGTTTGTTGGGCGGGAATAAACAGGAGTGACGTCACAAAGAGACGGATCTAGATTTCTTGTTTCGCCGGCGGACTTTGTTAATATAATTAAAGTATACAGACCTTTGGATTCATCATCAGTTCAGTCTTGTTTTTATACAATATTTACTTTTAATTAATGGGAAGTAGAAAAACAATAAATTCATAGGACAGCATAATATGCAACAAACTTTACCGTGTTATACCATAAGCTGCCATCATATAAAATTAAAAAAATGCGTAATTCAGTGTTTTGAAATGTATTTTTTTCCATTTCAAATGTGCAATGTTGGTGGGTAAATACTGTGGTCTATTATATATACTATACTATGGCAAAATATCCCTTTGACCCAGAAAGAAAAGTAATCCCCTCAGAAAAATTCTTCGCTTACCCACCTAACCTTGTAACTTTTTTATAAATCTTTCAACATTTCGCCATAAAATGTTGTACATTAAAAGCCTATACTTTATTCTTACTTAAAAGCACTTTAAAAACTTTTGTTCTTAAGCAGGAATGATTTAATTCACGTAATTAAGACGCAATCCATTACTTAATCAGGGTACGAACAAATTAGCTTTAAAAAGCCTAAATCTTATTTCCTAAAGCTGGGGTCTTTTGGGATTATGTGACGGAGTTTGGGGGTCGCGCGGACCCCGGCGGCGGTCTTGACCTAATATCCGCTAATCGCCGGAAAGCCCCGCGCCCGGGTCTCCTGTACCCGGAGACTCCCCGTACGCTCATTATCCTCACTATCAACTGACCGTTTATAATAATGATGTGAAAAGTTATACCTATTATAGTGAAAGTTTTTTATTGTGAATTAATTTTTTCCATAATTTCTAAAAATATGTATACTACCTAAGTGTTCTTGCATGATAGGGAACGTACTATTATTAATATTTTGCTGTGAATGATATTAATCCCGCAACTTTGCTTTGAACGGCTAGAGCACCATGGAGTTAATAGTGAATAGATGTCACACTTTGGGAGTCCCACATTCGCCGGCCGATGTCGCCAATAGCCGGGATGCGAAAAGCATTTCATTTTCTTTTTGTCAATACCATATTTTTGCAAATAAACGTTCTTATTCTATTCTTATTCAGAACAGCAGATTTTTTTCTAGTTTCTAGCACTCAAATTAATTTCCTTTATTTCAATTTTTCTTTATTGGAGGAGGTAAAAGCTGATAATGTTTTCCAATGCGTTACAGAAACGGGATAATCATTATAATAACACGTATGAACTCCGACCCCCTGGGCTCAGCTGGCGAGCCCTTTCCCTGTACAAGAACAGCCGAATATATTATAACCTCCTTTTTGGAAGTCGGTTAAAAATACATGTGTACAAAACCTTACAAAAATAATTTCACTTCCTTTTATTGGGTATCAATAGCATGTTGAAAAAGATTTCGTTATTTTATCTGTAATCTTAGACGAGTACTTATTTCGCCCTGTGATTTATATTATTTCGTTTGATGTTTGCTTAGTTACTCAAATGCGGTCTTAATTCAGTCCTTAGTATTATCACAATAATTGCAATTGAAAATTCATTGTAACTAATTTGACCATTAAAGTTCCCTAAGGTTTAAAGGAGCTGTTCTAAATTGGAACAGGTAACATAACACTGGAACAGCAGGGCACAAACCAAAATGTATCTTCCTATTTAGTAAAGAAAGTAGAAACTATAGTTTTAAATGGAGCATTTAAATAGTCATCGCAATCCTCGACGCGTCACGTTGAAATGTAAACTGAACCATAAAGAAACGCATACAAAACATTACTCCAATTTTTAGTATTGACATAGGATTAACAAAGGCCTCGGCGATAGGATCTTACCTTCAACCCTCTGGCGGCTGCCCAAGGCCGCCGATAACCCTCGGGTCAGATTAAACAGCTCCCGAATTGATTAACTTCGCGGGTCATTTTAACGACGATTGTGGTCATTCCCTCATTTATTTTTGGGTAGGTATTGTTATATTATAAGGACGGTTTATAAAGGTGGTTTACCGTTTAGTTGTAAGTATCATGCTGCTATTTACGGAAGTAATATGAAGTGTATAAAACTGCCATTACTACTTCCATAATTTATTTGTAAATTACGAGATAACATTGCAAACAAAATAAAAATTTAATAACATTGCAAACAAATCTTATAGATTAGGGGAATTGTGCTTAAAATGACATACTTTTTGTTTGAAGGTAAATATTTGAAATAAAATAAGTCACATGAGATCAGTAACTTACTTTTATAAATAAATGATTCATAAATAACAAAAAATTAAACAGTTTGAGAAAAATCAACGGATTATAACATTTAAAAAATAATTTCTTAGACTTTGATGGTATGTCGTCTTATACAATACGTAAATGCAAGCTGTAGTATCGTCCCTCTAGTTGTCATGTGGTGTAAGGATTAATCATTGTCAAAAAATATAATACACTGCTTTTGTTACCGATTTAGCGGAGACATTAGTAATTATAGTATGTCATCTTAAGCCGACGTCTACCATCTTACCAAGTGAGTAATAGTGGGTACATTAAAATTTTGCAAGAAAAATAATTTACGTTAGAACACGCTTTTATTAATATTTGTGGCCTATAAGAATCCATATCCAGTCCAATTCTTTCTGATTCCTTTCCTCCAATTGTTTCTATTCCAGGTACAATTCTTGAATCTTTTGTACAGCGTAAAATTTACTCCCATGTTAAACATCTAATTCATAACAAACAGCATGGCTTTCTACCTCGTAGGTCAACTACAACTAACTTAGTTTCATATGTATCTTACCTGACAGACATTTTAGATAAAAGAGGAGAGGTACATGCTATTTATACTGACTTCAAAAAAGCTTTTGACCTTGTTCAACATGATATTTTGTTACATAAAATTGAACGGATGGGAGTTCATGGACCTCTTTTACAGTGGTGTGAATCATATATTCGAAATAGAACTCAACTAGTATCCATTCATGGTTTTAAATTCAGAAGTTTACAAGTACCATCTGGAGTTCCCCAAGGTTCACATTTAGGGCCTCTATTTTTCATTATTTTCATTAATGATTTATGCTTTGCTTTGAGGACAAATTTTAAATTTTACGCTGATGACCTGAAAATCTACAAGGCAAGTAACACTTATAACGATACTCACCAACTTCAGGAAGATCTTAACACTGTTTATAGATGGTGCTGTAGTAACTATATGGTTCTAAATGTTGGCAAATGTAATTTTATAAGATTTACCAAAAGGCGCAAAAAACTTACTGCAGAGTATAGAATCAACGGCCAACTTTTATCGGAGATTTCAAGCATTAGATATCTAGGAGTCATCATTGACTCTGCGTTAAGTTACCGTGATCACATGGAAAACATAATAAATAGGAGGTTCAAATTAACAGGATTTGTAACAAGATACATGAAAATCTTTAATGAACCAAGCATATCCATTCTAATATTTAATTATATTATTCGCAGCATTCTAAAATACTGTTCACCGGTATGGAATCCAACATATCAGACACATTGTAATCGAGCGGATACAAAAACGTTTTGTTTATTTTTTGTGTTTTAATAATCCTTCATGTAAAAGGTTTTTTACTTATAAAGATAGACTAACTAATTTCCAAATGTCGACGTTAAAAATGCTGGATATAATGTTACTTTACAAGGTTACAAATGGACTGATTGATGTGCCTGAATTGTTGGAATCCTTGTCATTTAGCGTACTCAGAGTTGGTAGTCGATTTTTTCATCGCAAAACTTTCTCCCTCTCATCATACAGGACGAATTTAGGACAACACGGCCCTTTGTATCGCATGTGTTTATCATATAATGCTATCAATACGGCTTTTGACATATTCTCTGATTCTCTTGTCTCTTCTAAAAATACTCTTAAGGAGATCCTCGGTTAGGGTAATGACTTGTAACTGTAAGTTAGTAGTTAGTTGACACAACTTTTATTTTGTTATGTGCATGTTGTGTTCACTCCTTAGAGAGATACATTCCCTAGTATTATTCATTTTATATTCTATTATTTATAGCTACAGGTATTGTGAATTGTATTTTGTTTTGAGAACCATATAAAAAAATATATATCCATGATAACAATTTGTGATAAGAAAAGATTCTGACCGTACCGTATACGTTTTTTCACCACAAAACAAAAGTGTAAGAAAATTTTTCTCTCATCAAAATTAGGAAAACCTTTATTACTTTGTAAAGTACGGTCCCTATCCGGCATTCTATGTTGGGCTACTAGGGACATACTCAGGTGCTCCATAAAACGTCACATGTTCACAGAATGCAAAAATATTTAAACGAATATTGCTAGTGTGTCATCTTATCTGACTATGTCACCTTGAGCACAATTCCCCTACTATTTTTTTAAATATAATTTATGCATTTAAATTTTTCTTATAAACTATTCGTATATATTGAAGAGATTTAAGTAGATAATTATACCTCAAAATAAAATACAGGGTGCACAAGACAAATGCCACGCTCAATCGTACGACACACGTTGTGGCAGGGCTGCAAAATGGAAACCTTGACCTGCGGCTTAATAAGCCATTACGGAATTGCGTTTTGGGGCCAAACCCAACGGAAAAATGAGCAGCGATTTGATGAATAGACGGCATTGACGGTTTATGGGGACCGTCATTTATGTAGTACTTGTACTTGTAACTTTACTATATAAGCTTATATTAGTTCTGAACCGTCATCACTTTATGAACCCTGGATGACGTTGATCGGCTTTTTCTTGCGACCGATAGGCGGTGACGATCCGGCGTTTGACAGCAGGTATTGCAAAATATCAGCTATCTGTCATACATTTTAAGCTAGCTTCTCACGGCGCGTAATATCACAAGCCGCGCCGCGCCCGCTCGAGCCACGCGCCGTTTGAAGGGGTGGCTCGGGCTGGCTCGAGCAGGCGCGTTAATATCACGCGCCAGCTCGAGCGCGTGGCTCGCCTAGAGGATTCGAAATATGACCGGGATCCCGGTCATATTTTAGTCCCGAAAATTTCGGGATTGTAATTTAATTAATCCCGGGATTTTCGGGACTGATGAATATTTTTAATTAAGTTTAAACAAAACGCACTTACTTTTTTTGACATTATGTTGGACATTGTTAATACACTTAATTTCATTTGTTTTTGCTAACGATTGGTATCGTTTTATGTGTAAAATTGTGCAAGAACCCCACTTTACATCGTGTAAGTATTGATATTTGTGTTAATTAGTAAAAATCAATGAATTTATTAAAAAAAAATCAGCCAAATGCGAATCAGACTCGCGCACGTAGGGTTCCGAATGGTTGTAAGTTAAGAAGTAGTTAGGAAGTAAGCAAAAAATTGTGTTTTTTTTATGTGAGTCGCCCTCAAATAATAATTTTATTTTAATTTAATAATAAATTATTAAAATACAAAAATAATTAAGGATTTTGTGAATATTTGAAATTCCTACTTGTTGCCATTATTAATTACGAGCAAAAAAGGTCAAAAAATCACATTTGTTGAATGAGAGCTCCCTCAAATATTAATTTTATGTTGATTTTAGTATTTTTGTTATAGCGACAACTAAAATACACAATCTGTGTAAATTTCAGAAGTTTAGCTATAAGTTCTTGAGATACAGCCTGGAGACAGACATACAGATGGACAAACGGACAGATGTACCGAAGTCTCAGTATTAGGGTCCCGTTTTTACCGTTTAGGTACAGAACCCAAAAAATAACCATGTATTGATGAGTCTTAGTCAATATAGATCCAAAACGACGAGTATTAGTTGTCATTTTCTATTACCAATATAATCCCGGGATTATCCCAGGATCTCGGGATTCATTGTACATAATCCCGAAATCCCGGGATTAGAAAAATCGGCCGGGATCGAATCCCCTACATGCGCCGTATGAAAGTGGTGGCGCGGGGAGCGTTCTCCCGGCGCGTCATATCACAAGCCACGCCGCGCCGCGGCCGCTCGAGCCACGTGCCGTGCCGTGTGTATACGAATTTTCGACAGATTTTTTGGAATAATTATTATCTACAGCTTGTTGCTTATCTGTCGCAAGATACGTAATCGTTCTTCTGGGGTGTTTTCCATAAAATGTTTTTTCTCAGCCTTGGCTCGGAAGACCCGCGGGGCGGCGGGGGGTTAGGAGTCAATTGTAAATTTATTAGTGTACCAAGCACTGCCTTGACCGTATCGGAAGGTACGCGATTTATGGCCTGAAACTGGGTTACATGGATTTTTTCGCATTTTTTCTTGTTTTCGCAAGGTCGTTTTAATGTTTAAAGGATTCGACAGTTCTTGTAACTTGATTTGTTCTGATCTTCATCCGGTGTTCTAGTTTTTTTTTTGATAATATTATAATACTTTTTTTTTATGAAATGAGGGGGCAAACGAGCAAACGGGTCACCTGATGGAAAGCAACTTCCGTCGCCCATGGACACTCGCAGCATCAGAAGAGCTGCAGGTGCGTTGCCGGCCTTTTAAGAGGGTATAGGGTAATAGGGGAGGGTAGGGATGGAAATAGAAAGGAATAGGGGAGGGAAAGGAAGGGAATAGGGTAGGGGATTGGGCCTCCGGTAAACTCACTCACTCGGCGAAACACAGCGCAAGCGCTGTTTCACGCCGGTTTTCTGTGAGAACGTGGTATTTCTCCGGTCGAGCCGGCCCAATTCGTGCCGAAGCATGACTCTCCCACGTATACTTTTTCCTTATTGAACGAATAATTGTTTTACGTTTACTGGCTATTATGTCTCAATCTTAATACTATTATGAAATTTTAATTTTCCTGTTGCAATATCTGGAAGTGATTTCTTGCTATTGGAATTCATAATAATATTATACCTCTTATAATGGATAGCTATCTGCTTTAAATTTACTGTCTACTTTTCGATCTTGGTGGATTAAAACGTACTAAGCAGTAATGGGCCAATTTCTGTCTCAAACAGTCCACTCATTAAACAGCACCTAGTCGAAGGTCCTCAAAAGTTCTGGTCCTTAAACGTCCAATAGTCTCTGGGGTACAATAGCTGGGCATATTTGCATGCGGCCGGGCTGGCCTATTTCCGCAGTTCAAGGCTGGCCGTAAACCGCCGCCGTACTTGCGAGCGCCCTTCCAACCCAAAAGGGATTTATGCTGGCCATTCGGGAAATATTTTGTGAGCCATTTAAAGGCTACGTCCTTGGTTTAGGAATAAGGAGCTGCACCAAAGTTGATGTTCGATGGGAGCTGTAAAGTTGAACCCTCGAATACAAACGAATTTTGGTAATATTGTGGGGCTTGAAAGTTGTATTTTTGATTGACGATCATTAATAATAATAATATAATAATAATAATAATAATATCTATGGACGCTTCACACCACGTCAGTCTGGCCCCGTGGTAAGTACCTGATGGATATATTTCCGTTGTCTGGTACCCGTAACACAAGAGTGTTACGGGTACCAGACAACGGAAATATATTTAATAAGTACTTTAATACTATACATACATTTAAGATTTTTATTATATTATACACAAATTTAATACACATCCATGACCCAGGAACTTTCGAAAACTTTTTGTTCCGTCGGCGGGATTCGAACCCGCGACCCCCGGCTTGAGCCGCCATACGCTTTTAACCATTGAGCCACAGAGGTCGTCATACTGATCCATTAGTAATAATATTATCTACATTATTTCTCAGGGGATTCCAAAAAGCATTCCCATTGAATAGGTAATCAAACCACAGATTGTTTAGAAATTAAAAGAAGAAAATACAAAAGTAAAAAAATTTATTCACGACTTCACTCAATGGTGAACCGCAATGAGAGGAGCGTGTTTCACAATAGGCACAGCCTTCACCAGAGGTGCGTGGACAAGTGGTGCAGCGTGTACCACGGGCGCGTGGACAGGGTGCACCACTGCTGCGGGGTGCACCACGGCGGTGTGCGCGTGCGTCACCACCGGGTGTATCGGGTGCACCACGGGTACTACGGGTGCGATCACGCCGCCGTGGGCGAACGCCACCACCGCCAGAAGGATTGCCTGGAACAATCACGAGATGTTATTCTAAGGAACTGTGATTTATCAGTTTTGTTGAACGAGAAGATTCTTCCGATGATAAAGGCTAATTAAGGTATTTTTAGTTAATTTCATAAAGTGGCTATGAAAATAAAAGTATAATCTCTTGTCTGAAGTAGCTATGCAAGCTTTGTTTTGTTAGAACAAGAGCCTGCTGTCAAAAATATCAAAGCATGCTAGACCCGCCTACACACCCCGCTATCCTCCAATCGTGATATAATGATTCCATGAATCGTGCCCCCGAGCATTGTGCTTTGCGCTGCAGCTAATAGTGAACAATATCGCGTAACAACGGTTCCCGCATTATAGCACGAAAGTAAAGGTCGTAAGTCCCAAAACTGTTTTGATGATTACTTAAAAATTAAATACAATACTAATATTTCCTTTAGCCATTATTTTATAAAGTGTGTGATTGTAGTAGTGCAAGTTATTTAATGATAGTAACTCAATAAGTGTAACAGATATTTGTTGAAAAGCCCAGAAAGATTCATAATTTCGAAAATTTAACCATCGAGTCAAAATAAGTGAATCGTGTTTTCCGTTAGGTAAATATCAGAAAAATATACAATGATTAAAAAATCTCAATTTCATTTAAGCCAATTGTCTTCCGGAATCGTAATACTTATTAGAAAACACACCAAAATTTGGCAGCCCGCTCTTAACATGGTGCCCACCATTACCTAAATGGGTTAGGTTAGGTAGTAAGTAACTTAATAAATGTTTTGGAAGGCCGCTTTTTAAAATTAGTGACATAATATTCTACCTATATTATGTCAATCAGATATTGAAATTTTAAGGTTACAAAAATTATTAAGGAAAGAACGTAGGTAATTTATGATATAAGTCAAATAATTTTTTCACAAAATTTTAATCTCTTCATTAGAAGATATGATTAAGTCTTTAAATTGTTAATCTTCTCATAGTTTGTCTATGATCACAGCAATTAGGTATTGTATTGCATTGACTATTATCATACTATTATCAATTAATTATATTGTTTACTATTTGAATATAATATAACAACTTACCACTTTGAACATCATGTTGGTTGTATGTCGGAGTGCTGAGGACTGCGTAAGGATCAGCTAGGTCCTGGCCTTATATACCGCAGTACCTTTGTAGCGTTAGAGCTCTGTATCCTTAGACAGTTGGGCAATATGCAACTCGATCCGCGGCGACGCGATATACAGGCTGCGCTTCAGATGACAATAAATAACAACAATGCTAAATTATTGGGAATTTTGAAATATCGTAACTCAATTGTTGCTACTTGCTACTTTCTTGAAAGCTACTACCTACTGCAAATTTAAATGTCAAGTATTGAACCGCGCAATAATGTAATACACATTTTTATTTGGTCGAGCAAAATAAATTGAAACGAAGTGTAGTAAGTTAGAAAAAAAACAGTTTTAGTAACCTATAGTTCATGACGCCACAATTATTAATGACTAAAATTGATAGACGACACACAATTAATGAATAGGTTTTGTTCTCTTATTTTCCTTCTCTTTTCAAGTTTTACGATATTTCATTACGGTGTAAATTGTAGTAAGTGTGAAAGTATTTTAAGAAGATATTCTCATAACTCAGCTTTTACTATTAAAAGTCTGGATTCAAAAATAGTGTATCTATAAGCGATAAATAGTCATAAAAATGCACATACGTTAACATCGGCTCATTGTTTGCGGGAAACTTTCTGGGGTTTGCGGTATTTCGTCGATAATCCAATTTTTACGGGTCATATACAACAGTCAAGATGTGCTCTTGCGGGAGAGTGGATTAGGGCGTGTACACACAAGAGCGTATATAAATTATCGAAACAAAATTAATGGACACAGTTAAGACAAATTTAAACCTTTGGTTAAAATAAACCTTATTATAATTATATTGTTATACGCGTGATGATAGGCCACATTTGCGCCAATCTCAGTCGTTTCTCAAAATATAAGTAAAATTATGCCTTTTTATGACATTATAATATCAACTCGCAATCATTTTAATTCGGACTAGTGCAAATGCACCTCATTCCTTAATAATATTATTCGTTAAAAATATTCTAAAAACATTTCATCAATGCTTACTACAACAAAATCTCATTTTTAAGTCTCAGTAAATCGTAGATCAGACATCGCCATTGCATATTTAAGCCACATTAAATGAAATTGAACGAGCACTGCTTATCCTCAACTACTTCTGAGACAAGAATCTCAAAAACGTCTGTCTTATTTCCAGTCTGTAGCTCGCTAGTAAACTCTAGTATTTTTAGGTAGAACATTAGGTTTTGAATTCCGATTCCTGTCGATTGTTTTTGCAAGTTTTATCTTTGCGGACCTAGTGTCTAGTCATTTTAAATCTCTAAATAACTGTTATGCGCTCTAATATTCTTTTCATTTTATGCGCGATTAATTTTCTTTTACATCTGTTTTCAAAATAGATAGGATCTACGTATTATTTGGGGAATATTTTCGATTCGTTCGAGGAAATTCTACATTACAATTTTTTTAGTTTTAGTATTATTCAGAACTACCTGACTACTACCCAGCTAACCTTTGGAATAATATAGTATAGATATGAATTATACTATATTTTACATGTAGTATCTATAGCGAATTAAATAAGCCTCCTTTGAATCGCTCTATCTAATAAAAACGCATCAAAATAATTTCTACTTAAGATACTTGTTCATTTTCGACGGCTTTTTTTAATTAAAATAATATTAGGGAAAACTGCATCACGCTGTATAACCCTGTGTCAAAGCCGCGAGTCGCGGGTGCGAACCTGTACCCTTTACCTCGGCGGCGAGGTTCTCCGTAATTGGCTGTGACCTGGCCTGCAGGAAGCCCATACATAGCTGCTCTCGTTCCATCAGCTGATCATCTTAAGCTAAGATTTCAATAGTTCAAGGATGGGCTATAAAAAGCTATGAATAGTCCGTCTCCGGACGCACTATGTTGATTTTTTTAATTTTATGAATATTTTGATAAAAACTAAAAACCTTTTTTGTCAAACAATGTTTAATTAAAGTTAAGTAATCATTTCATGTCTCACAGTTCGGCCGTAACAGATATTTTGGGTTATTTATAGAGTGATTTTTATGTCAAATATAAAAGAAAAACGTAACTGTAAACAGTAAAAAAAAATCGGCCAAGTGCGAGTTGGACTCGCGCACGAAGGATTCCGTACCATTATGTAGAGCAAAAATAGTAAAAAATGTATTTTTTGTATGGGAGCCCCCTTTAATTATTTATTTTATTTAAATTTTATTATTAATTATTAAAGTATAAATACAGTTGAGTAATTTGTGAACATTTCAGGTGCCTACCTGTTGTCATCATTGATACCGAGCAAAACATGTTTGAAAAATCACGTTTTTTGTATGGGGAGCCCCCCGTAAATATTTAATTTATTTTGTTTTTAGTATTTGTTGTTATAGCGGCAACAGAAATACATAATCTGTAAAATATTTCAATTCTCTAGATAATATTACCGTTCTTGAGTTACAGCCTGGAGACAGACGGACAGACATCGAAGTCTCAGTAATAGGGTCCCGTTTTTACCCTTTGGGTACGGAACCCTAAAAATGCACAAGAAGATGTTACGATATCTTTAAAATACCTATTACAAGAATTGATGACAAATATCAAACATCGATTGCCCCAAACACCCAAGCAGTGGGGCAATTTATATGGGTATACTTTGTGCATCGATAAGACTCGTCTATATTATAAATCTAAATCTTGAAATATTCATTGTTTATGTCCTATTGCGCATCGAACGCGGAACGTCTGCTTTTCCTGATTGCATGTATCAATTAATAATAATTTATCAATTAAATTATTAATATTAAATGTTAATGTAATTATATATTGTTTGTAATGTTTCTATTGTCATTGTTTCCTTAAATGTGGTAATATGGATTATTCGTCCACATATTTTTATATTTTCTGGTCTTATTAATTACCTCACCGCGCTGAAAAAGATAAATGTTGTATACGATCTCTCCACGTTGGTCTTGATGGACCAATTCAACCAATGAATTAACCAAATCAAAAATCAAACCAAAATCATTTTATTTGCTTAGGAATATGGTACAATAAAGTGTTAGCTTTTTCATTTTCCACATATTCTACTACAATGAGTGTGCAAATATTACTAAGTACTTTAAGTCATATAATTAAGGTTTTACCAAGTCAGAAGATTTATTACATAGAAATGTCGATAATTATTAATTTATTACATTACAATAGATAGACCGTACATTTTATAATATTTTGTCAATTTTTTTAAATAATATATAAGTTACACATTAATTTTGTTTAAATTAACTCATTCATAATATTTTTATCATCGAAGAATTCATTTACTGAATAATACATTTTGTTAAGGAGCCAGATGTATAGTTTTTTTTTATGAAATAAGGGGGCAAATGAGCAAACGGGTCACCTGATGGAAAGCAACTACCGTCGCCCATGGACACTCGCAACATCAGAAGAGCTGCAGGTACGTTGCCGGCATTTTAAGAGGGAATACGCTCTCTTCTTGAAGGTTTGCAGGTCGTATAGGTCCGGAAATATTGCTGGTGACAGTTCGTTCCAGAGTTTTACAGTGCGCGGCAGAAAGTTACACGAAAAACGCACGGTGGAAGACTGCCACTCATCAAGGTGATGATGATGGTATGTTTTTCGCGTGGGGCGATGGCGAAAAGTTGCAGGAGGTATGATTCCGAACAATTCCTCAGAGCACTCCCCGTGATACAACCGATAGAGGATGCAGAGTGAAGCTACATCTCGGCGTAATTCCAAGGGGTCCAAGCTGTTTGAAACACTATGGCAGTCAACAATTCGAGCGGCCCTTCGTTGGATACGATCCAGAGGGAGCAGTTGGTATTTTGGCGCCCCTGCCCAGAGATGAGAACAGTATTCCATATGAGGCTGAACCTGCGCCTTGTAGAGTTGTAGGCATTGGTCCGGACTGAAGTACTGTTTCGCTCTGTTAAGGACACCAAGCTTCTTCGAGGCTAACTTGGCCTGACCCTCTAGATGATATCGGAACTAGACTTCGCTTGATAATAATATGCTAACGCCAAGTATTTCAATGTTAGTGGAGATTGTTAAAGAGGTGCCCTGAAAACAAGGATATACGACCATTGGTGACTTTTTAGTGGTGAACGCGCAGACTTGTGTCTTGGCGAGGTTGAATTGGACTAAGTTACGTCTACCCCATTTAGTGACTTTCTCCTATGAATTCTCTATTTTAGATATTATAAGTTCGTTTCGACTCTCAATGACATTTAGCAATTTAGTTTATTTTTATATTGTTTTATAGTCAGTTCTTTAAAGTACTTAGGTAATTTGTTATAGATCCGAACTACCATACAATACGCGTTTTTACTACAAATGTTGAGTATTTGGTTAGGTATAACAAGTTTATGTTTATTTCTACTACTTTTTGTTGCTAAGATCAATTTTTTAGTAAATATGCGATTTAAATTGTTATGCACAAAAACAATACGAACGGGAAGAAGGCATATTCGACTAAGATTTCTCATGATCGTCATCGATTGTGCATGTGGTAGTCCATAATTATTATAGCGCAATGACCAATGTGTAGAGGTGAGTTGACTCGTAACTCGTAACTCGTAAGAGTGAATCGTGTTAAACAGTTTAACCAACAACCAAGCTTATATCCCAGTTATATAGTGAAGTGAGCTAACGGCTTCAATAGCTTCGTAATAGTCTAATACCTTGTTAAGCGTAACAATTGATATACGAGGTATTGATGTCTGAATATTAATTTCATTAGTTATACGTTCCCCCGTCACCGAGCGAAGCCGCGGGAGGAAGCGGGCACAAGGACAAACTTTCGGTTATCGGACTGTTCAGAGCGTTATTGTTTAGAATATTATAACTAAATTAAATCTGAATAATATACAGTCACTCCTAGTATAAAACAATAGAGACTATATTGTTGTCCTTGAAGAAGATAATAGCTACATTACATACAATAGAATCGATTATTTGCATTAAGTTAGAGTAATTAAAAGAATTCGTGATAAGTATGATACGGCCATGCTTTTGCTCGAGACTTGGCTTCCGTGCCTCCAGATAAGCCTACATAATATTGTCAAATAGGCCACGTTAAAGAGTTACAAGAGTGTTATTGGTTTTCAAACTTCTACTGTAAGAAATACACTGGTGATAACTCATGCCAATTTTTTTTTTTGACGCCGTAGTTTCTAGTCAATTCTATCAAAACATGGCACTCCTCAAAATCAATAATATTGCAAAGCGTGTTAAATACATTATTATCATTTGGATATTGACCACGAGTTCATTGCACTGAGACAATAGTCTGAAACGGGCGGCAAATTAACCTATTTGGAAGTGCTGACGATGAGTAATTAATGAAGTTTTCATAATTATCGGCCGGCCCCTAATTGATTGGCGAACCTGGCGACGGCCGACTAAATTATAGTGTTTTATTAGTGTTGAGGTAATTAAAGTGAATAACGACCGCGTAATGGTTTACGGCCGTTGTGATTGGAGTCAAATCACAATTTATTACATTAAAAAGGTGCCACTTAAATCTTCATTTGTGAAATATATTTGGGTGTTGAATGTCGATGTACCCTAGGCCTTATTCGGGATTCAGGAAAAATGGAGGTGTCCATTTTTAGGGTTCCGTACCCAAAGGGTAAAAACTGGACCCTATTACTGAGACTTGGATGTCTGTCTGTCTCCAGGCTATATTTCAAGAATCGCTATAGCTAGACTTCTGAAATTTTCACAGATTGTGTATTTCTAGTGCCACATAACAACGAATACTAAAAACAAAATAAAGTTAATATTTAAGGCTCCCATACAACAAACGTATTTCTTTTTTACCTTTTTGGCTCGTAATCCATAATGGTAACATGTATAAAACACTTGAAATTTTCACAAAATTCTCAATTTTGTGAGTACTTTAATATTTAATAATAAAATTAAAATAAAATAAATAATTAAGGGGGGCTCCCATACAAAAAACATTTTTTCCCTACTTTCGCTCTATAACGGTATGGAACCCTTTGTGCGCGAGTCCTACTCGCACTTGGTCAATTTTTTAACGTCTTGTGTGTTGACGTATTTTGGTCTTGAGAAACCGTGGTAACTCTCTATACTTCTTAATTCTTACAAATAATATTGTGCCGATTTCCGATATCGTAAGTTTGTTTGCGTCAAATAAGCTCCAAAACTAAAAACCAGTAAAACGAGTGAGATGAAGGCGGAATTCAAAAAGGTTCATTTTGTACGAAAATGTACGTTTCTCGTGGAATTTATCTAAAGATCGTAAAAAGATCTAGTTATTAATATAAAGCAAGTTACAGCCGTGACACAGTATGTGTGCGAGAGTGCAATGTCAAAGTGAAGGCAGCACACTACAGGCCATGACCATACTTGCTTTATGGGACATTTACCGTACTATCGATTGTAATAAACAATACATTACAGGTTGACTAGATGTAAAATATATTTATTTCTTTGGTTACGAATGTTCTATGTTATAGGCCTACTAGCGCAGATCTTGGTTTAAGTTAAAATGCATTTAACGTAGAGTTAACAATGAGGTTTATATGGTGTTATATTTCTTGTTAAATATAAAAAGAACGACAGACAAAACACGATATTTAACCCCAGTTTAACTAAATCAGCACAAGTCTGCCTTAAACTCGATATAATATATGAGTCAGCGAGAACGAGCGGTTTGGCCACTACACCGCGAGATTTCAAGCAATTGTATAGAATTAGCGCCGTGACCGCGCTTCCATTTTTTTTTATGAAATAAGGTGGCAAACGAGCAAACGGGTCACCTGATGGAAAGCAACTTCCGTCGCCCATGGACACTCGCAGCATCAGAAGAGCTGCAGGTGCGTTGTCGGCCTTTTAAGAGGGAATAGGATAATAGGGGAGGGTAGGGATGGGAAGAGAAGGGAATAGAGGAGGGAAGGGAAGGGAATAGGGAAGGGGATTGGGCCTCCGGTAAACTCACTCACTCGGCGAAACACAGCGCAAGCGCTGTTTCACGCCGGTTTTCTGTGAGAACGTGGTATTTCTCCGGTCGAGCCGGCCCATTCGTGCCGAAGCATGGCTCTCCCACGTACATACAATTATTGCTTGTGATCTCGTTGTGTAGCAACTAGCAGCTAATCCGCTCGTTCTCACTGACGCATATCAATTGAGACATATTGATTGGTATTGCTTAGAGTTTTTAGCCTTTTATTAACATCGTCTGATGATAGCTCCGCAGATTCGGCCTAGTTCAGTAACTAAGTCCGAAACTCGTTCAACTCGACAGAACTTATATTATGAGTAGTCGACCTATTTACATGCTACCTCGGAGTTTCTGATAACCAAACAAAATATGATAACCCAACTCCAAAAGTTTATAATAACAGGGAGATATAATAACAGATTCCGAAGTTATGTGCTTGTTAATTTCAGCTTCCTTCCCAATCTGAATCGTATCTGGGATCTTCTTTTAAGGCGAGATTCATTTTAGCTTCATTTTAGCTTAGCATAAAGTTTCTAGGGACGGATCTTCTCTATTTTTCATGTGTTTTTTAAATATCTTTCTAAATAAATATTAAGAAAAAAGATTATTCGTTTCCGACCTTTTTAACATAGATTCATTAACAATTTATTAAAATAAAATGTAAGTTATTCTTGTTAAAACTTATATTTCGATGACAAAGAGTTTTGTCGGAGGTGAGTTTGTAAATTAATTACAGCGAAAGTATCATTTTTTATTAAAGTGTTTTTGATTTAAGCCCTTTTGAATATTGTGCCCTATATCTCATATTTTTTACATTTCGTTATTATATTGGAAGTTGGAACTAGGTAAATCGGGTATCAAGAAATAACAAAATGGGGTTTCAGCTCGCCTTAAGGAGATTAGATAGGTTTATACAAAACTTAAACTGAAGATTGAACCAGAGAATAGTTTCAACTAAATAAATATTTCTTGGTCTCAAAAATTATTTGGGTTATACTACTGTCAAGACCAAGTTAAATAAAAAAATATTATGGTCCGCTTAAATTGAGTAAGAATCTCGGAATTCGAGATACCCAGCTGTAAGTCTGTAAATATTTGTATATTGACACCCTAAATATTGTCTCAAAATCTACATATGGTAGGTTTCGAGGTCAAAGGTCACAAAAATCGTTTTTTTTTTCGCTTTTATTGTAAATGTGTTTTTTTGGTATGTGTTTTATGGGTTTTTTACGTCAAATGGTTTCCAAATCATGCCATACATCACGACATTAATGGATCGGACACCGGTGTCGGGACACTTTGTATATGGCGCGTTTACGACCGGAGGCACCGGTTAACCTGAAGTGATACTGTGACCGCGCGCTCTCTGCCCTCTATTAAGAAAACGGTTTACCGCATAATTTTTTTTTAACAAAAGTTGTAGAGAATTTTGTATTCTACAATATGGTAATAAATACAAATAGCAAAAAAACCCATAGGGAATGAAATATTTACAAAAAAGCGACCGAAACAAATTTTTGTGATCTTTGACCTTGAAATTTAATAGTTGCGCACACCCTACCATATTATGTAGGATTTGAGACAACATTTAGGGTGTCAATATATAAGTATTCACAGACTTACAGCTGGGTATCCCGAATTCCGAGGTGAACTTACTATACTGATTGGACTATTACTAAAGTTAACGTATGTGGCTTGCATAAAAATGAACCTGGACATAATATCCAAGTTTGATTATATAGATACAAAAAGGCATGTCTATCTATAGTATGAGGACGTAACTCAAGGTCCACACTTAAAACATTAAATATTAAATTTAATATAAAAATAATTTCAGTACTGGAAAATAATTAAAGATAGTTTTTACACCGCACGAATGTCTACAGGAACAATATTGCGAGCTTAGTCTTGTTCAAATATATCTATTTTTACAGACAATATATTGCAAAATAATGGAGGAAAACGTGTAGGCTTGGCAAGAAAATAAAATCTGAGATATGTCAGAGATTCCGGACGCAGGAGTGTAATGAGCTTCCGCATGTTTGTCCGATATCCAACACCCCCCGACGTACCCCGGTAGATAAGACATATCGCCCACATGTATTTATTAACTGGCGAAACACATAAACAAGCCGAAAAGAAGTTGTCGGGATTTACGACATCATATTTACATTTAGATTGTCGCAAAATATACTTCATATCAACGAAAAGTAGTTCTCTTTTTCGGGTTTTTAGAAGCAGGTATATTTTCTGGATATTCTCACTTTAATTTGCTGGTGAAATTGCCTGTCTATCGTTTCCTGAAATTTTAAGCATTATAATATTTTCTTTCTCCTTTAAGGTTCGGGAAAGCCGATTGTTCCTATCGAACTGAGCGCAGGCCGACCTAACCCTCCTAACCATAGATAATACAATATATATAGAGACTCCTAACCGGAGTAATTTAGTGCATTACCTTATGTGTCTCCGTATATTGGGGCTTTTAACTAAGCATTCTAGCATTGGTATTAGCAACAATTTTGGTGTATGTATCGCATATTTTTGTGCCTATTCTCAAACATTAAATGATGACCAAGAGTAAGGACTCGAAACTTAACTAAGAACGTACGGTCGGATATTCAAATCATACAAATTGTCGAAGGGCCTAAAGTTTCAGCCATTCCACAGTACAGTCACGTAGTAATTTTAATGTGAAGACCATTTCGCCTGTTCAAACAATTCCCACCGCAATTTGACCGAGGTCTGTTTATTTTCACCCGACAGAAATTATTCACCCCGCTTTATTATTTTTATCCATTAGGTACAATTTATCAAGTATTTTTAAGGTATAATTATAGTGGTACCACAAGTGCTATGTTTTGGGGTTATGCTCTATACGTTACCCCAAAAAATGCCTCTTGTCTTTGACTAAAAGTTATCAGGGCGAGCGAAGCGAGCCCCAGTATATATTATCCTACAAACGGAACATTTTGTGGTACAATTTACGGAAAAACTATCACGCCTATTGATTTGTGCTTTAACATAGTAATTTTCATTTATAGTAGATGTGTTATCATCAGTCAGTCAAGGTGTGACGACGCGAGCCCTCACAAAGCTCGGCTTTTAGCTAGTTATTATTATTCTTTACAATATTAGATTTATAGTAATACAATCTTAATATGGATGTAATAGGCCCTCGCAAAATATTAGCTCAAATTATAACACGAACGGTTTTTTGGATTAGTATTAATATCCCTCGATAAAATTAAATCTTAATTAAAATTTTCATTTGATCATTTTCGAAAAACTAAATGAAACCCAACAAGTCAATTCATCTGAAAGATATGCTCATTTATTACACAATATACATATACAATATTTTATACATCGGGAGTACAATATACAAATAATATTATATATAATACAATATCTTATACATTTGGTGATATCTTAGTCAGAGGGTCGTTCTACTTGTAGAGCCATGGTGCGTGATGTAGAGGATGGTAGAGCGGCAACAGAGGGGGGTGTAGCAGGGGGGCGGTGTGGAGCAGGGGGGCGGGGCGGAGTATAGGGGAGTGGATGCGCACGATGGGGGGGTGGTACAGCGACTGGTACAGCACTTGAGGCGCGCAGGCCGCTGCAGAAAACAGCGCCAAAATCGCCATCTGGAAAGAGGTTTTAGTTCAGACTATTTTACGCACAGTTTAATGGCTCATGCAGTTTAATACTTTAGAATGTGTATAATGAGTCCCTTATAAAGAGTTTACTGCAAAAGTAGTAGCGCCGAAAGCATTTTGACTTCTATCTTTGTATGAGAAATGCCCCAACGAAATGACAAACAAAAATTCTCTCCAAAAATCTCTGTGAAAGTATCACAGTGAACTTTATATTATGTATAAGGGACACATACATACCCTGAACTAAATATCAATTTGGTTTGTTAGAACTTACACCCTGTATATTGCTCAAGGTGTGCCGTAGCCCGTATACAAGAGCACTCTCTCTTCCTTTCACAGTCTTAACCTAGTGGGACGGATACTTCGATACGACTTATTCGTGAAAATCCAAATTCTAAATGATATTAGATAACAATAGAGATAGAAATTACCTTAATTTAATAATAATAATTAATATTACAATGTAGGTATTCCGCTTTGTATTAGATCTTAGAAGTATTCTGTTACATTCAGCCGAAATCTCAGTCCAATCCCTTCACAACGATAAATCTGCTCGTTACAAGTGCCGGATTAACGCGCTGCTTAATTAAAAGCCTGGCGTTAGCGAGTACAGGCGGATCATCGAATAAAAGTCATGAACAGTTGTGGAAATTAAAATTTTACACATTGACATAACGTGTAATTCTAGCGTGGTTGTTCCCACATGCCTCCTTGGCGCTCATGCGAAATTAAAACGTTAGTAGCGGTTTGCTCAGCATTTATTTTCCGAGGCTGTGCTTTATTTAATTAAATTGTAGCCTTTTATTTGTCTTTAACTATGCGGTATGCCTGATACAGAAGGCAATTTGTTTTTACAACTTTTTAGTTTTTACCATAGCTTAAGTTTTTAAGTAGAGAATATTTTATTTTGAGAGTTTTAAATCCTTGTATATATTTGTTAAGGAAAATAAAATTACTTTTATATATTTCTAAATCTTATTTAGATAAGAAAACATTAATATAATTTACTTTAAGACGTATTTATTATTCTAATGAGAAATATTTTATTCTTACCAAATGGAAAAGTTTGAACATTATCACCGAACCACTAGCCAGTTATTCAGGTAAAGTAAAATGGTGTACTGACATAGTATGTCATATTCCTCTAATATATATCAGTCACAATTATGTACACTATGTCAGTGGGTCCATAACATACGCATATGGCCAGGAATTTGTAATTGACATGCTACCACGAAACATAGCGCTTACCTCATAGCACAGTGTACATCTTTCCAACTATAATATGCTTATAGGGAATACTATGATTAGGAAGATTTGTAGTTGGTTTTCCTTTTAAATTGCCAAAAAATGTGTAATATTATGTCTTGTAGTTCATTAAATTAATTGGCCAAATTGTTTAGAATGTAAGTGACGAACCGCTTATTTGGAAGTCGCCGCTGCTTTCTTAAACTGGGAAAAATAAATATTTTTTGCGGAAAAATTAAAATTAGCAGGTCTTTTTACAATACAATACTCATAATTAATGAAAGTAATAATTGTTAGTAATATATCCTTACTTTAGTTTAACATGCCATGTATGAATGAAAACTTGGAATAAAATACATAATTATATCTTAATTTTTACTGACAAACGAGCAAAAAGGGCTAAAGGAGGTTCTTGACTTGCAACATTTTTAGAATACGTATTTAGGTACGTACGAATAGTAAGCGAAGCAATATGAGTTTAATATATTATTATTATGTCAATAAAAACTTTTCGTACTAGTATTCAAACTATTAAATTATGTTTAGAAATTATTTTAAAACCATTCGTTTTTCCATGTGAAAAGCTAGTTAGAAATGTCAGTAAAAAGTGTAAAAGTGTAGTTATTTAACACGCGAGTCGGTTAGTTGTAGTTATTACTTACCGATAGTTACTGTTAACGCTAAACGCCGGCCAGGAGCGATTTATAATAATACAAAAAGTTCCGTACATTTAATTGGTAGATTATAATTTATTACATAACATTATGTGCCTTTCCTGTAATAATAAACATAATATTACTTTAAGCCCTATGGGAGAAACGAGATGAAAAGGGATTTACTTAGTTTTATTTTAAGTTTTTAGATGACTAGTCGAGTTTATAAGCAGAAGCTGTTTTAAATAGCTTGTTACTTTTGTAATGAATGTGGTTTCAAAGAAAAAAATATGAGCTTTCTCCTAAACTATCTCTTACATTTACTTACATTACACTACGGTCTACGATCAACCGAATAAGGACAACGCCTTAGAAATGATGTCGACAATTTTTTGTTACATAACGGAACCCTAGAGTTTATGATATAAGAACATAAAACTAAATATTTTTGCCATATACGGCGGGCGTGAGAAATTGCATGCAGGCTATGGGAACTTAGTTTGAATGCAATCAATAACAAATAGTACTGTGAGAGAGTACTTAAGTATTAATGCATGGAGAGATAGTTTAGTAGCTTTATCTAATTACTGATGACATGGGTGTGTTATATAGTATTTATGTCTTTATGAAAATTGCCAACATTTTCACGTTTTAGACGCAGGAATTAGTCTGTATCTTCAGATTCATAGACTTTCTATATTATCTTTTAATTATTTCTTTATCCTATAAATGTTACTGGCTGGTTATATTATACTCTACATAATATTATGACGCTGATAAAACGGAAGAATTTTTGTACATGACGTTAAATAATAGCAGTTAAAAATTATAAACAAAAAACTTTTTGAAAAAAAGCTTTTATTTAAATAGTCTAAAAAGAGAAAAATAAATTTCTCCTTAAAATTTTTAACTATTAAGTTATAATCCTCAATATATTATACAATTTGCATGATAATAAAAACTTGTCGCGACTCGCGAGACTTAACAATCTATCAGTACTTGATAAATTTATTAAAATAAAAATATATTAATATCAATTTACTCAGTTAAATTGGTACTTACTAGTTTATTTACAAATCACGCGACAAGCTTTTATTATCATGCAAATTGTATAATATACTGAGGATTATAACTTAATAGTTAAAAATTTTAAGGAGAAATTTATTTTTCTCTTTTTAGACTATTTAAATAAAAGCTTTTTTTTTCAAAAATTTTTTTGTTTATAATTTATTTTTTGTTTTTTAGTTATCTATGGCTAGATTTATTAGTCTGTTTGATAGTAATTTGTTTTGTTTCAAGAATTTGTTAAAATCTGATTGACTTAAGTCCTTAAGAAAACGTACTCGACTTTGACAATTGAAAAATCTATACTTAGCGAGTTGTTATATTCAGTTTATTTCTGCATTTCATTTAACAAAAGTGACCGGATTCAACCAGGCTTTGACTTGATGTCACGTCACGTCATTTCACGTCACGTCACGTAAAGTCACGGCACGACACTACGTAACGTCACGTCACGTCATGCCACGTCACGTCACGACACGTCACTTCACGTCACGTCACGTCACGTAACGTCACCTGAATGAGCCCTTTTATTTGATACCCATATTGCAGAAGTGCTTTAAAAAAACTATTCCCCTATCTTGGCTAAGCTGCCATATTGGATATAGAATGACATTACATTCGTTTTCGAGTTACTTTCAATGAGCCCTTTCATTTGATACCCATATTGCAGAAGTGCATTAAAAATAACTATTCCCCTATCTTGGATGAGCCGCCATGTTGGATGTAGAATGAAATTACATTCGTTTTCGAGTTACTACAAAAAAGCCCTTTCATTTAATATCCATATTGTAGGACTGCATAGAAAATAATTATTTCGCCATCTTGGATGGTCGGCCATATTGGATTTAGAGTGATGTCACATACCATATCGTGCATTGTCATCCAAACTAAACGCGTATGCAAAATTTCAGCTCAATCGGTTAAATATATCTACTTCAAAATTGAGTTCCAAAATTCCACCGTAACACACATACTTACATACATACAGAGCAAGTTAAATAAAAGCTTTTAAAAAGTGCCTTGTAAGCCTTGTGAGTTACCATGCTTCGACCTTGTAACTAGTTGAGTTTTCTGGAGCAATACGTTTTCCTCATGTTTGGCAATATTTCACGAGGCAGATTACTTAGCACGCAGAGAAAATAATTAACATTTATTTAACGCGCACGTTACAATCCCCGTAACTGATAAAAATGTTTACAATAATTATGTACATCGAATTACTATAATATTATACTATTAGGTACAAGGTTTGCTTGTCGTTTTCTGGCATAATGGCTCTCTTGACAACTACTAAACTCTCTTGACAGTCAAAGAAACAGCTGAACGTTTAATGTTTAGCTTATATGAAAACTTTCAGGAATGACAATATTTTTTAAATAACGACAGTGCATAGAATAGAATTTCATCCTCTTAACCCCTGATCCTGTCCTAACAGTAGAGCTGATGATGATGATTTGCTCAAGTCAAACTAAAGTTAGTCTGTGTGTTATGTGTGTTGTAACTTGTAAGTTGTAAGAAGACATAACGTGGTTGTCGAGTGCAAAAGTTTTAGTAATTAACGTTTCCCCACGCTGCGGCATTCCCAACTGATGTTGTGCTTCATCCTACTTTTACTTCATCATTTTCATCATGACCTCATTGCCTTAGTGAGTAGATAGACTCCAGTTTTACTATCGGGTTGTTGTGAACCGTTTAACCTTGGAAGTACACGAGAAGGGCGATCGAATCCGATCGAAAAGTGCATTCCTTATACTTATTTTGATTCTTTTTTTTTTTTATAAAATAAGGGGGCAAACGAGAAAACGGGTCAACTGATGGAAAACAACTTCCGTCGCTCATGGACACTCGCAACATCAGAAGAGCTGCAGGTGCGTTGCCGGCATTTTAAGAGAGTATAGGGTAATAGGGGAAGAGGGGAGGGTAAGGAAGGGGACTGGGCCTCCGGTAAACTCACTCATTCGGCGAAACACAGCGCAGGCGCTATTTCACGCCGGTTTTCTGTGAGCCCGTATTATTTCTCCGGTCGAGCCGGCCCATTCGTGCCGAAGCATGGCTCTCCCATAGATCCTTACTCATTTTGTGCATTCCTCATTCTTATTTTGATTCTACTTTAATATTGTAATTTTTAACCGTAATGTGGTTTGTTGTATAAAATATAATCAGTACATATCTCCTTAAATAAAAAATGTGTAAGTAGAATAATTACAAATTGCTATATATACTTTGTAGGCACTAATTTATTGGTTCAATCAGTGGTACTTAACCTTTTTTTATACGGGCCACAAACAAGTTTTGGTCTTAGTGTAGCGGGCCGTAACTAACAATTTTTTAAGATAAAAAAATAATGTTCTTCAAAATTAGCTATTAGTGGAAAAAATTTCATGATTTTCACGAAGACTGCTCCATTTTGCCGGTGGGTGTGAATTTAAAAATGGATTAACTTCTTCTCGCAGGCCTCTGAAAAAGTGCCGGCGGGCCACATGCCGATTTGGATGGTAATAATATTAATGTGTATAATGTTATGTATACACTAATCTGTTTTTGCATATTGTCTTATACAAATACGTGTACGTATTATACAAACACAAATACTTATAAAAAAATGCAGTAGAATTAGGTCTTAGCTTAACCCTATATAATTTGATCTATTTTAACTTGTGTGGATTAAAATAAACACACTAAAGACAATTAAATGCACTAATTACGTTAAGGGGGCGACTAACCCAAAATTGTCGATTTTATAATTCATTTTTATATTTAAAAATAAGCCCCGATTGTAAACATACTACATTTTATTTCCGAGGATGTCACCTAGCAGAAACACGATATCTTAAAATTTTCTCGATAGAAAAAAATCACAAAAATGCATCTAATTTTCACGAATTTTTCATATATTGTCATAACCGTGCATTACACTAAGTTAATATTTTAACACATTGTATAAAATTCTATCATTGAGAATCCGACCTGTTTACCTATCCAATTTTAAAATGTTGTATATTTTTATCGAGTTATCAAGAAAAAACTAACTAATAATATGAAAGGCGTGAGTGTGAGGAGAGAAGGACGATGTTTGATTTTTTGGGTTAGTCGCCCTCTTAAGTGTCACTAAATAAAACATTTAATTGTCGTTAGTGCGTTTATTTTAGTCCATACAAGTTAAAATATGTAGGTCAAATTATATAGGGTTACACTAAGATCTAATTATACTACACGACCTGACTGCATAGAATTATAACCTCGTTGCCTGACTGGGCTATGGCGCGGGACGACTGGTGTATGCTCCAGCCTCCAGCATACCGAGCTCAAGCGGGCAAAACTGCTATTTAAACAAAAATGTGTTCCCTACAAGTACATATCGAATATTTTTGCGCTGAAATTGAATGAAGCTAAACAAATACGCGCTCTTGTTAATAAAAACTTATCATAATATTGTAATTGTTTATTTTCTTGTGATTTTTATTGAAAGAGCTTTCACCTTTTCGGACGGTATTTTACCGTCCGATTTCAATATAAATAAAATGTCATAAAATATTTTTATTTCACTGAGTTAAAAATTAAAATATAATCTTAATGAATCTTTACTTTGTTTATTAGGGTTCCGTACCCAAAGGGTGAAAACGGGACCCTATTACTAAGACTTCGATGTCTGTCTGTATGTCTGTCTGTCTCCAAGCTGTATCTCAAGAACCGCTATAGCTAGACTTCTGAAATTTTCACAGATTTTGTATATCTGTTGCCGCTATAACAACAAATACTAAAAACAAAATAAATTAATTTATTAAATATTTAGGGGGAGCTCGCATACAACAAACGTAATTTTTTTGCTATTTTTTGCTCGATACCAATAATGGCCAAAGATAGGCACTTGAAATGTTCACAAAAATACTTAGTTGTACTTATACATTAATAATTAATAATAAAAATTAATTAAACTAAATAATTAAGGGGGGCTCCCATAAAAAAAAAAAACAATCTTTGAGCTATTTTTGCTCTATACCGGTACGGAACCCTTCGAGTGCGAGTCCAACTCACACTTGGCCGATTTTTTCTGTATATTATGCCTAGAGAATGAAAATAGCAATCGTTTGTATACGGCAGACTAAAGTCGAAACAGTTGCCAAGATAAGTTCGAAAGCTTACAAAATCTATTCGTAAATAATGTTGCCGAGCTTTCAGCTTTTACAATAGTAAACCTTGAAGATGGGCCGATTAATAACAAGTGAAAATGGACTTAAATAGTATGAACAATACGCAGTTTCTCGACTTAACATAAACATTATTTATGAGTTTGCTTATTTATAAGACTTTTGTATAAGTTTGGCCAGAAAAGGGGCAGACATGTAGCATAATAAAATTGACTGCTGTCACCTATATCTCGACAATCACACTTACTCGCCTTCTTGATCTTTATCATTTCCAATCCCCCTTGGGTCTTCGAAAGCGTTATTGTACTATCAGAGAAACTGATTCATAGGCAGATGGCGGACCTACGTAATATGGTCGTGTTATGTCAAATCCAGCCGACAGATCATAACCATTATTGAATCGACATAATCCGACCATATGACCTAGGCCCGTCAACTGCCTATCAATTAATTTCTTCGATGGTAGGTACGTCGGTTTTCGCATCGGCATTTCTGGTTTAGCCGGTCTATTTGAGCCAAGCAATGTCCTTCATACCTTTGCCCAAGTAGTAGAGACGTTGCTGAGAAATTATTTTCACATTTTGGTAGGGCCCTCCGTCTTCGAGAACGAGTTTGTCTATTGTAGTAGGTCAAGCCTCGGGCTGTAGGTGAGCCGTGGAGATAAACATCAGTTGGGTAAGACGGGGTCAAACGGTAGCTTCACCATTTGTTATATTGATTTCGTCATTGTTATATTGTAGTAGTATCTAGTAGGCTCGGTTCTAGAGAGACACTATGAGTAAGGATTGCTAGAACAAATATTATGTTTTATTCATTGACTGCTACATTACTTTGGGTTTTGCCAAATTTTGTCAATCAGTCATATTCAATCATTAAAAACATATTTTCTTAACTTTTTTATTAAATACTACTTAAATTATTCAAAAAATTGCTAAAAATAAAATTATTAGACTTTAAAAACTCTCATAACTTTCTAGTTATTTTAAGAATGGACGAGTCTTATATGCATTGGGAGTAATTATGGGTTCTAAATAACAACGGCAATTTATATCACAAAATATATATTATTTTTTAATAAATATTAACAAACTTAATGGTGGAGGGCGACAACGGCTCCGTGGTGGACGACCGACGAGGAGCTGTGGGAGACCGCAGCAGGGGCGGTCTTCACTAGCACGGGGGCGGCGACGACAGGGGCAGCGTGTACGGCGTGGACCACGGGGGCGGCGTGCACGGCATGGACAACGGGGGTATGGACGACAGCGGCGTGGACGACGGGGGAGCCATGGTTGACGAGCTGGCTGCTCTTAGTGATGGTGGTCTTGGCGCCCACGACGGGGACGACGTGGGCCGCGTGGACCACGGGGGCGGCGTGCACCGCGGCTACCACGGGGGTGTGGGCGACCAGCACGCCGGGGGCGGCGGCGGCGACGGCGAAGAGGGCAGCGAATACCAACTGTTGGGAAGAAATTTTGTTAGTTATTATGTCTTATCGTAAACAAACTTGTTAAATTTATTGCCTTTTAAATATATTTTACTTTACTTGAGCCCCACTTCAGATGGTACGTGTATCATGGTGACGTTTTTATGTCTTAGACACTTTGCTAGGCGTGACTCAGAACTTTGTGCTATTTAGTACACTACAACGTCATTTCGAGAATGAAACATAGCCGTCGGCTAATTCATAAGCTCACATTTAAGCACAATAGGTTCCGCCGTTTTGAAGACGTTTCGCTAACAACACGAGAATTCAGCAATGTAATTTTCACAATTATTCTACCCTACGGTCATCGAACTTATAGATAGGAGCTGTCGACGTTAACACCAGTTCCTTAATTATTGACGGCACTAACACTAGAAGTTAATCTTGAAATAATTAAGTTAGGGGCAGTCCCGCGCGTGCCGTCAGTCTGCAGATTTAATTTACGTGATGAAGGTGCAGGGGGCACCGCGCTAGCTCCGCCTCTGACTGCCGCTGACTTGTGGGAGACAATAATATATTTGGGCATGGGGAGAAATGTAATTAATTTTGCATCTTATATTAGTGATGAATGTAGTCCCTAATTTTACTGGAGTATATTGTATTAAATATGAAATATTTGGGGTGATATATAAGTTGAAAATCAGAAAAGGTTTGGATTTGGAAAATTACTAAAAACGTTTTTTAAAAGTACTAAAAATTATAATATTACTATGCGCAAGCAGAAACCAGAATAATAAAAATATTATATAACCATACTAATGTTCTTAATGCGAAAATTCGTCTGTATGTCCGTTACCTCTTCATGCCGAAACCACTGAACCGATTTTGCTAAAATTTGGTATGGAGATACTTTGAGTCATGGGAATGGACATCATAGGATACTTTTTATTCCGGAAAAATTTACGGTTTCCATATGATAAACAAATTTTTAGGCAATGGAGTTGCGGCTGTCATCTAGTTAGGTTATAAATATATTTATTTATTTATTTAATACTTTTTGCACAATGTACAATGGCGGACTTAATGCCATAGGGCATTTTCTACTAGTTAACCATTAACCATAAATTCCATGTTGTATAACAAAAACAAGATTCCTAGTTAAAATTCCTAGGTTTTAGTGTTCGGCCAGCTTTATCAAAAACAAAAGGGATACCCTTAGCGGGATTTGAATCATTAATAACGAATTAAGTTTAATTTACGAGCCACATGCTCGATATGGCTCCCAATATCACTAATACTCTCGTTATTAGTTCTTACTATTTTAGAACTCAGGATATTTAAACGCAGATTGGGTAGATAGGAAACTAAATTTGTGGTTTTTATCTAGGATAAAACCGTCCTACATATTATATCTAGTATATAATCATATAAATTATTATTATTAGAACTTCACATAGTGTTAGACTTTGGTATGGGAAAAGCTACAACTTTTTTGGCAAAGACTGTTCAATTAGATGTTGGTTTTCCAGAAAGTATAAGAGACACTTTTAAAAGGTAAGTGCGCTTTTAGTTTTAATTAACAATAAAAAATTATATGATAAAATTGTTGGAAAATCTTTATTTTATTTTATTTTGGTGCTAACTTTCAAGCTAAATTTCAGTTGAGCCAAGCTATTAGCTTTTTTAATAGAAATTTTCTCATTTATGGAGACTTGGAAAATTGTTGTCTTCGTCTCGGAAAATTTAAAAGGATGGTTGTGACTTACGAATTTCTGCATGTTGATGGTTGGTGGTTGTTGGTTTGTTGTTGGTTGTGTGTGGTGTGGACGAGAGTGCCTGATGGTATAATTTTGGTTGGGCCGGGACCGGTATATATATACGACCGGCCGGGCCGTACTTGAAGCTCGCGCGAGCTTTCGCAATGGATGTGGCTGTTTCGGAGGCTTTCTTCCGGTTTCGAATCGGAAATAAGATATTTCCATATAGAGATAAGTTTGTTGTGTAGATAAGTTTGTTGTTGTTTTTTTTTTAAGTTGGGAAAGGAATAATCAGCCTCATTTTTTAGTCATACTGAGTTCGTTGACGTTGTAAAGAAGCAAATAGTGGTCATTCAAATTAAGCCTTTGACCATGTTTTCTCATTAAATATTACGGTCGTAACTCTAAACATTATAATGTCTATTTTCTAAATACACACGGTGGAGCCTACGAAAATAATTTAACCAAAATTGGCTACTTTGTACGCAAATGTCATTTAGGAAATTGAATAAAACGGTTAGCTCCATCCCTCTTCCTTACAAAATACGGGCTATTTAACTGCCGCATCCATTACAGTGTCAGTGGCTCGGTGTAATGTGTATATTTTTGAATAATTTGTAGGAGCAAGTCCGCGGGCGCTGCCAAGTTCATTCAGTCAAGTTGAACTTACGTAACGCACACACTACGTAGCCGTAACGCAGCCGTATAATGTACATACAACGGTTGTTGTCGGAACAATATTGCTGCCTGATTGAGCTTCGATTGTTTTTGTTACTCGTTGGTTATAATTTGGGAAAAGAAGAAAAACGTGAGGAAAATTTACTTTATACAAATTAAGCAGTTAACAAAAGTTGTAACTTAAATTCTTGTAAGATTTATGATAATATATTGCGATTCCATTACAATGAATTTCGTCTTTAATGACAAATAAAACTTATATTTTCTGCATTAAAAAGATCTCAGAATTTGGGCCTCAAACTTTTGGCCTCAGTGATCGCTATTATATTATATATGAGATATGAGGCCCCTTGGTGCAGCATAGACGTCACGAAATTTTCTCATTTTTCACGCTTTATATTAGCTTCACTTGTAACTATGTATGTAAGAAAATCTTGGAATCTTAATTTGACCCACTTCCCGGTCTTCGATTAGGATGAAATTTTGCACACCCTCTGAATTCTGGTGACAATATATGACTAGCTAAGAAACGTCATTACAAATCAAATATGGCGGCCTCCCCAAGATGGCGGACAGGCTATTTGAAATGCACCCCCATGATATGGGTATCAAATGAATGGGTTTGGTGTCAGGAATACGAAAAAAAATAGTCACGTGACATAAATCTAATATGGCGGACATCCAAGATGGCGGATTGGCTTAGTGCGTGATAAAAGCGTGTTTTTTAGTTTTTTAAACTATTAATTATTAATCTCTAGAACATTATGCAAGAACTTAGAGGTGAAATTGCTTGTGTAATTCGCGGGGACATTTCAGCGCTTGCCAAATGTGGCTTATCTCGATCACGAGTAATGATTTACCACACAGACATACACGACACGCCGATACCATCGCTGACCCTAAGGTCTTAGCGCAAGCCCTAGAACATCTGACGCTATACATATTAATATGTCCCTTGGGTATCTCTTCGGACAAGTTTATTAAAGTAGTAGAGATCAAGAGTCCTGGGATAGTAATAAACTATAACTAGTTATGCTAGAGGGTATATCAAAGGTTTAATTATGTTGCGTATCGGTTACCGATTCCTTCAAGGAATACTTATAAGAACCTTCTCTAGTATATTCCTCATTTTATAAGTCCTACAGCCCAATAGCTGCAACATTACGGCACAGTATAGGCGCCACCGGTGGATCATCTCTGTTCATCTTAACTAAATTTAATATCTATTATACTTAACAGAATGTCACAAAATTTGTTTATTAATATATAGTTACGGAACAGTTGAACTGAATTTAAAAATAGGAGGGTCAAAGCTCTTATTTTTAACTTAAAAATGTAAGATACCTGAGTGTAGATGTTATCTTATCATTCAGCGCAGACGGTGACGCAACTTGTACTAGCAAAAATATGACGAGGAAAATTGTGGTAATAAACAACAAAATTTACATAAGATTGCGTAAAAGTAATTTAAAAATGTATGTAAAAGTATTTTGAAAAAATATTGTAGGCCTAGGCGCCATGTAGAGGCATTTTTCCCCTTTTAACGAATAGCATCAGAACAGAGTTAAATACAATGACATTCTACTCTGTTCTTATAGATCTGACAAACAAAATAAAACTAGATCAATCTATGTTCATTATATTATGCTCCAAAATTATGTACTGCTATTACAGGTAACTCTTAGGAAAGTGTGCGCTCTTCGCCACAATAATCGCTTACTATCAGGCGATTCATTATCTCGTTTCCTGATCCATTTCATGACAAATCCGGTAAACAACATTAATAATTATTAAGGGAGAGTATTTGTTCCGTTTTCCTTGCAATCGAAAGATTGTCGATAATGAAATTTCAATTTTGGAAGCACGTGATCAAGTTCACAGCTAAAGGGTTTTGTACTCAGCAAATGAATTTATTTTTATACGTACTCGTTTTATTAATTGCGGTTTTGCTAGAAGCCTTAAAAAAGTTTTCAGAATTTGTGAAGAATCTTTATGACGGCTATCGACAATACTCTTAATTATTTTTTCTTTTACTCGACTTCTGAATCTTTTAGGAGCATGTAGCACAGTTGGGAGATCTCTACTTACTCTCGCATAGAAGGTTGATAATATTAATATGTCAATCTCAAATTTCTTGAAATTATGTTTATTAACCAAGAGATTTTGCTATCGGATTCGCTTGCCAGTAATAGCTAGGTAGTATTAGGTGCTCTATTCTCTAATATAGAAATCCTTTCTATATAAAATATATAACATTACATCGTCATAGACGTGTGAGAAGTTTTAAGTTTGTAGCTCTAACTAATTTTCCGATTAACGCACAGGCTACACGCCTGTACTTTAATCGGAAAATTAGTTTTTTTTTTATATACGGGAACCGCATACTTACACATTTATTTAATAACTTCCCAAGGAACCCAAATAGTGATTATGTTGTGGAAGTTTCGAGTAACGAGTTCGAGTGCTTAAGCGCGTATCGGAAGGCAACAAGGTGAGCTGCGAAGGTAATTACGTACGCGCTGTTATTTTGGGGCTACTGAATTACTATATACAGCTTATAGTACTTTTTGCTTTGTTCCGAGAAGGTAGTATTAAATTTTTAAGTCAGTGCCGAATTTATATTTTTTAAGAGTGTAGGCCAATTTATTTCCGCAGCCCCTTGTTCGTAATCTGTAGGGCCTCTTGCCAACCCTCTAGGACGCTGCCGTCTCTAGGCCATGGCCTATAACGGCCTATTTATAAGTCCGTGGCTGGTTTAAGTTTTGGTTATAGATTAAAATATAAGGATTAGAGAATGCAACATACATAGTACCCATTTATTTACCAAATTCCTCTGTTATTTTTTATTTAAATAAACACATAAACCATTTTGCTTATGACAAAAAGGAAATACATAATTCAATAAACTATAAAGAGGCTATAATTAATTGGCAAACAATTAATAAAATAAATGGAGGTGTGTTTTATTTAATTAAATATCTAATATTTAAAAAGTGAACTTGATATAGATGTTACAAAAGTGGTGTAAGTGGAGATAGACCGGTCTTTACTGGAGCAAGGGCGCTAGTCTGCTAAGCTGACAGTCTCCCATCTCTTACTAAAACACTAATTAATATTTTTAGGGTAATATTTATTATAGTTAAGGACTTAAAGTTATAAAAAGTATTACTTTTGTCATCAATGTTATAAATTCAGGTTAGATATTTAATAGAAGTACTGGCTGATCCGGTTTTGCAAGTGGATAAAACCTATTCTCAGGCCTAACGAATGTACATACAAAATTTCATTAAAATCGGTTGAGCCGTTTTGGAGGAGTTCGCGCACAAACACTGTGACACGAGAATTTTATATATTAGATGTTAATAAATGTTTAGTCAGTCCTTTGTAACAAGAGAAATTAATTAAATACCAATATTTTCAACTACTCCAAAATTTCTTCCTATTCAACTACTCCAAAATTTCTTCCTATTGTCATTTTTTAGCAACAAGTAGATAGTTATTAATTCATCGAACCCGCGACCTCTTTGAGTTGAATTGTTTCGAAACCAAACATAATTGTAGGCCGTCCATCCGCGTCCCACATCACAGGCAGATCTCCCCGCGGGGGCCAAGGCTGGGTCCGCCGCGCCGCCTCTGGCCGCTGCTGAATAGACCCCCTATTCTCACCACTAGAATGTCGCTTCAAGCGCACTCAGTCTCACATGTTAGGCTTTGTCCACATTTGTGGTGGACCCAAAATGATCGCGATCATCGCGTATATTTCTAGCGATCATGATACGCTTCGATGATACGCGACGGAGATCTGATACGTGATCATGATACAAATATGGACAAGCCTAACGCGATCCCGCGGTCCGATCAGGGCACATGATATTGGAATACCACAAAGTTTTTTGCAGGTAGAAGCTGCGTCTACGACTATCCTTTGGCCGCAGCAGAGACCCGTATACTTGCGGGTAGGATCTCTATCCTCGCAAGATGTTTAAAATGATTTGCTTGGCGCAAAATGAAAAGGCTCACGTGATGTTTCAGGTGCGAGTTTAACGGCCTGTGTTCGAAGTGACATTCGAAACACGAGAATACTGCCAGGCCGCTCACCTTCCTGCTTAACCTTTATCCGAAATAATTTAAATTGCTTTAATTATTTTTATCGTCGTAATGGTCGTTTAAAGCGAATAAAATCGGCTAAATAAGTTCGGTTTATGGAATGTTGAGAAATCCGAAAATTTTTATACGAATGTTTTTACGACAAAAATGATATATTATGTTAATTTCACATATATTGTTTTTAGTTCAAAAACTTTTATTGGCTGAATAATGTTTCAAGGGCCATGAAAATTTAATTTACTTTTAAGCGATTAAAAAAGGAGGTTATCGATTCGACGATATATATATATATATATATATATATATATATATATATATATATATATATATAAGTTATTAATTAATATTTAAAAAAGCAACATAATAATACCAAACACGTGCACACAAGAACAACAAATGTAATATATTATTATTATGACATAAGTCCAATTTAAAACATGTACACCGTTTTGCGACTACCGGAAAACATTAATTTAAACTGTAAATATATAAACAATATGACACATAAAACGTTTATTCAAATAAATTATCAATTAATGCCTTCTATTTAAATTTTATTTTGTAGCTTAAATGAATAACATTTAATAAATGACTAATTAGTGTCAGCAATAAAAGATAGCTTAAGATTTATTATATACTAGACGTTCCGCGCGGCTTCGCCCGCGTAAATTAGATATTTCACAGACAAATCAGTCTACAAAAAATAGCCTATGATCCTTCACGTGGTCTACTTCTTATCTGACACAAATAACAAAAAAAATGCTCTAGCAGTTCGTGAGATAAGCCCTTTAAAATAATTTCCCACGTTTTTTCCACATTTTCTTCTATTTCTTCATTCCTATTAGTCTAAGCGTGATAAAATATAGCCTATAGCCTTCCTCGACAAATGGGCTATCTAACACTGAAAGAATTTCTCAAATCGGACAAGTAGTTCCCGAGATTAGCGCGTTCAAATAAGCCCTTTCAAATAATTTTCCCCCGTTTTTTCCACATTTTCCTATATTTCTTCGTTCCTATTAGTCTTAGCGTGATAAAATATAGCCTATAGCCTTCCTCGATAAATGGACTATCTAATACTGAAAGAATTTTTCAAATCGGACCAGTAGTTCCTGAGATTAGCGCGTTCAAACAAACAAACAAACAAACAAACTAACAAACTCTTCCGCTTTATAATATTAGTATAGACTAGCTTTTGCCCGCGGCTTCGCTCACGTTAAGAAGTATTATTATTAATTAGGTATCAAAGTCTCAGCTGGATCGGTTTGAAATTGACAAAGTTTCATACAAACTGTCATCCCCTATTTTATCCCCTTGGGGGTGAAATTTATTAAAATCCTTTCTTAGCGGATGCCTACGTCATAACATCTATCTGCATGCCAAACTTCAGCCCGATCTATCCAGTGGTTTGAGCTGTACGTTGATAGATCACTTTGTCAGTCAGTCAGTCAGTCAACTTTGAGTTATATATATTTAGATATATTTTTTTAAGATGTCCCGCCACCGTTAAGATTTATATAACCAGCTCATATTTCATCTCATGGGTAACAGAGATTAATTTAACCTCCATCCCATATTTGAAGAATATAGTCAAGGCTGGCGTTGCAATAATTGTTTGGCAACCGCCTCGTCATTAATAATCCTTTGTGCCTTCGAGATAACAATGTGGTCGCACGGACGGGCCAAGAGCTGCCGCGACCGGTCGCTGACGCTAAACGATTGTCACAAGCGTGACGCGATTGAGGCAATAAATCCATACTTAATAATATTATAATTGCGAAAGTGTTTCTGTCTATCTGTCTGTTACATCTTCACACCCAAACAGCTGAACTGATTGTGCTGAAATTTGGTATGGATATTCTTTGAGACCCGGGAAAGGACATATGATACTCTTTATCCCCGAAAAATTTACGGATAACGCGCGAGAAATGAATTTGTGGGGTTGCGGGCTTCATCTAGTTAGGAATATTTTATAATTATTGCTTTAAAGTACCATAGAAATTTTTCGCAGTAGCTTTTACTAACTCAATTATACTTAATTTGACTTTTTCTACAACAAGCTATCCCATAATATTTTCTCGTTGATCGGCACTTGGTTTTGTAGCCCAAATTTGTATGAATCGTAAATCCTTCCCTGTGGCATGAATGTGTAGGCTCTGGATTAACACATCGGCTCTGTTTATTCCGAAAAAGTTTAGTATTTTAATGGGTTTCTGTAATAACTAGCATCGCAAACCTAGTAACATAATAACTTTTCTATAAATAGAAAACACCTTCGGCTACAAAGTACATATCGCGGCGCTGTAGCCTTATGTATCACGTCTGCGCAAAACCTTATCTTCTGTATACTCCAAGATAACAATGTAATCGGAGACTTCATCTCATACATAAAAGTTTCTGCTTCCTTTTAATTGGATTTTTCTTGGTTTTTGTCAATGGATTATCTACAAAGGATTCTCTGAGCTTACTTGTTATATTGTCTGTTTAAATGTCATATTATCACATTATATCTTTATTAATTTACTGTAGACTTTCATAGCTTCCTCCCGTTACGATGCTGCTTTAGTATCTCGATGCAGCAGCATGCAGCTCGACGACCTCTGTGGCTTAATGGTTGAGCGTGTGGCGGCTCAAAGCCGGGGATCGCGTGATCGAATCCCGCCGAGTAATTTTAATATTAAACCTAGGTTTTGATCTAATTGTGGATTTCCGAGTGTTCCCTTGGCTTAGTGAAAGTCGGTGCTGATGGAATACAACCAAGTATTAGTGGGTAGGGCTGTGACCACTTACCACCTTTTCCTCCAGGCAAGGCATTACTTAGCGTAAATATGGTTTTGCTTTCATCGCTTGTATTTCTATTATGCTTATCTAATTTAATACATATAAATTCTTTTCATTTTAAGGGGTTGTATACTATGAACCTTTTTAGTCTTTAAAAAATTAGTTAAAATAGTGTTTTTATCTCATATTCTAAGAAAAATAATATGTGTACCCATACTAGTGGTTACGTTAATTTGAAGTGTAAAGTTTCTTGGGCGTGGGCGAAGATATTACATCGGGCGGATAAAGCACAGCTAAAGAGCTTTTGACGAAATCCTATTGTAAATTAAACACGTCATACGAAATTGTATAGGAGTCTACTGTATACAGTCATATTGTATATGACATAGGAGATATATGCAAATAAAAAAGCGACCTTCATTACTTAACCCTGACGAATCAACTAAATGCTTAAGAAGAACATCAGGGTGTTTAGTCAAATTGTGTTTGATAGTATCGACACTAAAATTATACTAAATTAACATAACAATAGACAGAGCTATATCGACAGAGCCTCGCCCTTCCCAAGAATTCACATATTGCAGCGTTAGGAAGGAAACGGTCCTGGCGATTCCACTGGCTGGAATCTGGTATATTCGACACAGAACGATATCTCTTCAACACCCTAGAAACTCCACCCAGCTTGAGTGACCCCTCTCCACCAAGCCAATGTCACAACATGCAAAGGGTGGAGCAGCATAAAATCTAAGGAAATCGAAAAATGTCGGATCTACTGGCCGCCACACTGGGACCACACCGTTCAAAACATTAATATTATAATTATGTAATTAATAAAACAATAAATATATATTTATTTATTATATGTATATGTTACAGCCAAAGTAATAAATCCGGATATTATATATATTATCTAGCCATTATTTATAATGTCTACTCAATTTAGATAAAGTGATAATTGACACAGAATTAATCACTTTAACTAGCAATTTTATATAATATCTTCAAAGACTTGGATAATGTAATAAAACAAGTAGTAAAAGATTATAAAATTATATTTTAATTTGCCTTAAGCATACCTAACTACATGTGTAGCAACATGACACTGTTATTTGAAATGTAACAATTAAGTTTATTTTAAGAATTAAAACTAGCTAAAAGCTGAGCTTTGTGAGGGCTCGCGTCGTCACACCTTGACTGACTGATGATCAGACACATCTACATATAAACAAAAATTACTATGTTAAATCACAAATCAATAGGCGTGATAGTTTTTCCGTAAAGTGTACCACAAAATGTAAAGGTTGTGGAATATACTACGATAACATTGCCATAGAAAATAATTATACGTTTATTTCAATTAAAATTAATAAAGTAAAAGGTCACTGGCCATGAAACAAAATTTTTAAAAATCGTGAGTTGGACTCGCGCACGTAGGGTTCCGTACCATTATAGAGCAAAAATAGACAAAAATTGTGTTTTTGTATGGGAACCCCCCTTAATTATGTATTTTAATTTTATTATTAATAATTAAATCGTAATCGTCCCGTTTTTACCCTTTGGGTACGGAACCTTAAAAACACAGCGACCAATATAAGTATTTGGAATCACTCTTTAAAGAATAATAAAATATTTAAAATTAACTGACATTAAATAAATGGGTCATAATTATTATTTATTCTTACAAGTAATAAGTCGGATATACCGTATTTATTACTTTGGCTAACTTTGACCAGCTATTATTAATAATATCCGGATAAAGTGATTAATTTATCACATTGTTTAGTCAATTTTGGTATTATATATAATGACCAGTCATTATGTATAATAGCTATTTAATCACTATGACTGTAACATATATATTATAATCTATTCTATATATATATATATAAAAAGAAAAAAAAAAGTCCATGGCGTGATGGACTACAATTAATTAAAATTAATAATATTATTTCAATTATCCTTGGTGCAAAAATCTAAATAATAAAATAACAAAAAAAGGATATGGGCGAACAGCCCATAGACGACCCCATTTTTTTATTAATAAAAAAACATAAAAATAGATCAAAACGATTTACAACCAAATATAAAACCTCCTTTTTTTGGTAGTCAGATAAAAACGGCATTTGACATAACGCAGCGCAAACATCATGTCACTTATCAACTCGTCATGTCAGATCTCATACATTTTGATAATTTTGCCAGTCGAAACTGTCGAATGCAATTTGAATAAGTACCCAGGTTTTTACCAACTTCCAGAAAAGGCGGATGCTCGTAAATCACAGCTCACTGACTGTAGCGCTGACTTAATTATCCTGTCGAGCGAGTAAAGTTTACACTGTACCGTAAATTCCTTTGGACAGGTGATGAAAGCTCAGTTCTTATATTATACGGTTAAAATAAAACAATTTAATATTAATAACATCATACTGTCATAATACTGGTTTTAAAGGCCACGCATAATTTAAAGATCGGTAGGCACAAAGGAAGAAAAATGCACAGTGTTTAATTTTTAAATCTCTAAGGTCAGGCAAGGAGTGAGCGGGGCTGGTATGCAGGGACCGTTAGCTTCAACAAAATAGATCAACTCATTAATTACTCAGATAAATACTTCTTATGCTCTTTATATTATATTTATTTTACTCGACACATTCTCAAAATAGACCTGCGGGACTAGCTTATTTGAGGTGTTAAGTTTAAAAAATTCTAAAGTTTCTGAATTATTGCTCAAGGATAGAGTGATGCCTTACTAGTTTATTTTTAAATTTTGTGTCATTTCTGATAATATAGCTTTTTGAGAAAATCAAAATTTTGTAGACGATTTTTTTTAATTTGTATAAAACAAGCTGGCAAAAATTAAACTTAAAAATAACAATATCATCATATTATCTAGATTAGTCTTCGGATTGTAGGTACCTAATTTGAACCATTCTCTCATTCTCTCTCATTGCAACCCGAAATATTGCCAGTTACTTGCTTAAAACACTATCTATAAAAAAAATTATAGTTTCTGAAATCACAATAATTGGGCTCAGGTCTATTAAATAAAGCCATAGAACAATTTTGTGTCAGATTAATTCACGATATTTCGAGATTTTAAATAATTTTATTTTTGCAAGCTCCAAACACTACAATTTTTTTTTTTTTATTAAAAGAGTTGACATATTCAACATCCTAAAAAAAATGAGAAATCTATATTTTCATTTTGAGTCCTTTTCACCAATTGCTTTAAGAATTAAATACAAAAATATGAACAGTATGAAAGAACCGGACGACTGCGAGAGTGAGACTGAACTCTGCGTAGTTCTGTCCTACCGTTTTTAGGGTTCCGTGACCCTATTACTGAAACCAACCGAAACCAACTGAAACCAACTGAAAACGGGACCCTGTAATTACTGAGACTTCGATGTCGGTCCGTCTGTATGTCTGTCTCCAGGTTGTATGAGATACTGCCTGGACATAGACATACAGACCCGCTATGGGTAAATATCTGTTTTTTTTTAAATTGTGTATTAACTATTTCGCAAAAGCAAAAAAAATATGTTTTATCCGCGTGCTACGCTAGAAATACTGATAGTTTTCACCCGCACACTTCACACCCCCGCACTCGCCTAACGCATTCAAAAATTTCAAAATTTTGACTTATCATCTTGAGAAAATTTTACGTGGTATGAAGTCGCCCCTAGGGTTGTTACCTACAAATTAAAAAAAAACTAATACTTAATTTGGGCCTATGCCCAAATAAAGTATTATTACTAGGGTTGTTACCTACAAATTAAAAAAACTAATACCCAAATAAAGTATTATTAAGACCTATGTATTTTCACTATTGTATTCTTTTAGCATTAAGAATAAAACATGATGTTAATTTGATATTTATTACACGCCCTAGCTATGAAACATAAAAATGTCATTGACGATGCAACGATTACTCACGTGTCTCTAGCGGCGAACTTGGAATATCATGTCAAGAATGACAATGACAATAATTGGTGTTACTCAAGCTGGGTGTACTTTCAAGGATGTTAAGAAGATATCATTTTGTGACAAACCTATCAGCTGTCAGCCAGTGGAGTCGCCAGACCCATGTCCTCCAATAAGTTGCCACGTGTGAAGTGCCAGGGGTAGTTATTGGAAGGGACAAGGCCTGTCAATTCCACCGACCTGTCTGAGTTCCACTCTACCGCCTCTACTCAGCGAATAGAGGCGATAGCGGTCATTGACCTTTTTAGTCCAGGCGCTAAATTAAAAATGTTCGCATTGTATTTAGAATATTTAAGAATAAAGTTAACTCTCTTAAAAAGATACAGATTATTACACATTCATCGGAAAACCTCTTGATAACTCTTAGAATGATAATCTCCAACTTTTTATGAGTTCGAAGTGATATGCTTCATATTCAGTTCACATCGAGTATGCAAAATACGATACCGCCCTTAGACTAGGAACATCTGACACTTCATTGTCAATCGTTGTTTACATAGAAAATAATGCAATATGACAAGTTTTTTGACAGCGGGTCAATGACCGCTACTGTCTCGATTCACCGAGTACACCAAAGTACTTGAGATAATATTTAGCTCTATGTTAGTCTTAATAAATTTTCTTCCCCTTTCGCTTAGTAATTCCATAACCAGAAACCCCACGAATAGTTGATTGGTCTCGCGTTTATGTTCAAGTCCATGCTGAATTCAGGGTCCATAGACTTATCTATATATGGGTTGGGTATGGACTTATCTAAGGTTTCTGCCATTTCTAACATCCCGTCTTCCAGCATTATTCTAGTACATTACTACACTATGGGATCCTCAGATGGTATATCTTAGTGTTCCCGTGCGCTTTGACTCTTCCGCATCCAGAACCACGAACCCACAGTCGGCACTTAAAACCATATTACTTACACTTCTCTGTCATCTTCCCGAAAAATTTCGTTGAGCTACTTGAACCAGCAAAACATATTATTGTATCGATTCTCATCACACGGCAGACATAGTAATTTCTTTATTATTACACTATCAGACATATTAATTTCTTCATATTAATATTCATTTCACTCAACATTATATACGCCGAAAGTCAGAGTGATTCATCGAGCAATACGTCGCAAATCAACCCATGTAACCCCACATAAGGGAAGGTCGCTTATAAAAAGGCCGTTTTGACTTGTTACGAAGACTTTCGTTATATTATGGGGTGGCAATTTCTCCTTTTCTTTGAGGATTGTGTATTGTCCCGAAAGCACTCCAAAGCCTTTTTACGGGTCGATGTAAACAACCCTAAACACAACAACAACCTTATTTTTAGCTCGAAACAATTTTGAGTGTGGGATAAAAGACAATTGTTTCTTGTATCCTTTTTTGGATTCCTTTCGTGTAATACAGAACAAATGAGTTTGTTGAGTAACATACAGTTACTCAAACATCACAGAATTCTAGCTAGATGTTTCAACTACTTTGCGGAAGCTGTAAATTTTGGATAGAGAACAACTATCCTATGTCCTTTCCGGAAGCTAAAAATAATCTCCTTAACCATATTAATCGGTTTAACGTTTATAGCTCGAAGGTGAATAACACAATCTTTCGTATTTAAATATTGGTATGGATAAACATTAAACATCGTGCAGAAACAAAACACTATTTTTGACCTCGTAGTTATAAGTTATAGAAAGTCATAAAGGTCATATGATAATTATTGTTTGATGTACTACTCTTAAGGACCATGGCCGAAATATTAAAGTGGTCTTAAAATATTTTTTTCATACCAACAGTACCTAGCACATTAGGTACTTGATGCTATTAGTAAAATAAGACAGATAAATAGGAGTAACTTCTAATAATAAGACAATAATAGGTATTTGTCGTTAATGAAATACATAATATAGTAATCACTTTTTTTTTTTAATTTTTGAGGCTTACCTCAATTAAGGTCCAAGAATTTTAAGATCTAACTTAAATTTACTTGATTTAAAGAAGCGTTAAAGCGTTGGTCAAGTAATATCTATGAAATAATAGAATAAAACATACCAAAATGTATGTGATAAATCACTCACTTAGCAAAGTATCTACTATCCAATAAACAACGAAATAAATATGTCAGACTATCAAAAGCCCATCTTGAGTGAGGGAGAAGAGTGTCAGCTGGACTTGTGGGCCAATATTGTGGGACAGCTAACTCGATTCCATAGTCCATTCCCGACATAGTATAAATATTATACAGTAGTCTAGACTATAAATCTTTACATTTCAAATAACTCTAGAACATTGTAGTCGCACGTCGATACTGAAATTTTTATCTAATTTATTTCATACAGTTGCAATATTGTTTCGATGCAGTTTAGTTTTATTAAAGCTACAAAGTTTCTCACGAAATGTCAAACAAACGTGTACAACCATCCTTGTGTAGTTAACAATCTATTATTAATTAAAGAATACTATTTTGTTATTTGATATAATCAGAACTGGATCAAAGCTGAATAATGTTGAAACAAAATAGCACAGTCGGTGTACAGGTTTTTGCGTGTGCAACACAGTACTGACCGTACCTCGACTCTCAAGACGTATTAATTTTGATAGTATAATATGAACGCAACCAAATTTGTTTATTGCAACATTTATGTACCCATATTGACAACCCTTTTCCCTCTACTCTATTCTTTGTGATCTGTGTCAATATCATTGAAAATTCGTTATGTTCGATACTTCTGTTAATAAAAACTCATTGCATTTTTCAAGCAGTTTATATTTTTAATAACCAACCTCTAAAATATTAACAAATTTCGGTAACATGTCTAAGTTACACTACTGTCTATATTTGTAATGCGCCCCTTCGATGTAGTTTGGCCCAAATTGCGATTGAGCGTGTTCTCGATTGTGATATTATCTTATATCACGTGAAAAATACATATTATTCCAAAACGCTAGTGCTGGATTTGAAGGCCAACTTAATTATCCTCTCCTGTGTTCTGTTTTAGGATAACAGCCGTTATGTCAAGTTGCTGTGGGTTCTTTGACTAAGGATAAGCACTTTTGATTGGCTAACAATAAAATATTAACCAATCAGCAACGCTGTAGAAAAGATAAACTCCTGTTGAAAAACCTCAGAAGCGACGACCATTCAGAGTTATTTTACCTTGCAGATTTTACGAAAATGATGCTAAAATAATAGAAAATTAAGATTAAACATCTGAAAGTTAAAACAACTAAACGGATCTGCAGGAGCAATAAAAAATCTCGCCACAATAGGATCGGGTGACTCGAAATATTTTCATCTCACGAAGTCTTTCGATTCTCCAAAGTGGAGACAAAGTTTATCAATTAGCCGTCCTGTTTAATTGAAAAGATATCAATCGATATCCAAAGGGTTAGAAACCTTGTTTGAATATGAAGATGGTCTGGTCTAGACGATCAGCCGAAAAACTGACGCCGCTAAAGCCGGCTTTTTAGGTGTGCTCTTCAGACAGTTTATGGGTTATCTGATAGTGATGGTGGATTGTTTATGAATAAATGTACCGAATATACCATATTATATTTTCTGAAACTGAGTTTCAGTAACTTTACTTCTCTACCTTTCTGTTGGATATTATTAGGGCGAAGCCAAACGAGCGTAATTTGTGAGTTGTGAGTCGCAGAATTTCGGTTCGGCAGAATTCTGCTGCATTCAGTTTCATACAAAAGTCCTGTTTGATTCATTCACACGAGCGTAATTTTGTAAGTCATGATTTGTATGAAAAGATATTTACGCAGCAGAAATTCTGCGACCGTTAACCAGTATTTAAAAACAATGGCTACAATTTTTTTTTTACTGAAAACGTTCTATGTATTTGGATCAACTTAGAAGCAAATTAAGTGCTAATTCTATACATATTAGTCAAAAACTTAAATTTAATTTCTTACAAAATATATTTCCAGCTGAAGCGCAGCATGAAATTCCTCACGAGTTTTTCTTAATAGAAAGTTTAAAATAAGTCGGGGTCACGAGATAAGGCCGATGTGTTCCGTATCGCGATCAGTCCCACGCCGTAAACTTTACGATACCGTTGACTCGCGACATCAATACTGAGCTTGTAACGTCACTCACATTTAAAACTCTAGAACGAACTTTCGCCAGCAGTATTTCCGGACCAATACGACCTGCAAACCTTCAAGAAGAGAGCGTATTGCCTCTTAAAAGCCCCTCAACGCACCTGCAGCTCTTCTGACGTTGCGAGAGTGCATGGGCGACGGTTGTTGCTTTCCATCGGGTGACCCGTTTTCTCCCTCATTTTATGTAACAAAAAAAAACCAGCGTCACCATTCGTGTTGAAGCGTAGCCCTATGTCCTCTAGAGCCTAGATTACGCTATAATACTACGAGGTTAAAATATTGTAGACTCAGCATGATCTTAACGTAATCAAATCATTTCTGGTGGACCATAAAAATAATGTTTATAAATCAAAAAATCTCGAAAACGGCTGACTGATTTGGCTAATTTTAGTCTTGATATATTTTTGGAAGTCCAGGGAAGGTTAATATATAACGAAGTTGACCGGGGCATCTAGTAGTAAATTATGTTACTTAAACTGTCTCACAAAAAAAAGAAGTGAAGCAGGTGGCGTAGCGGAGGACAGTAGTCAGGGCCCAGGGGTACCACCAAAAGTTGTTGCCGTAAACCGAAAATTGGCTTGCAACTTTTGTGGTATTTTTTAACCATAAGGCGATTCATTTATTAATTTCCTTGTGACAATAAAAATGATCACAGAAGCCTCATTATCACCAGCTCCTGTCAGTATATTTTTCTTAATGTGGAAGTATTTCTTCAGGTTATTTCCCCTGGGTAGCATCGAGTAGGTCCCGGTATATATGTGATATTGTGATGTATCATATTAAACGTCGTATTTATCTCATGTTTTCCTCTGGTTACGGATGTGATATTTCACGGCGGTTTCCCCAATCGTCCTGAAAATCGTGCGATATTTTATATCTGTTTATCTTCCTGTTTGCACCTACTGTAATAAAATAGTACCCAGGAGGCCCAGATTTTCTCTTGTATTAGTTAAACAAAAACTAATAATAAAAAATTTACTAGATTTGCCAAGCACGTTCCTCTAACCCTAACCTAACCCTGGTTGGTTAGAGGATTCCCTTTTATTGACGAATTCGTGGAAACACTTGAAGCCTTTTTAGAAATCCTCAATACGTGAAATAATATTTTAAGCTCGTTTAAAATATAAAAAAGAGCCTACAAAAACTGTCACTGACTTATAACTCAAATTCCAAGGCTTTTAGATAATTACATTACCTCCTAGTATGTTCTCCTAAAATACGAAATGAATATAAAATGGGAATAAAAATATACCTTTACAACCTCCGAAAAACGATAAGAGCTGGGAGCATTAAAATTCAAACATTAGTCTTTGTAGGTACAACCTGAACAGAACAATTGACAAGAGGTATAATATTGACATAATATTATGAATAAGAGATATAGAATTTTTACACTATGTTTTAGCGGTTTTTGTTAACTTATGAGGGAATGACTATGAACTCTAGAAGTAAATTTCACAATCGTATTTGACTGATAGCTCCGTATTTAACGTTCAAGAGGGCGCGCGCTCTTTTGTAACGGCAGTGGTCGCGCGTAACCGAAAAGACGTATTGGATAAATCGGAGAAACAAAACACTTTTGATGCAACATAATTTATTATTTCATAAACATCATTATTACATATTATGTTTATTACAAATGAATACTAAAAAGAAATCTTTTATTTCTAGCTCTGGTTAATAATATGATCAAATCGTAAGCGCTGCATTAATCTGTAAAATATGTAAACTGGAAAGACTAAGGACCACCAAGATACAGGCTCTGCCTAGTTTGGGGTCTATTGCAATTTGTATGGCTTACATAACTAAAACAAAATTGTATATATAAACAATTTATTTAGATACTTGTGAGTAAACAAAAAGTTATTTTTGAAAATAGATTGTAAATGTTATGTAATGGTTCAGAAATAAAGAAATTATTTTTTATTTAATCTTTTTAAGAGTAATAAATTCTTCCAGAAAATTAAATGTATTTTTAGTAAAAACTTAGTTATAAAAACCGATGACCCAAAGTAACTTATCTACTGTGAACAGGGGCAGAAAAAGTAGTCGGAATTTTTTGACCCTAGTTCCGACTTTTTCTTCGACTAGCAATAACACTCGATGTTATCGATCATCCACGACTTAGTTTTAAAAATATAACATATAATTAGCCTCAATTATATGAAAACTACATATTCTATACATATTATAAAACAAAGTCGCTTTTTTTTCCCTCATGTCCCTTTGTTCCCTTTAATCTTTAAAACCACCAACGGATTTTGATGCGGTTTTCTTTAATAGATAGAGTGATTCAAGAGGAAGGTTTTTAAGTAAAATAACAATCATTAAATAGTGGAGAAATACTATATTATTTATTGTTGGGGTTTCTAATGTGATGCCGTTAGTACATTTTTTTCCGCTTACATTGCAAACGCAGGCTGAACCCTACGAAATTTATCAAAATAATGTACCAAGTATTGTACATATTGAAAAAGTCTACAGAAAACTCCGCGATGGTATATGTCTATGTCTTATGGATATCCCACAATAATATTTTTTTGTCATTTACTTTTTACGACAAATAACGGCAAATTTTCAAAGCAATTTTAATAAATACAGCATTTATTCTTATCCAATTAAATACCTTAAATACATTGTTGATTTAATGTAGATCTATATGACCTTTTACAGCATATGATTTAAATGAATATTTTCGAAGATATTACAGATTTAAAAATTGCGGGACGTAGCTTTTGCGGCGCGGCGGTACCGACCAATGCGGGCCACGGGTACTAATGAATATAAATCAAAACTACTGAATCGATTTTAATCATTTTTTCAGTGAGTGACATAGGCTATATTATATTTTATACCCGTGCGAAGCCGGGGCGGGCCGCTAGTAAAATAATACGAGAGGAGTGCGGCGTCGTTTCGACGCCGGTGCCGCGACCAAAACAATTGAGCTTCTTGCTGCAAAAGGGGTGCGAAGATTACGTGTAAGCTATTTATTTGGTAAATAAATGGATAAATTATGACAAGCTACTTAGAATAATAACGAAAGTCTGGCTGTCGCTGGCTCTTGGGCCACATTATATGACCTCTAAATATAATGTGTAATTTATCAGGTGTATACGCGTTTATTCCATGCTTAAGCCTTGTGGAATAATAATTATTTGAAAGTTATGATCAGTACCACGTCAGTATGCTAATCCGTAGGTCATGGATATTTATTACCAGTTTAAACTATTGTTTTGTCACGCTTATACGGATTTTATATAACCGGTAATGTGCAGGTCAAGTGTAAGATAAACATAATGGCACACTTTTAAGACGTCGATCTGTTCTGTGTGTTTGTGACAACCTTGTACGAGTCACACCTGTGTCGAAAAGATTCCGTACAAAATATCACTTTTTTTAATGTGATAGTTTGCAGGATATTTAACATTTTCATTGCTAATAAAAATAACTAGCCATTTCTATAAATAAACAGTGAAGTTAATAATATAAACTCTGTAAGTAACGGCGTACGTTATTTTTTTCTTTCTAAACGCAATAAGTCATGTTATACCCCGATCAGATGAGCAATAGCGCATAAAATACACAAAATATATTGGCTTCACATGAACCCGAGTTCGTTCGTCTACGAGATTGGGTCGTAAAATTGCAGTAATATTTCTACTTGTTATAGAGAATAAATTATTATAATTCCCAAAACCAAAGGGCTCTTTATGCCCCGGCTCCCAATTCTCATTGCTATAATATAGCTTTGATCGAAGGTTTTCAGCGTGCTTAGCACGGGGATTTCCGATCTAGAAGAAATAGATATAGAGAAGAAATAACTATAGTTTCTTGGATAAAAGTTTCTGCTTCAATGTAAATAAGGTCGTAGATTCATCAACAACGGAAATTATTTTCAATGCAAGTTTTTCGAGCATTTTTTACGACCTATTGTTTAGCGAGCTCGGATTTATGAACATTTTATAAAATGTTAATACATTTTGTCTAGCACTTTGGCGATATAGATTCATCGAGGGTGGAATTATCAATTTTCCCACGCTAAACAATGGGTAATAAAAACGGTTCACAAAATGCACTTAAAAATAAAATAACACTGACGATTAATTTATGACCTTATTTACTTAGGAGCAGGATCTTTTATTAAAAAAACTATAATTATGTTTTCTCTACGAAGATCGGAAACAAATATATATCCCCGTGCTAGCCCCGCTGGTGTGTGATTGAGTCCGGTTATCAAAGTTACATTCTAGGTATGAAAATCGGACGCCTGGCTCCTGTTTTTGGACGATAATTTCATAACGATCACCGAATTAGCCGACAATTACGGCCGACCGTAAAACCGCCGTAATTGCTTACCGTTTACACGTAATTATAATAACTTCATTAGCACGATACCATCTAGTTAATTTTGCGACAATGATTATAAAGTAAGGATAAGCCATATGAGCATTTAACGTAAGATAACATTTAGCTAAGCAATGGTTCTTAAAAGTAAGGATAAGCTCGTACGAACATTTACTGTACTCGTAATAAACCTTCTTTAATCTTTATAAATCCTTAAAGTAAACTGGTATTGCTTGGTTTTGGCAAAGTGCAGCTTTTTCGCGTCTCGAGGGTAGAATTCACATATTATTATGATTGTAGTATTAAACGACGCGACATGTCATGATTGAAAGGCACAAGCGTGATTATATTATAGGCCTCTAACATTGGCGACATTTTAACGTTTAGGTAAAGACTTTTTACGTCAATAGTAATATAATTCAGTCTGCAGTGAAGTTGGCGACATGTCCAGGTATTTATGTGAAGGCTGTTGCGGCACCTCGACAAATATGCAAATCATAACAAAGTCGAAAAATCGATCAATCATATCTGTTGCGACACACTTTTGAAATCGTTTTGCTCTTACATGTGAAATGTTTATATTGACGCCACTTGATATTAATTTTTATGACAGGTCAGACATAGCCTTTCCAGAACACCTTTAAGATAATTTCTATATCAAATATCTCCTTCTTTTATGTGTTTATTTTTATGGGTGTATCTAAATTATTAAGATTCCCACCATGACCGTGACATTTTAGAAGTTTGTGTACTGTGGACACATATTGTATTATGGTAGATTTTGTCACGATATTCATTCGTCAAAGAGTTATTTTACTTAATTCGGTCACATTTACGTCTAATTTGTACCATAACTGATAAAAGGAATATTTAAAACAATAAATTCCCAATTCTCGGCTCCGTATTAAAAGCAATCGTATATTTCTTCAATAAATCTCCCACAAGTCGTACATCTGACGCGATAGCGCGCGCCCACGCACGGGGACGCACGGGGAGGCGCGTAAATAAAGCCGCGGCTACGGAATATTAATACGAGTCGTTGACTGTCATAACTCATACTCACCCCAATTACTGCGAGTATGTGAAGGAAGTGATCTTTAATATTCATACTCGAGCAGGATTTTCACATACTCGCATACTGTAGACAGGTATAGACATAGAGATCTGTGTACACGGCATATTTTGCCTTCCGCACTTGAGGTAGCCAGTTTCATTGAAAAGACAGCTACGTAGCAGAAGTTTTCTAGTGGCCAAGTTTATGCACAGTACACTAGAGCACAATTAGACATGATCAGGCGTAGGACCAACTTTCCATGCTCATCAGAAACATAGATCATCTTTCAGTAAGCTGCTTACCTGAGGCAGCCTGCATTGTTTTTGTTAAAAAAACAGTCTGTTTTATCTTGACCAAATTTGGAAACAATATTTTTTTACGCGGGAATCTAATCAAGGACCTCCGAGTCAAAAGCCCGGGTCTGAGCCACTGGACCACGGAGGCGTTCAAATACAAACCACAGACCATTGTGAAGCTAGATAATATTTACACTAACCATTACACAAAGCTTTTTATTTGTAAAACACAAAAAATATTGCGTCAAAGTGTCAAAAGCGGTACACCGTATTTCCGTATACGCGTTTCCCATAGGGGTAGACCACCGACGTCCGCTAAATGTGTGCCTCCATTCATAACTCGTCCCATAACGCGTAACTCCTTTGAATTGTAAAAATACAACCACTTTGTTTAAAACTTTGTCCGTTAATCCTGAAACAAAAAGGTCTTTTTTAACGCGCGGCTATCTCCGAACCCTTTAAATGGATTGAGTATTTTATTCCCAAAGTTTCTCGCTGGCGCTCCCCCAGTGTGGGTCAGGAGAGTCCCATTGTTTGCTCTGTACATCCCGAGTCTGTTGACATTATATTATTATTCAATATTTGTTTAGGCTTATTTATAAGTTACTTAATATACAGCCTATACATTATCCCAGTTGTGCATGCTCTGCAGAAGTCCTAAGAAAATATTATTTATTGCCTCTTGTGTGGTTAAAATAAATACTATTGAATGTTTCCGGGTTATTTCAACATTATTTGAATTATGAAATTTAACAAATTCATCATAAACTACTACATATTTTCGAAAAAAGTTTAAACATAAAACAAACAAACATTATATAGACTTAGTAAAATTGTTTTTGGGCCAATAGAGAATTAGTCTATTTTGTTACAGTAACGAGTTGTAATAAAACTGTCTGAGTCTGCACTTAATTATGATGGAATGTATAAAATCCTCTTTTCATGTATTTACTACACTCGTTTAACAAGTCACTAAATTAACTTATTAATCTTTGAACAAATAAAACTGAAGCTTTGAATTTCACAAGAAATAGAGAGAATAATATATAAATGTTAAATGTTATAGGATAACCAATAAGGGGTTTACAAGAGATTTATTAAAGCAAAATTAAGTTGCAATGAAGGTTACACGTCAACCGTTGTCGTATGATTTAAAAGTACAATGTTTCTAAGAGATACTAAACCAAATTTTAAAATATAAGAATCTCCTCGTCTGTGGTTTTACTATTCATCAAGGTGTATAATTCCTTAATTATACGACCTCTGTGGCTCAATTGGTTGAGTGTGTGGCAGCTCAAGCCGGCGGTCGCGGGTTCGAATCCCGCCGACGGAACAAAAAGTTTTCAATGTTCCCGGGTCTGGATGTGTATTAAGGCGGGCTGAAACTCCATTTTGTTATTTCTTGATACCCGATTTACCTAGTTCCAATATAATAACGAAATGTAAAAAAATATGAGATATAGAGCACAATATTTAAAAGGGTTTAAATCAAAAACATTTTAATAAGAAATAATACTTTCGCCGTAATTAATTCACAAACTCACCTCCGACAAAACTCTAGAATAACTTACATTTTATTTTAATAAATTGTCAATGAATCTATTTTAAAAAGGTCTGAAACGAATAATCTTTTTTCTTAATATTTATTTCGAAAGATATTTAAAAAAAACACACGAAAAATAAAATAGAGAAGATCCGCCCGTCGTAACTTATAATTTTATGCTAAGCTAAAATGAATCTTATTGCGATGCGTACACGCTTGGCATTCGCGTTCGCAAGGTTATCGTTTTGGAATTGAGGTAAGTGCTCGCCTTATGATGTATGATATAATAAAAATCTCAAAAATCTTAAATAGTATAAAAGTATTAAATATATTTCCGTTGTCTGGTACCTGTAACACAAGTCCTTCAGGTACTTAGCACGGGGCCAGACTGACGTGGTGTGAAGCGTCCATAGATATTATTATTATTATTATTATTAATTCCCATATACTGGGAGGCGGATCAATCCGGTCGGACTAATCACATTCACAGGATGACCTGACTGGACTCATGCACACATTTCCGGACCGGATTAGATTTCCTTTACCTACCTTTTCATTACCTACCACCCTAAGGTTTATTATAACTCAGTTCTGTTTACCGAATCGCCTCAGTCCTGTTTTTTCGGAGTTTCAAAAGTAGTTCGCTAATTTTCTCAATCACAAAAGTCATAAAGAGTTGTTGGAACTTTTTTACCGTGGATTCCGTTGTTTTAGCTATGATATACGGCATCGTTAGGGGCAATATGTTTGCTTCTGTTGGTATTTTGGTGTTTTTGTTCCGAAGTTCGTTGACTTGACTTCTTCCTCGACTTCTTATGGAGTGTTATTGTTTGTTCTTACTGAAATTGGAAATTTTATAAGTCCTACGTTAATTGAATCACAGCTGATCATATAAAACTTTACAAAGTCAAAGCCTATATTTTGGAAGTTAAATTTGATAGTAATTAATTATTATTATTGGCCTTCTAAGTATATTAAGTATACATGCAATACGAGCTCATTATTTCATCATTTAAATCTAGTTTGATTTACCCCGGGCTATGAAGTGACAAAAAATTCTTCTGCTCAAGGATGAAAAGTTCTAGATTTTTTTTTCATCACATTGACTAATGTTTTGTACATAAGAGGAAAATTGCTATCTAGTATTCACAGAAGCGTAAAACGTACATATAAGGAAAAAATCCGGATTTTTTTACCAAAAAAAAATTAAAAATGAGGCTTGCGCAAATAGAACTGTTACCAGCAAAAATATATTCATTGCCAAAGACGATTACACCTTTAAGGAAAATGTCTTTACGTAAGCGAAAATTGTACCTAAAATGTCGATTAATATTTACCTATTACTTTTCTAATGATTTCGGACTAGCAAAAGATTTTCATTGCTCGACAAAATCATAACGACAGAAAACTGGAGATCAAAGCTATTTTCAATAAATGAAATGAGGTGGTCTTATCAATTTTTTTTTTAATTTTCACATAATAATATTTTTCTCAGTTTCCGACAGAGTCTGGAAGACTTTTCCTTTAAAACTTAATCAAAAAGTTGAAAACTGTTACTAAACCAGCTAAAATACGAAAATTATATTTTTAACCGAGTCAACTACTAACCAGTAGATAACTTTGCCGGAGTAGGTTAAAAATCTACGACGGAATACAATTATTATTATCGCGTTTATTGTTTCCCGCAAGTCCATATTATGCGCTAAATGTGATCGCGCACGAATCGAATACTTTTCCACAGTTAGTATGTCGTTCCTCATTGTCTTCTCTATAATAGTTTCATTAAAATCAGTCCAGTTGATTTTGTATCGAAGCGTATTCGATGCAAAACAAAATTTCCTCCACATAATATGATGTGTCATACAAAATCTAGTCTCCCAAATGTTCTTCAAGAGTTAGTATAGGAACTGTAAGTTTTTACCGAATATTCAAACGCTCAAGGTGAGTTGTGCGACATTTTCAGTGTAATTAAACTGGTGACCTCCTGCCACCGCAAACCGCGGTCTTGCTTTAGTAGTGGAAATTTCATTAATTGATCGTTATAATATTTGTCCTTGATATTTTGCCTAATATTGAACAAATCTTAGAAGGGACTCGGGGTCCCTACGCTCATGTCTAGAATGTGTTTCAATACATACATACATAGTCTTGCTCAATTGCTTTCTCACACGTAAGTGTGACGCCTGCAAATTGCAATCTAAACGTCTTTCGAGTTATGAGAATAGGGCGACGAATTTTTCGGGGGTCCTGGAAAATAGATCGTTGGCCTATCCTATCAACTTTTGCAAAGGCTTTATCGATTGATAGATCACAGAAAGGTAATAAAATTGCTGCTCACCACATTGCGGTTCGGCCTAACATAATATTATAGTTACAGTGTATTATAATGTATCGAGGTTACAAAGTATTCCCATATTAGAATTTAGATTATAGACGTTTAAGCAATTTCGTATCGCGCCCAACTCCAGTGACACGGTCACCACAAACTCGTTATAGTCGATCAAATTACACCACGAAACCTCAAAATTAGTGCTTATATTATTCAGGCGATAACAGCAGGACCTAGTTTTTGTATAATCTGATCTAGGTCGGTTGTGTAACTCCTTCAAAGGAAATAGTGATAATGTCTTAAAAAGAAAACACTAACGAGTTAAATGAGTAGAAATTCAACAATGTACGAATACTATGCTGATTTTAATAATAATTTGGTTATATTAATGACAGTAATATAATAATTTGCCTGTTATAGATGAGAAAAATATGGACATAGGCTAATTTTTATACTGTAGAAGAATGGCATAATTTTTCACACCTGCTGTAAAGGCCGTTTTCAAATTTAAATATCGCATAAATTTATGTTGAAAACATTCATTGTCTTAAAGAAGGTAAGATCTATCCTATTCTCCATATTATATTTTGCAAGTAGCTCTAAGAACAATACTACTATTACCATTAAAGTTAGACATGAAAGCTCACAGAGCATAAAGTGATAAAGTTAGCAATAAAGTACGGCCTGCAGCAGGGCGGGCTGCCTGGGCGGCTGCAGCGGCAATGGCGTGGAACACATAAACTTCTACTTTTACGAGCTTCATTGATTTTTAAGGTCATTAAAATCTCCGATCGGTGATAATTATGGATTATCGGATATCTCCTACAAAATGGTTACCATATTATGTTACTATGTTAGTGTTTTCTCAATATTTTGCGTAGGCGCAACCATTTTGAGATGTTAAGGATGGGGTAATTTAAAATGTGACTATTAAATAATATGTTATTTTGTTATCGTCAGCATTCTTCGTGTCGGCACTAGCAACTATCAGCTACACATATCTGAATAATTTACTATTATTTTATCATAATTATGTATCATGTTTCAGTAAGAAAAATGTAATTATAATATGTCACTCTCAGATAGTCATTGGATAATTTAAAAAATTAAGTTGATTGCTAAAAAACTAATTTGTCCACTTAAAGTTTTTAAGTTAGGGTATCTAATATATTCGGCTAGGACTTTCTCGTTATTTCTTTTTTGGGTTCCGTACCCAAAGGGTAAAAACGGGACCCTATTACTACGACTTCGATGTCTATCCGTCTGTCCGTCTGTCTGTCACCAGGCTGTAACTCAAGAACCGCTATAGCTAGACTTCTGAAATTTTCACAGATTGTGTATATGTATTGCCGCTATAACAACAAATACTAAAAATAAAATAAATTAAATATGTAAGGGGGGCTCCCATACAACAAACGTGATTTTTTTTGCTATTTTTTGCTCTTAATAAATAACGGCAACACATAGGCAATTGAAATGTTCTCAAAATACTTAATTGTATTTGTACTTTAATAATTAATTATAAAATTTAAATAAATTAAATAATTGAGGGGGGCTCCCATACAAAAAATTCAATTTTTAGCCTATTTTTGCTCTGTAGTGGTACGGAACCCTTCGTGCGCGAGTACAGCTCGCACTTGGCCGATTTTTTATTAATTAATAAAATAATAATATAGTACTAGTATTTACAGAAGTACAAGTAGGTACATTATCTCTGCTAAATGACGAAGGTTTAACATTGTGTAGAGTGACTCTAGAATTCTACAGTACTTTGCAGTGTACAGCTATTGTCAACTTTTCTTCCCTATTTATAGCCGCGGTCGTTGACCCCCGGCTGCTGACTGGTGAAAGACGCTATTTGTCACTCACACACCACTATTTTGTTAGCATCTGTTCCCCAATGATGAATTGCTCCTTTTTACCGATTGTCCAAATGTGATTAAATTGAAGTGGTCTATTTAATAGCTTGATGGTATTGCTGTAGTTCAAGTGAGTTAGTCGTGAGGACTTTCATCTACACTATGATGCACTGGGAGTCACAAATCAAATGTAATGGTAATTATTATGCAAGCTTTCTATTTCAATATGTATTGTACGTGTTACTTTCGTGGACCCCTTCCAAATACTCATCATCATCAGATCATTCAGACTGTGAAAGCGCCTGTAAATAGGAAAAGTATGTTTGTTTGTATTGTGTAGGCTGCGAAACTACTGGACCGATTTCGATTAAATTCGGTACGGGTTACTTTTAATTAGACGAATAAGTTTTAAAAATACCGACATATTAAACTTAGCAAACATTATTTTAGATTTAAACAAGCATTGAATATGGAACTTTAAACTGATCTGTTGATAACGATGCTGATGATAGATCATGATGATGATGATGAACTACTCACTTAAGGCGATACCCATTATGGTGATCGTTTTAATCTATACTAATAACATTATAAAGCGGAAGAGTTTGTTAGTTAGTTTGTTTGTTTGTTTGAACGCGCTAATCTCAGGAACTACTGGTCCGATTTGAAAAATTCTTTCAGTGTTAGATAGTCCATTTATCGAGGAAGGCTATAGGCTATATTTTATCACGCTTAGACTGATAGGAGCGAAGAAATAGAGGAAAATGTGGAAAAAACGGGGGGAAATTATTTGAAAGGGCTTATTTGAACGCGCTAATCTCAGGAACTACTGGTCCGATTTGAAAAATTATTTCAGTATTAGATATCCCATTTATCTAGGAAGGCTATAAGCTATATTTTATCACGCTAAGACTAATAGGAGCGAAGAAATAGAAGGAAATGTGGAAAAAACGGGGGAAATTATTTGAAAGGGCTTATCTCACGAACTACAATACAGCAATTTTTCTGTTATTTGGGTCAGATAAGAAGTAGACCACGTGAAGGATCATAGGCTATTTTTTGTAGACTGATTTGTCTGTGAAATATCTAATTTACGCGGGCGAAGCCGCGCGGAACGTCTAGTTTTCTTAATAAATTAACAATTTCGCTACATAATTGACGCAAAAAGTTTCAAGGTTATAGAATTATAAATTTTATAATGGCGTCCAAATTGTATTATCTTGTAAATGGATGCTTTCGATTTAAATAATATGTTGAGTAAAGTTAAAATTAAGGCTAGAGCTGTTATCAAAGTAATAATAATTTTCATTATTGTGCCCTTAAAAATGTCAAATAACACGAATTTGATGACATTTTACCAAATTTGGTGCTTTTTGCATCGCCATACTATGCTTGCGTCAAGTAATATAAATAAGCTAGTTTTGTGTTAAAGTTGAAATAAATTATAGAAATTGTGAGTTTCACAGCCAACAGCTTGTTAAAATGAAAGGCAATTTGTCGCGGCTGATTATTCGCAATTGTAAGACAAAGGCGATGCTGACTATACATGATATCTACGTTTTCACCGTCATCTGTGTTTTAGTGTGATAAATGTTGCTGAATGATGAACACACTCTATATTAACATGACAAAACTAAAATTAGTTCGAAATTTAAATTGTTTACGATATTTTATGTTTAAAAATGTAAGCAGCTAAAATGTAATTCAAGAGTACGTAACGTTGGCAATGTGTGAGAATGATTATTGCATAAAAATATGGTGTCACGTGTATTTCGTGTATGAAGGCTGTTGTTAGAACATGTCTTCTGCCTGTCTGATGTCTCATATCTTAGCCAACTTGAGTCCCGAAAAAGGTCATTATTATAATATTAATAATTATCCATGCGAAAAAAGGTGCGGGCAGACTAATAATTTAGTTGATACGACAGTTTGATTACGAGAAAATATCTATACTAACTGCCGCATTCAGTGTGGAACATTAATTACTTAAATGTACTTAATTCAAAATTTTGACATAAGCCCCATACATTATCTGTCAAACTCGTCATTAAATTGAAGGTTAATCTTAAATGTCTCTGAGTACGGCGGTTAGTGTTCATTCCTAAAACCATAGCGTTTTAAACACCGTTAAGGACAAGTTCACAAGTTACAGTAAAAAAGGGTCTGCAATTTCACATTTAAATCACTCGGTCGGTATATGCCTGTGAAAAGGGTCTAATTCTCGGGGTAATAATTTACTGGCGGATGACCCTTCGGACATAATAATGGCGATTTGACGGCCCTTCCTCACGACTCGCCAAATCACGACTCTAAGGTTACATATGGCTTGGAAAACTTACTGACATTATGGAAAATAGTTTTTATTTGCTTTTGTAATAACTTTACAAAAGCGAATAAAATCCTATTCACGCACAAATCGTGATCGATTTTGATGAAATTTGACGTGGAGATAATATCATATTCTTTACCGGAAAAGGATATAGTATAATAATATTTTTTTTTCCACAATACCATGTCCTTTTCCCATACTAAAACCGTACAGGTTCCAATGTAACGAACAAACTTCGGTGTAATTATTATAAATAGTTCTACCTCCCGCTAAACTCCCGCCTTCATGACGATGTTATTCAATTTATAAGGAGCCTAAAATTCTGTTTTAAGTTAAAAGTAAAAAAAATCTACAAGCGGATCATAGACAATAAACACACTAGACTGTCTAATGTGTTGCGCATCATCAAGCGCTTTTCGACCCCTCGATCGCCGGAACTCATCTCACACTCGGCAGCCGTAAACCTGAGTCTGACCTTAATTGGGCCCTCAACCTGGATTTGTCCGAGATACATCACGAGGAATCACTGCCTAGCAAATAAACGTTAACACTCAGGCGTTTATGTCGAGCGAGATGGATCTGGGTTTAGCTCGTGTGTCTATTAATGATACCTTCCCTTATGTTAAAGCGATAAATTTTATTTAAACACAAAATAATTTATGTGTACGTAGGCCCGAGATAATAATGAGCAATCATTATATTATTATCATTATTTTAAACAGTAACAAAGTCATTAACTATATAGCTCTCAAAATAACCAAAAAGGTTTTCGAAAATCATTTATTTTTATTGTTCCAGGTTTCTGGCGATATGGTGGCCGCTGAAGTGCCAGATCACGAAGCGGCGCGCGCGTATGATGATCGTGTTCATCTGGATCTTCGCGATCGTGGTCACCACGCCCTGGGTGTTCTTCTTCGACCTGGTGGTGGTGTACGACGACAGCCCCCACATCCGGCTCTGCGTCGACCTCTGGCCGAACCCCATCAGCGAGGTCCTGTACTTCGTCATCGGGAACCTGCTGTTCTGCTACATCCTCCCCATGGTCCTCATCACGCTCTGCTACATCCTCATCTGGATCAAGGTCTCCCGGAGGTCCATCCCCACGGACACGCAGGACGCGCAGATGGAGCGCATGCAGCAGAAGTCCAAGGTGAAGGTGGTGAAGATGCTGGTGGTGGTGGTGATCCTGTTCGTGCTGTCGTGGTTCCCGCTGTACTCGATCTTCGCGCGGATCAAGATCGGCGGGCCGATCGAGAAGTGGGAGGAGGAGCTGCTGCCGGTGGTGACGCCGATCGCGCAGTGGCTGGGCGCGTCCAACTCGTGCATCAACCCGGTGCTGTACGCGTTCTTCAATAAGAAGTACCGCAAGGGGTTCGTGGCGATCGTGCGCAGCCGGCGCTGCTGCGGCCGCCTGCGGTACTACGAGACCATCGCGCTGCAGTCGTCCAGCACGAGCACGCGCAAGTCCTGGTACAACAACAACCACGCCTCCATGTCGCGCCGCTCGCCGCCCGTCGACAAGAACGCCGTCTCCTTCATCTTCAACAACACCACCCACACGGGCGTGTAATGTGTGCACAGTGTTGCTTGTGGACTTTTGGGAGGAGTGTCGGACTTTGTACTCTAGTCTTTGTAAGCGTAAGGTAATTTTTATACTTAATAATTTTTTACATGTACCGATATAACGAATGGAAGCAAACGCACACAGAGCACAAACTTTTGTACGTAACCGTTTGTGTATGTAGGTACACCTCCTGCCCCGCGGACTCGCGGCAGATGTACCGCTAGCGATGTCCACTATTCCAAGGAACAAAATACCAATAAAATTATTTCAGTAGAGATATAGTATAATGCTTTAATATACTCGTAAGCTGCTACTTTGTTTTTTTAACAACGGGCGTTATTCAGCAACATTACTCATTTGATTTCTTTACATTATGAATTTCTTCAAAGTGCATGAAGCAGGAGTAGTGCCGCGTCGCTGGCTGTACATCTGTAAGGCAGTTTCTAGAGTTTCAAATTAATATTTGTAGACGTTTCGTATACTCCGCGTATTCCAATTTTATACATAGCGAAAGTGATTTCCTAGTTATTTTTCAAGAACGTTTTAATAACATAAGTATCAGAGTTTTCATAAAATTATTATATTGCAAAACGCAGTACAAAAATACTAATGTTAAGGCTTCGTAGCTGATAGTTATAAATGATAACGGAACGCAATATTTTCTCTCAGACATATCACGTACTTGTTTTCCTGTACTCGTAAGTTCGCTATGAAATAGCATTCAGTCCTAGGGAAAGTTACTACGAAACGATTTTGATAAGTTTTAAGGATTTATTTCTATCTTCTACTCGATCTTTGTCTAAAATTTAAGTATATACGTTAAGACTATCCAAACATATTATTATAGTATAGTTTGCTTGTTTTTTATATGAAAAAGACATCAACGAAGCGCAAAATTGAAGCAGAGATTTTTACAAAAATAAAAACTATTTTAATAAGTAGGAAGTTAAAGCCTAATTGGCTACAATCACAATATAATATTACGATTAATTGACTTAAAATTTTATAAAGTAATCAATTTTGAATTAATAATTATTTTTGTTAAATCTTTTAAATCCCCTGTTTTAAATTTACTGCTTTTAAGCGTTTTTAATAGAGTCATTCCACGCGGATCATAAATAACATAATATTATATTTTACGTTAAGTTAATCGAACAGTGAAAAATTTAATATATACTTACAGCACAGTATAATAAATATTGTAGAGATAAACAATCATTTGTTATACTCGTTGGAACGTTTTTGATATTTTTTCACGAATTTCTTCTTAAAGCCATTTGGAGGGTAGTTTGAAATAATATGAGTCGATCAATCGTCGTGGTTCAAACGCGGGCCGCACTCCGTGACGGGCCGCACTCCGTGACGGGTCGCCGTATGACATACGGCCGCTTCAGCGGCTACATCCACTTAGATTATTGCACTGTACAGACGGAAATATAATATTATTATTTATTATTAGAAATACAAAAATAAGGCTACTACCATTGAAAGAGCTATTGGTGGCTTTGTACAAGATTTGCCATATCTCTACGAAATACCAGAATACCAAGATTTTTATCATTGAAATGAACAAACAAAAGTTAATATTTCATGAATAGATAAAATTGATGAAAAAAAAATCAGTAAAAAAATACTATTGTATAGGGACGTATTAATGGTGTTAAGATTTTATATAGCATTCTATTTTGTAACTAAACACTATCGGTCTTACCACAAAAGATTTAAACACCTGTTGAACAACTGTTCAACAGGTGTTTAAATCTTTGATTGTGATTAGAGAAAAATTCAGTACAAAATGGTCGCACAACAACTGTTCAATAGATGTTTAATCTTTTGTGGTACGGCCGTATATGTTTTCCGAATAAATTAAAATAAATAAATAAATAGCAGCTAATATTTCTTGCTTACAGTACAGTACAGAAAATGCCAATACCTAAAACTAAACCAAAACATCAGTCTTTTGATTTATATGATATCATAATATTATAATCATTTGATTAATTAACTTTAAAGTCACGTTGCTATCTACAATACTCATAAATCATAGCGTCCACTGCTATCGAGGACTAATCACGCTGTGTAGCTTGCGCTTGGACGGAATCGACTTGACGAATAAAACAACCTTTTTTTTCTTTCTAAAATCAATCTCGTAGATGCAAATATTGTTTTTCCAATACATCTGCTAGATATAAGTATAGTTTGTTGTATATTTATTATAATATATGGGACTAACGAAGACCTTTGAACATTTGTACACGACAATACACTCTTCGTTAGTCCGCCTACCCCGGACGAGTTGAACGCTCGAGTCAAATGATTTTCAGAAAACAGCAAAAAAATGGTGTTAGTGTTTTTTACTTCTTTATTATATTTAAAATAAAAGTAATAAACATTATGAAATAATTTAATTTGGATTATTCTGGAAATTGGGACGAGATGAACTCGTCCGGGTGCGTTAGACGCCCGCGTCGGGCGAGCCGCTTCGAATGCACAAATTGAAGTAATCTAAGTTAGATGTAACAATATATAATACGATGTGTCTATTTACACATATTTCAATAACTTAGCTGTATTTTATCGAATAAATTAGGACAAACTTGTGAGTAGAAATGGGTGGAAATGAATAATTAGAGTATTTTTCTACTAGAAGGGTCGCAGGTTCGATGCCTGCTGGGCAGGTACAGAGGTTAATTTGTTAGTAGTTTATTATATTTTATGGTAAATCAAATATCAAACTAAAATTACTCGTTTTAAACGATTGCTTCTAAAGTACATAGGAATTAGCTTTCTTACTACACATTATTGTTTTATGTCAGCTCAGCCCAGCGATGAAACGCGACGCGGCGTGGGATTTTTACAATAATGATGCAAAATAATCTTTATTCTCTACACAAGAAGATATACGTTCGGCATAATCGCTGTGCTTAGTAGACACCACGGATGAAATAAATACTGTGTTTATCATCATAATTACTAAGGTTTAATTTTTTAACTCTATCGTGAAAATACAGCGCCGCGTCTAGGTGTGAGCTGATCCTTATGAGAATAAAGTTGACGTTTTTCGTGCAGTTTTATTCGGTTAGGTGTGCTATATCAAGTCGAAGCTTGCAAGACTGAAGTGAAAGCATATAAAGTCCTTCAAAAGGAGAAAATCTGTGTGATAAGAATCAGCTAACTAGAGTAATAATTTAGCTTAAATGTTGTATGTTGGGCTTCGGTACTTTGTTTTGCTCACGGTTTGCGTTACGTTGCCTCGGATCGAAGGAAAAGTTGAGGAAGGATTGTAAATCTGTTTAAAATTTTATACATAAATGTATATCGATGTTGTTTTTTATCGGACGATAAATTATATTTATACATAACTTATTCGGGACGATATTTCGCAGTTGTAATTGTATATAGCTTAGAATTTGACTCGTCGGTTTACTTTTAGTGCATTTCTGTACTATACGCTATATTTTTTTGCTGTGTTTGGTGTTAGCGGTAAGTAAATTTGTAAAAAACGAACGATTAAATTAATGTGAGACCTGATTTCGATAGGCGTATGCAATATATTTTAGAATAGCGTAGAATTGATATCTTTACTGACAGGTTTTACGTATATTATAGGAGTAGATCGATGTAAGATCGTTGAGAGTCCGATACAATAGTTAATTGTACAGAATAAGAATATAATATTCACTTAATAATGTATTAAAATAAACGAAATTATGTATGAAAATTTTGTAACTAAAGGCAATGTGGTACAGCGATAAATAAACGCCATATTTCTAGTCAATGTAAAGTCGGGAATCCTAGCAACATTTGTAACGCAACATGTTACCTGCAACATGATCGGCAATGTTGCACAGAAGCGCGCGACGTTGCCAGCTAGCGCACATGTTACTATAAAGACAGTGGCAACGTTGTACAAAAGTTGCTCGCCAACTTGCAACATGTTGCGCTCCAAGTATTGCCTAGTGGATACGCGGCTTAATTTGGTATCGTGGTATCATATGCTTGTAAAAATGTAGAAAAATGTTTGGTCTTGTACAATATGCCTGTAGCTACCGATATGTATACTGTATAGACTATAGTGTATATTATTATAATGTTTTCTAGGTGAACTTATTGAATTTAATGGGGTAAGACACAGACGTAGTCACAGACGTATTTTACATCATAATATAGAAATGTTGAACATTTTATCCAAACGTGTTATTGAATACATTTTTCATTAAAAACTAACCCTCTTACCACCCGGGTGCCGCGATAACAATAGAAATCTATTGTGTCTCGTTTTTTCCACGATCGAGGGATTAATATTAATATATTAATTACTTAACATGATAATTACTATCCGTATAAATATTTCGACCGTAGCAAATCCTAAAATTACGGGTACTTTAATAAAATATTATTATATAATGTTTACTTTGTATCTGCTCTATGTTTGATCCTTCATTGTGACGATCATAATATGTATTATAATATCATAACATTATAAATATTATTATAACGAAAAACTTTGTCAGTCTCACCCCACTAAGACGAGCTCTCTTGGTTCATGGCAGTCTTCAGGCAGAGTTAAAAAAAAAAAGAAATAGTTACTAATAAATATATTTCCAAAATGTTTTGTGCTTGGCTACAGGGGACATGAATCCCCGAAAATCCAGGTTGTCGCTATAAAAGTATGTATTTTATTGATACACAGGTAAAAGCCCAAAAATCTGATAACTGATCGCGCCTGACTTTACGTCTTTACGGTCGGTCTGTCCGTCCTAAGGCTGCCGTGAATCAAGTGAATTAATATGCCATAATAATTAATTACACAGTAGGATGTTGGATACATTGTATAGTTAGAGGATAGAAGATTATTACAGTACAGTATAATACAGTACAGTAGTCTGTACATGACCGACACACAAGTGAGATTACTAGTTGCTTCAGGCTGTCTTTGCCCGCCATAGAATGTAATATTATAGTGGGTACAGTTAGCAAGAATTTTATAGGCCATTTACGGGGAGGCTGTTTATCGATCAGATCGATCCGGTCGGCCTGCAGTCAGTCCGATCTTAAGCTAGAGTTAAAAGAAATGATGGCCTGGAATCGATAATAAGCGGACGAAGAATGGTTTTAGCCATAGAATTTTTGTAACACGGAAATTTTTCCGACGGAATCACGTATTTTTTATGATCTGTCGTCTCGTCTACAACTACATCAGTAGACAAAACCCAACTCAAGGTGTGTTTAGAAGCTAAAATTCATTCTAGCTGTACCCGAAAGTTTTGTCAAAATAACACTTCTGTTCCTATCCTTAACGTAGACGATAGATGAAGTTGTATGAAATTACATTGTGAGCTAAGAAAGCTGTTACTACGCCATGTAATAAATAAGTCACTATAGACATAGATATATTATATACCTCTCAATGACATGTATACTAACTTACAAGTTATATTCATCGCGAAATCGTAGAGCAACCGATTAATAGAAGTGCCATCAAAGAAATTGGTTCGTAGGCAGATGACAAACATAATTTATTTGATTGGGTTATGTCAAATCAATGTCGTGATCTATCGACTGGTTTTGATATAATGCGATAAAATTATACAGGTCCTGCCTATAAATTCTTCTCTGATAGTATATAATTTTGAGAATCTACGTATCTATGTGTGAACTTGGCTACATTCTACTGACTGTGAACGAAAGCAATGTCGAACATACTTAGCAACGTCTCCACATATCACTCGACTAGCGCCCTCTTTCCTGTTTACGGAGCAACTTCTTTTGTAAAAAAATAAAAAAATAAAAAAAACTTTGTATCAGATTTTAACTTTCAATCTTTACAAAGCTTTACAAGCTTTATTCTCAACTTTAAACAGTCGCTTATGAGTTTCGATTTTTTGAGAATATATCAATATTTCAATTTTGTCTATTTACTTTTGCGAGCTGTTAGGATGATAAATGACAACACTCAGTATTTTGTATGAGTCCTAGTCGTATTATGTCGCCCAATATTAAGCTCGAACTTGGCCGGCCACACTACCGCGTGACTAGATGTCAGTAAGTATATTGTGACTCATTTCCTGACTCACAGCAAAACTAGTAGCTACCTAAAATAAATGGACAACAGTATTAAAAATAACGTTTTTAATTGACTTATAATATAACCGTACTTACTTATTTTTAATTTTAATAACACTACGGTGTACAAAATTTGTAGAGCGCTCGATACTTAGCCTTACATAGTGATTTTTTTATGAATATATATTTTTATACAAAATTAGCAGTACAGTGTTATGTGTAATAATGTAAGGTACAGTCGATAAAGTTGAATCATTAGCAAACGACATTTTAAATGTGATTTTCCGACCAATGTTCATTTACGCCAGGTTTCTATGACATGACGAAATAATATAATATGTTTAAAAAGTGAGAAATGTGGTTAAGGTCAAAATGCTCACTATTCATTTCCACGACTGTACCATGCAGATATATTTTTACAACAAATTCTGTTACGCGAATTAGGAGTTTCTAAAATAGTTGACTTTTCTACATTGTTACAGTACGCGTAGAACAACTTGTTAATCTCTGGTACATTTTGTAATCACTAATGTATAATAACCTTTTAGAACGTTAATAAACATAATAATATCTTCATTAAAAAAATAATCGGTAAATGTGCACAGACAGCAAATAAGTCCATGATCAGTTGACTATTTACAAATAAAAAAAAATCTTAAAAAAAAGTTTAAATAGACCATAAACCTTATAATACAGTAAACATCTATCGAATTCACTACTGATTATTATTATTGTTGACTTTTCTGCTGACTGTGACTGTCAGTATCTCAGATGTTTATGCGACGAAATCTGACGCTAATCTGCGATTAGACACTGGATTGTTCGGATGCATAATTGAAAATACGCTGAGGGATAATAGGGCATAAAATATATCTCACAGAGACTAACTTCGTATGAACTCGTAAGGTTTGGTGTAGACGAGCTACAAGAAAGCGGTCGCTCAATCTAAATGTATGTTCAAAATAACACAACCAAACTAAACTTGTCGCCAGTCTACGTAAAATTTATAACAATAAGAACAGGCTGTTATATCGCGGCTTGCAGCTCGTATTCATGGAGCCTTAGGCTCTATTATCATAATACAAAATAACATAATAATATTATATGTAATACAATATTCATATTCAAAGTACACTTTATTTATGGACCAAAACCGTGATTGTTGCGAATAATATTGTCACAAAATCATTTTAGTTTAGTATACTGTATGCGCGTTTTTTAACTGCTCGCTTTGAAGAAGTTAACTACGATGACATCGTATTAGGTGCCATGGTTTGTCTTCACGAAAATTATAGTCAACTTCTTTACGACAAGTGACAAAAACTCGCTTTTTTTAATTAACGTTAGGATTTTTCATGAGGGTAAAATGAACGCACTTGCAGCCTTCTGGTTGAGCACAATAATAGGGGATACCATTGTAAGGCAATAAGTATAATTTTGTAACATTCAATAACGATTTCTATTGTGAGCGCTTTAGGAAACCTAACTCACTGCAAACTGTATTTGAATAAATTGATGTAAAATTATGGCTCCTGTTTTATTTCCCATCAAAATAGTAATTCTTCTTATTAATGACAAATAAGAATTTGATGATTAAGAAGATTTTATTCTGAAAGATTTTATTGAGTGCCTAATTGAAGAATTGGCCATCAAAAACATACGAAGGAAGAAGTCCTGACGTGGTCACAGATAATATCGAAGTTAATAACATAAGTTATAGTCACATATAAACAGTGTTTTTCGTGGAATTAGTAATAAAATCTCTACATTGATTGGTAGAGTAATAATGTAGTAAAATAGAGACGTTACAGAACATTTAAAATAAAAACAACGTAGTATACTTAAAAATAATCACTGATGATGAAACTTCAAATAAACAGAGTCGCCTAAAATTTCATATCTACAAATCCTACAAAGACGTTTTAGCTTGTAGCCGAAACCAAAACTAATGCCACCTTATAGAGTTGCTCTTTTCTACCCATGGCCCCCTATCAATGTCATCCTTTGTAAGTGTGAGGGTGAAATCCATACTAATATTATAAATACGAAAGTGTGTTTGTCTTTCTGTCTGTTTGTCAGTTACCTCTTCACGCTGAAACCGCTCAACAAATTTTGCTGACATTTGGTATGGAGATACTTTTTATCCCGGAAAAATGTACGGTTCGATATAAACGATTTTTTGCGAAACGGAGTTGCGGGCGTCATCTGGTGTAAGTTAAATCTGCCTGCTAATCTTCTTCTATAGTGGCTTTAGAGGTCCACTAAAATATAAACAGTCTAGAGTACTAAATGACAAAGCTTTACTCACGCAGCGATGGACGAATTACGTGCGGATTCGCCGTCTTTGAAAGTAGGCTAATATCGCGCTCTGGTAACTTATTTTAGCCATCCAAAACCAAAATATACAAGATATTAAATAAACATATAAGGGATGAAACATTGCTGCGGGCGGTGCTCACAAGTTCCGCGCCAACCGACATCCCATTCCCAATTCAAATATAGAAACGAGATTTATTTAAAAGCCTTCCATCATCATCATCATCACCATTTTCCAGGTATCTTCAGTACGGAAAATGAGATGTGAGCTAGCATTAGCTTCCTGTAGATTTTAAAATTGTACCATTGAAACTTTGTCATCCTTGTAAGTAACTCTAGAATTGCAATCTATATTCCTACGATGTTTTTTTAAATTATGAGTATTTATCTATTATCTGTATATAATAGGAACTAAGCTTTCATTTGCGATTGCAGGAATCGAACCCACGTTCACTTGAAACAACATGTCTTGTACTATCCTAGAAAAGCAAATAAGTAAAATCAAGCTTACACTAAGCTTATAAGCTGTAAGGTCTAATCAATATAGCATAAATGAATTATCATTTACAGATTTTTTACAGTTTCGAAATAAATGAAAAAGCCTCCGACGCATGGACCTTCACATGCGATAATTAAAAAGTCATGAACACAAAAAATCCGCGATCCAACTGAAATGTCACCTACATCCAAATCCCAAACGAATAAACAAATCGAATTGAAGTAAAAAGTGATTGCACGACCCAACTTTATTTAAAGGTGATTGCAAGTTAAGCCGATTTTGCACGTAGTATAGACCAACTGCGTTCAATGTCGCTTCCAATTGCAACGCTACGATGCCACTGACATAGTCCAAAACGATTAGTCTCGTTTAAAGCACAAATCTAGCAAACGTCTTACTTGTTATCCTAATAGTATTGTTTAATTTAATTAAAATAAATATCTATTAAGTACCTAACTTAAACTTCTAATTCTTAGTTTTTTCACAAATCATTTGTTTCGGCCTTCCACTTATTTTATCAGCTATCTTACATTTAAAATAATGTAGTTACTGAAAACCGTAAGGTTAGATTCACACGGCATTGTCCTGCACGTTTTTTTGTATTCGGTTGGCGATGGCATGTAGTGGATTTGTTGGTACACGATTTGTTGCAGTACAATCGACGTGTGAATGGTTCTATATACATTGTATGCGCCACTTTTTATTCGTTAAGACGTATACTGCAAAAAAACGTAAAAAAAAAAACGTGCAGGATTATGCCGTGTTAACCTAACCTTACTTACTTATGATATGTCATTTAAATCCATAATAAGATATTATACAGCCTCTCCCATAGACCCATGATGGATCAAAAGTGATCACGAAAGTGCAAAGGGTCGTATATTTTGTCTATAATAATTGACGTACCTATAGCCACCCCTTTGCAAATGGCAATGTGTTTTTCATCCAGTATAGTAAAGAGTAGCCTTAAAACTACATATTGCTTAAATTCAATGAAGCGCAATTGGTGGTAGGTAGGTGCTTTAGCGCGGCCGTGAACCGGGTCACTAGTGCAAGGCCTGCCCAGGGTCGTGTGTGCAACGCCTAAATAAAACTAAAGATATATTTACCTTGGTTATTTTGTCTCTTTTGTTGTGGACTCCGAAGAATACATTTGCTAACGAGTTTTTTAAGAGCTCCAATGAAAAGAACTAATAGGAAATTCTCGGGAAAATGTTCAATTTCTCCCGAGTTCCGACCTCACGCCGCGCGCCGCTTTGACACTGAAACAATCTTTTTTTATATTTTTTTTATGAAATAAGGGGGCAAACGAGCAAACGGGTCACCTGATGGAAAGCAACTTCCGTCGCCCATGGACACTCGCAGCATCAGAAGAGCTGCAGGAGCGTTGCCAGCCTTTTAAGAGGGAATAGGGTAATAGGGTAGGGTAGGGATGGGAAGAGAAGGGAATAGGGGAGGGAAAGGAAGGGAATAGGGTAGGGGATTGGGCCTCCGGTAAACTCACTCACTCGGCGAAACACAGCGCAAGCGCTGTTTCACGCCGGTTTTCTGTGAGAACGTGGTATTTCTCCGGTTGAGCCGGCCCATTCGTGCCGAAGCATGGCTCTCCCACGTATAAAATCTTTATAAAAGTTTTACATTCATTCCAAATTAATCGCGATTTGTGAATAAAATTAGAATGAAATCAAGCAGGTTTTCAATGAAAATTTCTTAACCCCTTACCACATGTAGGGCCTTGAAGGTATTTGGTGGTTTTCCAAAAGCTGACTGCGCCGAAACATTTAAGGCATTGTGCAATTGCAGTCCTCATTTACCAATTCGTCAAAATTCCTATACATCTTGGATTTCTGACTTAGCTACTAAACTACGAAATTACTAATTTCAAAAATTTGTACTTTCGTCGTCGTTTTTAAATATTTCCGCGGCCCATGAATCAATATCTATATTCTATTGTATTTATAACTACACCATTTATTTTATTAATACAAAACATTCAAAAATGGATGATTAAGGAAATTGCAGATATTCAATCGAAATACTCTGAATGCCTATTTGAAAATTTCTCTACACAGAAAGGCGATATTTAGCATTGTTTGTGCGGGACGAGGGGGGACGAGAGGGGAAGGGGGGAGTGACCGTGGCCCAGGCCTGACCCACTGCGCAGTTCAGGGCCTTAGGACTTGCGGGATAGCCCCGACATACCGGAACGGTTTGAACCGAAACTGATGGATCAGTGTGCACATCACTAGGTTATCACACAACACATATTACAATATATATCCAAAAAAAATACGTTAGGCACTCGGTGACTGTCGCGGTAAAGCTAAATCTATCTCATATCCCTTGGTTTGTACTTTTGTTTACATTCTCTAAAATATTTTGTTTACATACGTAAGTATAGAAGGCCAAGCGAGTTTTTTTTTATTAGGTATAGATACGAGTAAATCAATGGATACGAGGTTCATATCTTGGTACTTTCAACTTTTTGGATATTTTTTCGATGCATTAATAATTTTGCTTATTTGAATTTATTCAAGTATATACTACAAATGATTGTTATTATAAAAGTACTAATAATATAGAGTTTATCGCGACAAAATGCCTAAAATTCCTAAGACAAAAATGTATCTATAGTCGAGTCCATTATCTCAGCGGCAGCCTCGCCGACAGCCGAGCGCTCACGCAGCCGAGACATCGTCGACGAGCTAATAGAGCTTAGAGAATACGAATTCTAACGCCGTGGCAACAGCGAACGATGTGACGGCTGCGACATCCGTGATCACAGCGGCGAGCACAGCCTTAACGTGTTCCTTAGAGAATAGCCTAGCAGGCTGTATCTCAAGAACGGCTATAGCTAGACTTCTGAAATTTTCACAGAATGTGTAAGTATATCTGTTGCCACTTTAACAATAAATACTAAAAATAAAATAAAATAAATATTTAAGGGGGCTCCCATACAAAAATTACAATTTTTGGGCTGTTTTTAGCTCTATAAAGGAGTGAGCACACTGAGACGGGCCGTGCCGGGGCTCAGCGTGCCGGGGTGCATCGCAAAAATCCGCCTCCATACAATTTGTATGGAAGCGGATGCGCGTATCGCACACCGTGCCGGGGCGCATCGGCGCGGATTTTTGCTCGGCGGATTTCCGTCAATGCGACACGGCCCGACAAGACCCGCTGCGCCCCGGCAACAGTGTGTTATAGCAAGCGGCGCGCGGATGTGATGCGATGGATATGATGTGATGCATTGCGCGCCGACCCGCCCCGGCACGCCCCGGCACAGTGAGCGCTATAATCCGTCAATGCGATGCGACCCGACCCGTCAATAGTGTGCTATAGCGCATTTTGCGCTGCGCTGCGCCCCGACCCACCTCGGCACGCCCCGGCACGCGCCGACAAAGTGTGCGCGAACCTTAAATGAGTGAGCACACTGAGACGGGCCGTGCCGGGGCTCAGCGTGCCGGGGCGCATCGGCGCGGATTTTTGCTCGGCAGATTTCCGTCAATGCGACACGGCCCGATAAGACCTGCTGCGCCCCGGCAAGACCCGCTGTGCCCCGGCAACACCCGCTGCGCCCCGGCAACAGTGTGCTATAGCAAGCGGCGCGCGGATGTGATGCGATGGATGTGATGTGATGCATTGCGCGCCGACCCGCCCCGGCACGCCCCGGCACGCCCCGGCACAGTGAGCGTAAAAATCCCTCAATGTGATGCGACCCGACCCGGCAATAGTGTGCTATAGCGCATTTTGCGCTGCGCTGCGCCCCGACCCGCCCCGGCACGCCCCGGTACGGTACGGTACCCTTCGTGCGCGAGTCCGACTTACACTTGGCTGATTATTTCGAACTTACTTATTTCTGTTATTCAAAGTAATCACCCCTGCAATCAATGCACGTTCACCAACGCAGTGGCAGTGTATAGATGCCATTATTGAAAATGACAGCCGGACGGCAGACTACACTTCTAAGGCATTTTGAGAGGCTGTCTCTCGCGAGTTGAATTTTCTTCCCGGTACAAGTTTTCCCAATTTTGGAAAAGGTAATAGTCGGTATGGCAGATGAGGGAGAGCTTCCAAACAAAATGGGGTCGCGCGTTGTCATCAAGGAGCAGCGGAGACGATCAATTGACAAAAACTAGTTGCAGACGTACGAGCATCGCCATCATTGTGGGCAGTTTTCAATGTACACATCTGCAGTAATGCTCTCGCCGTTTTGTAAAAAGCTGTGACTTATCACACCGGCAATTAGACCACCAAAGTATGACCATCACATTTGTAGGGGTGATTTTTCGTTTTGCACATTGCTTTGGTGGCAAACCAGGATCTTACCAACTTGCTGAGCATTTTGCATGAATTTTAGGCGAATTATGAATAAAAGCACTTTATATAGAAAAAAAATCTAGCTAGTTACGAGTTTCTAATAAAGGCCAAAAGTTCCTGTTTTTAAGTTTTTAGGTCTTTAAAAGAGTGAGTCGTAAAGAACTTTATGAAAGCTACTAAAAACTACGATTTTGTCTTTCAAACTTTGTATCTAACTCCAATCATTGCCTTGCTATGAACATTGTGGCCAATTTTTTTCAAATACACAAATCAACGAAGTCTTACGATATTTGTGTTTTATGAAATATCTGAAAATATCTAAGAATCTATTTGAAAGACCGTAAATGAAAGAATTTTAGCTTATTTTTAAAGTTATTAATAACAAAAAAACTTCCGGATAGTTTTATTTCTATGAAAAAATCATTAGTCTTTCTATGGCTAAAGAAAAGTTATAAGCCAACAAATCTTATTTCGTTTTATGAAACTGAAAATTTATTCGAAAAAGACAAAATCTTTGAAATTTTCTTGCCAATAGATTAAATAACAAATATTCGATACTTGGTATAGAGTACCTAAACATACATTTTTTTGAGCCTTTCCCAAAATCTTTGAAATGTATTCCAGTACTGCAATCTGGAAAATGTGAAAGGTTGTTTTTTCACGAGTTTGGAAGATTGATAATGATTATAATGGTAACACCTATAGGGGATGAATAATGGCTCTCAAGAGGATGAGGATGGTTTAATCGACGCAGAATTTCCCAAACACGTGATTTTAGTGTATCAAGATGAAATTTGAGCTGGGGTTTTTATCAGCACCAGCATCAGAAACGATTTTAGTGATACCATGGCGGATAACTCCGCCGTTTGTTGACGGGTTTCCGAAATTCTTTTGTTATTGTATAAGATGTAGTCCGAATTTCGTAACATGTTAATAAAAGTGGTGATCTGATGGTGCAATTCATGAAAAATTGACGGGAGCTAAAAGGAGGAAACTAGCTGACCCGGAAAACATTGTTTTGCCATTTAATTTCTTTTCTAGTATCAATATAAAAAGTAAATAAAAACCTATTGTCAGGCCTAACGAATGTACATAGCATTATAATCGGTTGAACCGTTTTGGATGAGTTCGCGCACAAACACTGTGCCCCGAGAATTTTATATATACATATTTGACTACATGACGCGGCAAACGTTAGTTTGCCATATAAATTATTTCTAGCATCAATATATTATATCAAAAAGCAGATAAAAAATTATTCTCAAGCCTAACGAATGTATGTATGCAAAATTTCATTGAATCGATTGAGCAGTTCGCACACAAACATTGTGACATGAGAATTTTGTGTATTTTAATCTGACAAATGTTAATATATTTTACGCAAATACACACAAAAACTAACCAAATTCGGACGTGGACGAAGACGTGGCTAGTAGATTATATTAAAATATAAAGTTATTATATTTTTGTAACAACTACAGCTTAGGAATTCTAACCAGAATCGATCCAGTAGTGTCAGAGCCTATTCGATTTCGATAAATAAACATATCATAAAGTACTACTAGTGTATAAGGCAATTAATTTGATTCTCAAAGTACAGATGGAAAATGTGACTTGAACTTATCAAAATTTTATCTGATATATTTGGTTATACTACGTTCGTACAAAAAGTGGTTACGAGAGTAATTATACAAATTTATAGCCGCGGTGACATATTGAATGAGTTGGACGAGTGCGGGGGGTATGAAGTGCGCGGGTGAAAACCGATTTTTTTTCTGTCATAGGTCGCCCTCTTAAACAAACTTGAAACAAACAAAATTGCAACATTCAGAAGCCGCCGGGTTCGTGCCGCCGGGCCGGCGGCTTTGGTGTGTAGACAGCTTTAGACATTTCTACATTTATTATACAAAGTTAGAAAACTTCCTAATCTTATTTTCTTCTGATTAATTCTTTGCCAAGACAGTTTTAGCATGTCCCTTCTCTCTGAGATCATATCAAAGGGTTTTTAGGGTTGAATACCACTGTCGATCCTGGCTATGTCATATGTGTAAATTTAATAGGCTAAATACCAATTGAATAAAAAAAAAACACCGTAACTGCATGGGCCAAGAGTCAGAGGCAACCATTCCTTCGTATTTTTTTTAAACTGAAATTCTCTGTTTGTTTCCTATAGAGGGAGGAGAATAACTTTCAGCTGTTATAAAATGTTGAAGGTCTGGCTGCGTCCAATTCTTACTCAATAATAATAACTATATTGACGCCCGCAACTCCATTGCGCCAAATTTCGTTATCACGCACGCACGCAATAACCGTACCTTTTTCCGGGATGAAAAGACGCATCCTATGTCCTTTCCCGGTACTCAAAGTGTCTTTATACAAAATTTCAGCAAAATAGGTTCAGTGGTTTGGACGTGAAGAAGTAAGAGATAGACAGACAGACACACTTTCCCATTTATAATATTAGTATGGATTTGTGTAGGAAAAAACATTATCTATGTAATTACCAGTTTAAAATCAATGTCAGCCAAAACAGTGTGTTATCTAACCGGGCGGTTGCACCTGCCGGGGGGAGCGGGGAGAGCCGGCAGGGGGGGGGAGAGGCTGGGCGACCCATATCCGCGCCAGTTCAAGGTGCACGGAAATCAATACAGACCCGATGTGAGCATTAAACACCGTTTTGTCCCGCTAACGACAGTTTAAATTGAACTTTGATAGGCAAATTAGACGGGAAATCGAGAATCGTTATACCTTTGGTTTTTTTTAATTAAATTATGGGGCAAACGGGTCACCTGATGAAAAACAACTACCGTCGCCCATGGACACTCAACATCAGGTGCGTTGCCGGCATTTTAAGAGGGAATACGCTCTTTTCTTGAAGGTTTGCAGGTCGTTTTGGTCCAGAAATGCTGCTGGCGACAGTTCGTTTTTAGGGTTCCGTAGTCAACAAGAAACCCTTATAGTTTCGGTCTGTCCATCCTTCTGTCTGTCTGTCCATCTGTCTGTCTGTCCGTCTGTTTGTCCGTGGTTTTACTCAGAGACTATAGGAGCTACAAAGCTGTAATTCAGCATGAATACACATATTAATGATGCCGACAGAATAGTATATAAAATCTTTAAAAAAATATATTTTTTAATAGTACCTCCCCTACACATCAAGCGGGGATGTTTTTTTTTTCGCGTCCACCCCACCGTGTAGGGTTCTGTTGGATAGGTTTTTTAAAAATATTACTAGTATTATTGGATAATTTTCCGATTTAGGGATCCATTTGTTAAATATGAAGTTTCAAAGCGGAAAAAATCGTTAAGAGTCCAGTGTCCCCATTAATGTACATACATTCATTGACCATACAAAAATTATCGAAAACTAGCGGTACTACGGAACCCTATATTGCGCGTGGCCCGACACGCACTTGGCCGGTTTTATTTTCAAACAGGTCACCTGATAGAATGCAACTACCGTCGACCATGGACACAACATCAGAAGAGCTGCAGGTGCGTTGCTGGCCTTTTAAGAGGGAATACGCTCACTTCTTGAAGGTTTGCAGGTCGTATAGGTCCGGAAATATTGCTGGTGACAGTTCATTCCAGAGTTTTAGAGTGCGCGGCAGAAAGTAACGTGAAAAACATACGGTTGAAGACTGCCACTCATCAAGGTGATGAGGATGTTATATTTTTCGCATGGGACGATGGCGAAAAGTTGCAGGAGGTATGATTCCGAACAATACCTCAGAGCAGTCCCCGTGTCACAACCGATAGAGGATGCAGAGTGAGAGCATTTCGTATACAGTTGTTTTCGTTTCACAAGAAAAGGCTTAATAAAAACAAAAACGCCTTTTACATGGTAGATATTATACACTAACAAAAAAAAGGGTATGCAATCCAGCGTGGCGATTCACGATTCCTGTTCGACTCTGATTCGGAAACTTTCCGTGCGGTCATTGGTCAACGCCTAGGAGTACCGTAGAAGTAAAAACAAGGCAGCAGGAAAAGGCTTACATTTACACCGCTCGGCAGAGAGTCTGTCATTTTAGTATTGCCTCTCCTACGCCGCGCCGACCTACTCTCCCTTCGTCTTACGAATTTTCGATTAGATTACCTTTCCTGTTGAGTTTAATTTTTTTTAGCCATCCTTAAAAAACGTATCTGCAACGCCGTAAAGAATGCTTTCACTTCAATCATATTTTAGCTCCCGACAAAAACAGAGGAATTTTTGTTGTAGTGTTGTGGCGTGTTTGTTGGTCTGCCTAACTCCTTGCTAGGTATTATCTCCGAACTCCGAGCAAATCTTGGTTTACCGGTAGGTCTAAATTGGCCACTATGAGAGTTTCATATTATTATTAATATGTTTTATAATGTAAAATAACAGTAAAATTGTTTAAAGTGTGGTACAACTTCTCAAAATTTATCTCTTTTAAAATTGAGTGGAATTTTGTTCTATAGAGAATGAATGTGAAAATTGATGTTTTAATATTTCATCTAAATCGACCACAAATTATGAAACATACTAAGAAACACCCAGAATGGTACTTTTAGACCTTATACTTAAAGTTTACATAGGAAAATGATATAAAGCCGTATATTTTGACGTCGTAAAACATCTTGTGAGTTTGAAGGTCCCATATTGCGGCGTACTCGTACGCCGCAATATGGGACCTACGAGTGGTCGTACATACGTACAGTCGACGACAAATTCCCTTTTTTGAGCCTTAATACTAAGGTAGAATGGTCGAGAAGTGGTATCGTACCTTAATCTCGGCGGTCCAATACAAACAGCGAGTTGTAAGTAGGGTTGCAAAATTACGTAATTTTACCGAAAACGCTGGTAAAATACGCGTATTTTACGGTAATTTATATAAATTACGGTAAAATTACCGGCTACGTATATATGCAGAATGGTGGTATCACGGCGGGCGGGGCGAGCGTGTTGCAAGTTGCAAGTTGCAACTTGCGTACTTCGTGCGCGTCGCACGGTGTGATGTTGCCGATTAGTGCTGTTTGCCATAATATTTTGCGCTGTTGCGACTTGTTGAGTGTTGACGACACTCGACAGAGCATACAGCAAGGCTGGCTACCGGCAGGCTGGCTATTATGTTGTTTTGACTTACTGCACTAGACTGTTTAATTGTTTATATCCCCATTCTTAATGAAAATTATGCCACGAAATCAAATCTTTTTTTACCCAATTTTACCGTAATTTACCGTAAAATATAATATTTTACGTAAAATATCGTAATTTACCGAATTTTACGAAAGTAATTTTACCGCTTTACATCCCTAGTTGTAAGTACAGGATGTGGGTCAAAGTGTGAAAGTAGGCCAAGTTCATATTGTATTTGCATCCGCACCGCGCCGGGCGGCGCGGCGCACAGTGGTCCGAAATCGCTAAATAGTGGACATTCGCAAAAAAGTTGGATTTTGGTGTGGAAAAAAATACCATTCGATAGATTTTAAGAAGAGTAACAATAAATCCTCAATAAGTTTTTTACAAAACTGTATTTTTTAAGGTGAAAAAAAAAAAATTACGATAATGTTGTATGGGAAAGAAACTATAAATAGATGTTTTGCAAAAACTACTATGGCATACTGGTTCATTTTTGAAACAAGTAAAGTTATAGTGGTATTTAAGGTTTGGAAAAAAAAATACGCAAAATTACGTGCAGCCTTTTGCAGTAGAGGGGTTCAAAATTTTGAAATAATTTTACTAACTTTTTTGGTGTGGTAAAAATACCATTCGATAGATTTCTTAAATAATAACAATAAATCCTTCATACATTTTTACAAAAATATATATTTAAGGTGAAAAAAAAAATAATTACGAAAAATGATGTATGGGAAAGAATCTACAAATCGATTTTTTACAAAAACTACTAAGCCATACTGGATCATTTTTGAAACAAGTGAAGTTCTAGTGGTATATAAGGTTTAGAAAAAAAAACGCAAATTTACGTGCAGCCTTTTGCAGTTTATAGGGTTCAAAATTTTGAAATAATTGTACTTACTTTTTAGGTCTGGAAAAAAATATCATTCGATAGATTTATAAAAAACTAACAATAAATCCTCGTTAAGTTTTTTGCAAAAATGTATTTTTAAGGTGAAAAAAAATAATTCCGAAAATTTTGCGTGGGAAAGAATCTATAAATAGATTTTTTATAAAAACTACTGGACCGTACTAGATCATTTTTGAAACGAGTAAAGTTCTAGTGGTATATAAGGCTTAGAAAAAAAAGTGCGCAAATTTACGTGCAGCCTTTTGCAGTCAAAATATTGAAATGTTTGTACTAACATTTTAACAATTTTTTGCTATTTCTCTAATGGCTGTTGCGTTAATTGTTTAGGTTTTTAATAATTTACTTATATCATTTTTGTACAGATTTACAAACCAACCAAGTAAAATATTTGAAAAAATTATTTTAAAACAATTACTAGTACATTTTAATTCAAATAATTTGCTACACGATAACCAATACGGATTTACTAAGGGTCGATCCACAACGGATGCTGGTATAGGACTTCTTTGTAGTATTTTTGAAGCTTGGGAGGAGTCGCAGGATGCCTTAGGTGTGTTTTGCGATCTCTCCAAAGCATTCGATTGTGTTGAGCATGCTACATTGATCAGGAAACTGCGCCACTACTTTTGACTTCTTACCTTAAAAATAGGACTCAAAGAGTTGAGGTAAATGTTAAAAGGTCCAATGGAACCAAAATAGAATTAGGTGTCCCACAGGGATCTATATTAGGCCCATTTCTTTTTCTCATCTATATAAATGACTTACCTTATCTAGTAAAGGATAATAATAATGAGATAGTGCTTTTTGCTGATGACACTTCACTTATTTTTAAAGTGAAGCGACAACAGTCGAACTACGACGAGGTAAACAGTGCTCTCTCAAAAATAGTACATTGGTTTAATGTTAATAACTTACTATTAAATTCTAGTAAAACTAAATGTATAAAGTTTACTTTGCCCAATGTTAGGCAAGTCCAAACCAATGTACTACTAAATGATGAGAAGATGAATTTGGTAGATAACACTGTATTCCTAGGTTACACTTGACAGTAAATTACAGTGGGGTCCTCACATTGCTAATCTTGCAGGTAGGCTCAGTTCTGCAGCATATGCAGTCAGAAAAATTAGAGAAATTTCTGACGAAGACACGGCACGATTAGTATATTTTAGTTATTTTCATAGTAGGATGTGTCATATGGAATCCTTTTATGGGGAAACGCTGCCGACATTAATACAATATTTGTGCTGCTGAAGCGAGCCATACGTTCTATTTATAAAATGTCTGCTTTAGAATCTCTGAGAGATAAATTTAAAGAAATTGGTATTCTAACTGTTGCTTCTCAATACATTTTGGATAATGTAATATATGTTAGAAAAAATATAAGTAAAAAAGGTAAAAGTGACATTCACTGTAGAAATACTAGAAATAAGCACAAGCTAGATATGCCGGTGATCAGACTTAGTAAAGTCAGTAAATCCTTTAAAGGTCAATGTATACGCCTTTACAATAAAATCCCAGAAAACGTTCAAAATCTTTCCATTAATAAATTTAAAAAAGTAGTCAAAGAGCGTTTGTGTTCCAAAGCCTATTATAAGGTCAATGATTTCATAAACGATGGCACATCTTGGGAGTAGGATGGCTTCTTGCAAGGCTACTTCTACATTAGTGTATGATTTACAATTATGTTGACATTGTATAATTTTAAGTTACAACATTGTAAATTTTATTTAAAAGATTAATTTTTTTCTCACTTTTTTTGGTAAAAAAAGTGCGAGTGCGAGTTTCTTACGCCGGTTCTTCTCGCCGGGTTAGTTCCCGAACCGGTGGTAGGCACCATGTAGTATCAACATTCTGAAAGCATTTTTTTTAAATCTATTCAGAAATAAAACTATTTTTATTTATTTATTATTTATTATTTATCAACTTCTGGGTCTTGGGTCAACCCGGATATTTTTCAGGCTATCATGAACACATTGGTGAATAGGCAGATCCCTACAACGCCTAATTGAAATCCCCTAGGGAAATAGCAGAGCTGTATGTAAATCTTGATCCATGGTACTACATGCCTGCAAGTGTTCACAAACTTCCTACTCCTCCTACCTTCTTCTGATTAAATTCGTTGCGGGTCCCAAGACAGCTTTAGTATGTCCCTCGGGCTCCATGAGATCATATCAAAGGGTTTTCGTGGTTGGATACCGCTGTCGATCCTGGCGACACAGGAGATACGGTGGTGGGAATGTGTGGTGGGCCAAAGCCCGATTAAAAAAGTGTTCACAAACTCCTTATACATGGTGCTGATATTTGTAAGCATTTTGGTTTTATTCCAATTAGCTATTTAAGTGAAGAAGCTTTAGAGACAAGGAATAAAGAATTTAGAAATACTAGTGATACATACTAGGAATATGAGTCGAGCAGAAACTAATGAAGATTTGTTGCAAAACTTTTTAATAAGCTTTGATCCATATTTGTCTTACATTCGACCAAAGTTGTCTAAAAATAAACACCAAGAATTTCATCCAGGCACAGTCGACCAGTTGCTTGAAAGACTTTTAAGGACTCGTTTTATATATTATACCCATACGGTTCTATGAATGCATTCTATAGCGGTACACAAAAGAGGTATTATATAATATTTGGTTTTTCTGTTTAATTTTCAATTAGGGGTTATAGGGATCTCTGCCTATTCACCAATGTGTTCATGATAGCCTGAAAAATATCCGGGTTAACCCAATACCCAGAAGTTGGTTTGAAAATCAGTACAAAAATGGTACAAGTAAATTATTAAAAGCTTAAAAAATTAATGCAATAGCCATTAGAGAAATAGAAAAATCGATAAAATGTTAGTACAAACATTTCAATATTTTGAACCCCCCTACTGCAAAAGGCTGCACGTAAATTTGCGCACTTTTTTTTCTAAGCCTTACATACCACTAGAACTTTACTCGTTTAAAAAATGATCCAGTATGGTCCAGTAGTTTTTATAAAAAATCTATTTATAGATTCTTTCCCGCGCAAAATTTTCGTAATTATTCTTTTCACCTTAAAAATACATTTTTGCAAAAAAAACTTTTTAGGATTTAGTGTTACTTTTTTATAAATCTATCGAATGATATTTTTTCCACACCTAAATAGGTACAATTATTTCAAAATGTTGAACCCTGCAAACTGCAAAAGGCTGCACGTAAATTTGCGTAATTTTTTTTCTAAACCTTATAACTAGAACTTTCACTTGTTTCAAAAATGATCCAGTATGGCTTAGTAGTTTTGCAAAAAATCGATTTGTAGATTTCCCATACAGAATTTTTCGTAATTATTTTTTTTTCACCTTAAATATATATTTTTGTAAAAAATGTATTAAGGATTTATTGTTACTATTTAAGAAATCTATCGAATGTTTTTTTTTACCACACCTAAAAAGTTAGTAAAATTATTTCAAAATTTTGAACCCCTCTACTGCAAAAGGCTGCACGTAAATTTGCGTATTTTTTTTTCAAACCTTAAATACCACTAGAACTTTACTTGTTTTAAAAATGAACCAGTAATCCCTAGTAATTTTTGCAAAAAATCTATTTATAGATTCTTTCCCATACAACATTTTCGTAATGATTTTTTTTCACCTTAAAAAATACATTTTTGTAAAAAAAAATATTAAGGATTTATTGTTACTCTTTTTAAAATCTATCGAATGGTATTTTTTTCCACACCAAAATCCAACTTTTTTGCGAATGTCCACTATTTAGCGATTTCGGACCACTGTGCGGCGGGCCGGGGGCCGCCCCGCGCTGCAAGTGAACTTTTAACTTTCAAATTGGAGATGTTTCCAAATTGTTGTTATGCAAAATTGAAATCAAAATTGTTTTTATTGAAATAAATTGTGAGTTTCCAATGAGTAAGAAAATTATTGAGAAATTTTTATACCTTTTTGAAAATACTTTAGAAAAGGAACTTTGCAAAATCCAGAGTAATTTTAATAAACGTATTTTTAAGCTCCCTATTTTTTTTCTTTTCTATTTTCATGATTTACGTAGGCTCTAACAGAAAATGTAAACTATAAATTTTCAATTTCCACAGGGAGAGATGTAATAAAATGTAATCAAAACAGTAACAGAAATTGATTCGTAATCCAATAGGAAATACTTGCACAGGGCTGCCGCTGACAGGGTTTTACACGTGTGTCCACAAACAACAACATTCACTCTGGAGTAAGTAACTTTTAAAATTGTCACAAACCATTTTTATTTTTATTTTTAAACTCAGTTTAGAATATTAAAACTTTTTTATATTTATTAAAAGCAGTAATTAAAGTGATGTAAATAACAACAGAGGGGAATCCCTTATTTATAGAGATGTGCCAATCATGACTTTGGCCGATCTAGTCAACTAAATATCAAACCAATGTACCTAATGTTTGTTTGACTTACTAATTAGGGCTAATTCAGACCGCAACTGTTTGTATTGAATCGCCAGACTTGCATGACGTCTCACGCAATTGAAGTCAGTCAAATCCATACAAATTTAGAAATGCATCTACGCGTTTTGCGGTCTGAATTGAACCTCTGCCGGCCTAAGATGCGCAAACGAGAAAATTTTGTCTACATGTTTTTTCGATGTTAACTGGTTTATCTCGTCATTTCTATTGACCCTAACATGACATACTTTTTTCTCGTGTCTGTCGTCAAAATTAGAGATAATTGGTTTTTTTTTAATCTGTGCTATTTTTGTCTACGAACCCTAACATGACAACACATTTTTATCGAGTTTTGTCAAGATTTTGACAAATGAGAAGAGTAGTTTGTCGATATATACCTATTATCTGTGAAACTAGTCTACGAACGAGAAATGTATCTCTCGACGTACGCATGTTAGGGAAAAAGAGATATAGGTCTAACAGAATCTGATGGCAAAAAGCGAGAAAATAAATTGACTGTAGCAATACCGGGGTAACTGGAATAAAACATTTTGATCCTTTTTTTTTTCTTATAGCGGCTGATTATGTGTGTTAAACATGCAAATATAAAAATTTATCCAATGATCAAGGATATTTTTTTAAAATCTGCTGTCAAAAACTGCCATCAGATTCTGGTAGACCTATATATATCGATATCGACAATATCACTACGCTCGAGAGTGAGATATCCACGAGATATCTCGTTGGCGTATGCTAGGACGGCAGATGTATAAATACTAATTAGATGTATAAAGGAAACGGGCTAGATTGGGCGGGAAACAAAGCTGAATTAATATTGTATTAAATAGTTGAATTGTTGCAGGTGACAGCCCTGGCAGGTAAACAACATCGGTGAGGACGTTCAAGGCCGTGGATCTAGGTAACCGGGTCAGAGCTAGGCTGAGCCCTACGCCTGTACGCCTGTATTCCCGTACACATGTACACTTCGCCTGTACACCTGTTCCCCTGAAGGCCTGTACGCCTGTTTGCCTATACGCCTGTATTTTTGTACGCCTGTACGTAACGCTTAGTTTGCAATTATGTTCTATCTGTTACTATTTGCAAATTATAACTCTGGTTGTGTTTTGTAGCCGATGGCTTTCCTAAGCCTTAAAATATCCCTATCTTATGTAAGTAAATAAGAGGCAATAGACACATGGATGGACGGATAGACAAACTTTATTATAAAATTACTAGATTTTTTAATTTTGCAAGTTCTTTTATCTCGGAGTAATCTTCTCACTGCACCGCAGTCAAATATCAAAATCACATCACTTTCTACGATTTCCATACCAAATGGTTAATATGCGAAGAGGTAACAATTCCTTTTGCATTTATTTGACTATTTAAAATGAGTTTATAGATTTCTACAAATATCTTTACTTAAAATTAAAGAAAACTCGGGATTGTACCTAATACTATAATTTGTTTACACCAATCGAGCTAAAGCTTGAACACATGAGCAAGAAGCCCGTACAAGAGATCATCTCGTGAGGGCTGAAGGTTGGAGGGCCCTCCGCTGTCGATACCGGGGGTACTTCACCTTCCGCCGAGGGTCTTCACATGTCAAACTTCAGAATTGGGCCGAGCGGTGAACTTTGGAGAAGGTGGTATCGACTAACTTTTGAGGGATGTTTTAAAACTTTGCCCGTGTGGTTCGTACAATACACGTCATGTATTAATTATCCCTACTAATATTATAAAGGCGAAAGTTTGTGAGTGTGTATGTTAGTTACTTCTTTACGCTTAAACGACTGAAGCGATTTTGATAAAATTTGCCATGGAGTTAGCTGATATCCTGGAGTAGGTATGTAAAACTAGGAAAATATCATAATTTATTTTCCTAGTTTTACATACTTTCAAAATCTAAATAAACGTCTATACACTGCACCTTCATATGATTTTTCGAATATTAATTCGTTACATTTAGATCAAAGCACAGTATACAACCTTTTCAAATGACGTATAAAGGAGATCGAAGCGACTTTCCTAACACGCGTGGAGTCAGATTCTCGTACCTCGAATGTCTCTTTGACCGCAGTGCTTCGTTTTGTTGCTACGTCGCTCCTTGCTTACTTGCGATTTTTAAGAAAAAGGGGCTGCGGACGACAGCCCCTTTTTCCTCACCTTAAAATCAACGGCAACCCCTTTTCCCTCCCCTGGTATTTGTCAGAATATGTGGAGCACCTGCGCGGAAGTGATAGTTCGGCGCGACCTAGTTGACTTCCTTCCTCCAGACACGATTTACATCCACAGCTATTTGAACTTCGTATTCGTGAAACGAAGTGATATATACCACCATGTTCTACTTTTTAATTACTTACATGTTTTATACTTTAAACGAGATCTTGTATTATAAAAATCGATTTGTTGGCAACGGCTGCAAGCGTTTCTATTATGTTAGTATAGGATTTTGAAAAATAAAATACGATAAAACCTCAATGGGTAGTTTCAAATGCGTGGTTTCAGCCTTTGAAACCACATTTTAAAATCGCATTTTTTTTGGACTTATTTTTTCACGTAATGAAATCTGAGCAAAACTAAGTAAGGTTAGGCCCAAGGGTTAGTTTATTTCCTCTAATAAAAGTGTGTTATCAGTTAAGTAGAATAATTCCACGAGTTTCCCCTCTCCCACGGGAATGAGAAACAATACCGTTTGTCACTCATACATCTGAGATAAAATTTATAACGCGAAAGTTTTAGAGTGTGTACCGTAGGATAGTCACTACAAAAGGCTTACGGACGCATTCTAAGAGATTTAATTTGGAATTATATTGGCAATAGGAGTTGTAGTTTTCTAAGTGACATTAATTTACAATATAAAACAAAAAACATACAAGATAAATATTTCAAAGTTTTTCACCGAACGTCCCTGAAAATATTTAATATCTTTCATACTTCAGGCCTAACTCTTTGAAGCAGATATGATCGATGCCCGCTGTCCCCCGGCCGTCCCCCGTTCGTCCCCCCTTGTCCCCCGCCGACACCCCGGGGGACGAATTACGTTCAGTTACGAAGTGTCATCATGTAATTTACGAGCTCTTTAATAGAATTTCCGCCATTAATCACGACGTGTCAGCGTGACCTTGTGACGTGTCGTGTCACGTCAAAATACAAGTTTATTGCACTTTTTGACAGGGCGATCGCTTTTGGTGACTTGATTCGGAATCGCGAACGCTCGAAAGAAGTTGGCCTGCGATCAGTCCTAACGGATCCATCGGTCTACCTTCATAATCGGGACCCAGATTGAGTATCGAAAGTCCATCCCACGTCCGCTAAAAATACACCGCTATAATATTTCTAGTTTACTTTTTATTTAAAATTTCAGCCGAAAAGCTCTTTATATTATCTAAACAAACTGGAAGTCATTGACTTAGCCTAAATCGTTGGACGGTAACGAAATTATTTCTGTAACTTTGCGCTAACTCTCGTTAGCGAACGAGCGGAGGGCAGTCGATGGTAAGTGATTTCTCCTTTTAACTGTACACGATAGATAAATAGTGTCTCTATTATGGAAGTACTATCAAACAATTAAAATAAATAAATAAATAAATAAATAAACGTTTATTCCCCTTTTTTGACCATTACACCACAAGACATTATAACTAAAAAAAAAGAAATAATAATAATAAAACTAAAAAAAAACCAAAGAAGTAGAACATACAAGGTTACAAACAATTTTGACAACTGGTACAAAACAATCCACAATAAATAGGTATATTACAAACAAAGTATCTACGACGTAAGTATATACGAAAAATCAATAACATACTTATTTAATTTTGGCACAATAATACGAGTAAGTATTTGAAAGTCCAACAAAGTAAGGCAGGGAGTGTAATGATCAAAAACTGAATTGGCATCCACTCAGGTTATGACCGCAGTTCGCAGTCCCTGATTTTCAGTGGATCCAGACTGTCAGACGAGTGACAGACCACACAAGTCACCAGTCCTGTTCTGTTTTAATAAATATACTTACACAAAAAAAATCTACATATTATACATTGTATTATATACTTGCTTAAATATTAATAGTGATTAAAGTGAAGTTAAGAAAGTGTGTGGTAACTGCTATAATATAATAATATTTGAATATGATAATTACATAATACATGCCAGTATGGAGTACCGCACAAGCATGTAAATTGTAATATAAATGCAAGCCGTTTGATTCGCCAGCAGTGCTAAGCGATTTCCATCTTCGATTTCATTTGGAACTACAAATATCCATATCACGTCGACCTACCATAGGGCCTGATTATACCAACCTAGTAGAGTGAAAGGACAGTACCTTTGGCGAAGCACATCCTTACAAAACATACAAAGTGCTTGGCCGAGAGCACTGTCACTCCACACTACTGGGTGTGAACAGGCCCTTATGGAACAAATTCTATGAAGGTATTTACTTAGTCTCATACGCACATAACATCCACTTTCCCAAATGAAAATTAATATCACATTCTAATTGCTACAATTATCTTTAAAATCCAGTGCCAAGTGCCCACTTAAGCAAGTTAGAAAATTAAGCAATCCTTATGAAACATATTTTCATAACATGTTATAGTATATTCCCTCATAACATTATACTTGGCACCCACCTAATGGTGATTTGATGACATTAAACCCCCACAGGTAATTGTGGCGATCAGTAGGAAGTGATAAGGGAACGTTAGCGAGTGATAGCGGGTCAACGACCCCGCGATGTATGCAGAGCAGGTTCGCGGGGTCTGCTCACATACGATGGATGGATTCATTGAGGAGTTTCGTGTGTAACAGGTAAAATTACAGTAGATATAAGTAACTAATTACGAAGAACATGGCATTACATTAATAAGGGGATAGGAAACCAACGGCCAGTTTTTGGCAGGAGTTTATCTTTTCAAAAGCGTTACCTTTTGACGCTAGCAGATCTAATCTCGTAGTTTATGTATTCCTGTCGAAAATTCAGAAGCTGGACATCAGACATATGTAGTGAAGTCTCAATAATTGCGTCCCATTTTTACCCATTGGTACCGGAATCTTAAATATGGATATAACTTCCACGTGCAGTCTTTCACGTCCGCAGGGACAGGACAGGCCTACTCAAGCGAATATATCGATGCGTGGGGCAATGCATCTCACTGAGAGTTAGTTGTGAGCTATTTCCAGTTACATCGCTATTACTCAAGACTCAAGAGACAGAACCTATAATAGTCAGAACCACGTGGAGTTTCACAGTTTTAAGCATGAGTTTGTTTTAGAGTCATGTTTATGACATTGGTAATAGTCTTTTCCGAGGTAAAATATCTCTGAAATGAGTTTAGATTAAAACTCCCATATACAGGTAGGCCAATCGATTCGGTCGGAATGATTGCAATTTGCAGGCCTAGCTAACCAGCTTGTGCACTGGATTGAGATACGAAAGCATAAAGCATTTTAGATTACTAGCTGACCTAGTAAACGATTGATTTGATTGAAAAATAGATTTTCACACCTATAACTACGGCACACAAAGTTCGTCAACATAAGTCATAGAATAAGTTTGACAACAAACAAAGCGACACGTGAATTTTATACTGCATGACTGGTGAGACATGTTCAATACTCGAGGTCGTGATATTTGGCTTTTATATTAGACTAGATGACGCCCGCAACTCCGTTGCGCCAAAATTCGTGTATCGCGCGGGAACCGTACATTTTTCCGGGATAAAAAGTATCCTATGTCTCCGGGACCCAAAGTATCTCCATGCCAAATTTCAGCAAAATCGGTTCAGCGGTTTTGGGCGTGAAGAGGTAACAGACAGACAGACAGACAGACTTTTGCATTTATAATATTAGTATGGATGAGAAAAAATAATATAAAAATAATATCAATTGATCACTGAGTAATAACTAATTATTTACCCAACGCATAGACACCGCGCACGGGAAGGGTAGCGGCGTGGTGTATCTTTGCTGTCGCACGCCGCCGCTCCGACCGCATAGTATGCCTACTTGCCTAGCCGCGTAATTTACTTAGTGTCCATGTTTCATTTATTTAAAGGGAAATTCGGACAAAAATTAAGTACCTAATTTTATTACATAATTATAATGAGAATCGAGTACAGAGTACTCTCCTTAAGTATTGAACATGTCTCACCAGTCATGTTGTATAATAATATAATAATTAATATGATATGGCGAGCACGTGTATGTGACGACGTTTGAGTTCATTCACAGCGGCGCTGCTAATGTGTTCATTATCTCATTATCTCATAGGCATTGTGCGAACGAGGTGCGATTATGACACCAACTGATGGCGCACTTGTATGACGCCCACATTTTAAGCTTATTTCATTTCGTTTACACATTTGCGGAAATGTCGCGCTCGTGTTAGCAGGGATTTACAATAATGCTTTTCTGGGTCTGGATTGGAAAATCAGCCCCTGGATGCTGGAGTAGTTGATACAGTGCTACAGGTGGAATCACTAAAAATCTAACAGGTCGCACTCCTGGAGCGTCAACAGAAAAAATAACTTGTAAAACGTCGTGCATACATTTTCGCGACGCGGTAGAAGGAGAGTAGGAGAGCAAGTAACATCACCTAACTTACTAAATTCTACTACGCTTTCTTAAAGAAAAACAGCTACATAGAATACGTCTTTTAAAACTTGTGCTTCACTAAACACGCTTATTAATATATAACAGTATCATTAACCAGGCAGTGTACATCACGTCGTCTAATCGCATGCTAAGTTAAACCTGTGTTGTGGCAATCATACAACGGATGCACACCGAACAATTTTACCCTATGTAACTGTTTTGTACGGAGCGTGTATTTTTCACTCTCTGTTTAATATATTCCGTAGAGTCACGGAGTCAACGGCACGCGGCAGGCTCAGGAAGTTTGATTATCTCGTTGTTTGTAAACACAACGACTTTGTTGTAACTCAAATGAAAAATCTATTTATAGACCTTCTTTCCTTTTACCAGGTACGACTTACAATTTACTCCTTCTCTACTCTGTTTTAATTTGTTTTAGTCTTAACGCAAAGAAAGCCTTCTTTGGAATGGAATTAATTATCAATACGTGATGTTTAAGCCTAAACATCACGTATTGACAATTAATTCCACTAAAGAAATGAAATGTAAATAAAGTAAATTTACCGGTTACGAGGTTTTGTAAACAAAAAAACTACATCAGAATCGATCTACCCGTTTGGATGCTACGAGTTACGACGTTACAGAAAAACACACACACTGACACTGCTTTCCTTGGGGGTTAAAAGTGAATTGAAACCGAGTACAGCATTTAAGTTTACACATTGAAGTAACTCTGGAGATTATAAATGAGCTGGGTTCCGATCAGGGGATTGAACAAAGGCCACCATGGAGAATATTATAAAGCGCTGCCAGTAGAGAGGTTAGACTAGGCGCCGGTTCGTATTACCAACGCAAAGTATGATTGACAGAGAACTGATAAATTATGATACATATTTTTACCCTGCAGAATTTATCGACAAAATGTCTTAAGTCTGGTTGTCGGATAGCGAGACACTCGACAACTGATTTTTAACACTCACGCATGCACAAAAATATAATATTTTTTCTCCACGAACTATTTTCGTGCGCGTGTAAGGCTGCGTTTCCACCAGATATGTGTTGCAAGGAATGTGTTTTTAAGATCCAATAGCATCACCGCGCTGAGCGATGTCAGCTCAAGTCAATGAAGCGATTCTATTGGTTCTCAAAAATTCTCAATCATTCCTCGCAACACATCTCTGGTGGAAACGCAGCCTTAAAGTGGTTATAGCAATCAGTGAATGCCCAAAATCTGTCTATTCGATGACAGAACTCTTGCCTCTTTTTATAGCGGACCAAAAAACCAAATAATTGAGAAACAGTACTCATTTATTGTAACATATTGTTGTTACTCGGAATACCAGGTTAATTAGTAATTTTAGCTTATTCAAAATTTACTATACGCTCTTTCCTTGATGATTTCAATTGAACTTCGCACAAAATATCAATAGAGCATGTTGATTTCCTCGATTTTAAACTTAAAAGAATTCAAAACTCCTTTAGATATTATATTCGTAAAGTATTTCTGAATGCCCAGTTCGAAAGTCGTTAAGCTGTTAAGACTGTTATCGGCAAAATGTATAACTGAGGAGTCGTCGTTTTCCAATCTAAGTTCTTCCGAGTTCAGTGAACCAATAATACCAAAGAAATTATTGTCTGTATGTTTCATTTACAACTTGTGCACGCTGCTTTACGTAAATACTCCCATCAGTACCCTATGTTTTCGGGACAAAGTGCTTACTCTACGCATCAAAATCACTTCAAACGCTTTAACGTCACTAACAAACATCTATATTATGTACTTACTACTTGTATATATAGGGTGTTGCAAGCCTGCTTTGCCACAGATAAGCGCGATTCAAACTATGTCCTCCATAGCTTATTATTGTGTATCTTTCAACAACAAAGCGAGGACCCTGGACTAAATCGTCCTCCTTCTCATAACCTTGTAGACAAAATAATTCAAACACTGTCTTCATAATCTCCAGGCAAGCGACTGAAGATTGTCGGGAATTAGGAAGTAAATCCCGATGTTGGGGAATCTCTTTCATCTCGAGACTCGACGCCTGGTGCGTCGCATTCTCTCTCCAAGGTAATCTGCATTAAATTCGGCAAGGAAATAAGAAGCCCTTGAAATTAAAGGGATTATACAGTTTTGTTTAATATATTAGAGGTAATCCAAAGATATGACTGTAGTAACTATTTAGTAAAACTGTGTCCAAAGTGCATGCAGGCACCGTCCGGAAAATTCGTTTGCAGCATATTGGTAAATATATATTTCTAGTATCAACATCGAAAAGTTAAGGTATTTAATAACGCCATAAAACTGTTTTTTGTATTCCTCCAATAGATTTAATATTACCACGGCCAAGTTTGGAGGACTGTAGTTCATAAATCTGGGAACAAAAACTAATATTTATCGCGGTGTCGCCTGCCGCCTGCCACCGGCAAGGGTTGTTTGCCCAATTTATGCACCATTACACCGAACATCGGTTTTCAAGAATTATTGCCGGAAATCAGAATGAAAACCTTGTAGAATTAATAAAATTGCATTGCACGAGATTTACAAGCTACGTTATTGTTTTTAGTGAGGAAAAGCGTAGTAATCTGAGAACTGTGTCATTAAATTTTTTGATGTTTTGCTTTAGGTTAAGGATGCGTTTAGAATGTGACGTGACTAGTACGGTCTGGCCTCTGGGAATGGAAATTTTATGATGACTGAAAACAATTTGGTAATCTTATGTCGTAACATAGTAATATTGTATTATATTTATTGTACTCGTCTACATCTACAGTACAGTAAACACACTTTTGAAATATCACGGTCATGGTCAAGTTTAATCGGCACACGCCTAGAAACGAGTTGCAGCTTAAGTGTTTTTGAATTGATGTTGTTTTACCTCCTTTTTATATAAATTTTATATTAAGCCGTGGGTTGTTACTTATTACTACTTTCTGCTTTTCAAATCTCATTACCATGGGCGAGGTGAAATTTTATACACATCCAAAAGTTAGCGTCCCTCGAATCTCGTGAAAATTGCGTCCAATTCAAATGAGTTTCAGGCGCAAACAAATATGTGGGCAACGGGCATAAAGCAGGGCGGATATTACCCCGGACCGGACACACGGACACTTCATCATACACACGTCGTTCACACCAGGGGCTTAATTCTGGTACTTCGAATCACAGTCCGATTTCACGCTGCCCCGCTTTACTTGGCAAGATAATTGAAAAGCGGGATGATTTGAATTAAATCATTAGATAGACCTTTCATTTAGTTCTTTCATGGGAATTTAGTACTTTTTTTTTACTACTTAAGTGTTACCAAATTATTTGTTGTGAAAATAGGCTTTAGCTATATTTAATTTACTTAATTACTATTAATTATTCTTAAGTTCATTTTTGTAATGTGATTTTGATTACGGGGGTGACTTAATCACTCAGTGACCAAACGCTCTTAAAAATAGAGATAAAAAAGTGTTACCAAATTTTAGCCAAATAGGAATTACTTAACGGCTTCTCAAAACCTCAGAAACATTTTTTTTAAACTGTTACATGTACTTCGAAGAAATTTATTCAAAGGCTGAATGGTCACGTTGCGACAATTCAATGTTTATCGTGATCTGTGGGACGGGTTTGACATAACACAACCAAATTACGTAGGTCGACCATCTGCCCATGAATCAACTTGCCTGATAGCGCACTCTATGTAATCCAAGAATCATAATAATTTTCTATTATTATTTAGAAAAGTTTGTTGGTATTGAAGTGTGTACGTGTCTGAGGTCTTTAACCGGAGTGAGTGGAGGGGGAGGGGGGGGGGGGGGGTCGGGACACGTCGGATGGGATCGGGACTAGCCTGGGGCAATTGACACCCATATAGGTGGTCCCTGTCAACTTAGATTTGAGTCGTTGAATTTGATGTGAATAAAATTATGTAATTTTTTTTAAACAAGAAATGGAAAGGGCGTAAGCGACACAGTAGTTATTGTCGCATAATTTAAAAACCATAAATATATTAAAATTAGAATCCCTGTTTTTATAGAGGTCTTTTTGATTAATTATTCTGTGTTATCAAAGTTGACCATTCGTGTTATGTTATGGGTAATTCAAAGATAAAGGCATGATGAATACTGACAATGAACTTTATTTTTTAGCTTTAGTCATTGTTGAGAAAAATCGATATCGCTGCAGCCAAATTATCAAGGCGTCACCTTAAGAGCCATCGCAAACAGTGCGACTTGTCGTTGCGTCTAGTCGTTGCGTCTAGTCGCCGAGCTGTCGCTTGCATCGATGACTAGTCGTTGCGTCTAGACGTCGAGCTGTCGCTTGCATCGACGACTAGTCGTTGCGACAGACGCCGTGCAGGAAACCATCATTAGTAGTAGAGTATTCGAGAGAGACGGCCGTGTTGTTCATCTTGTGAGTGAATATGGATGAGGTTCTAGTTGCACTTGCCTTGGTGCTTTTAGGCATAATTCCTACCAAACCTGTTTTTCTTCCCTCGGTCACTATACTCATTCGAACGTAAGTCCCAAACAGCAGAACGCGCTTCGACGTCCGAAATGAACACATCAACATCGAACGTATCCATTTTGAAATTATGAACAGACTTTGGATAGCGCTCACAGCGAGACTGACGCGCGACTGTCGTCGTGTGTGCGCGTGTACGCGATTCCAGACGCAGCGACTTGACGCGAGCGCGCGCGGCTCCCCTAGCTTGTCGTTGCGACTCTGCGACTCTGACCTCAAGTGTGCGGAGCTTCGAACAAAATATATGAAAATTGTCGGCCGTAGCCTGTCGAGCTGTCGCAGACGCCTGTCGCATCGTGTGCGCCTACACTAAGTGCCAATAAGGCTTTAGAGGTGCTTGAAATTATAAATAACTTGCGTTCCTTATGAAGTATCAAATAGATATCAAAAGAATGGTATTTGGCTATAATGATCCTGGTCAACAATACTAAATAATAATAATTTATTGTAAGTAACTAGATGACGCCCGCGACTCGGTTACGCCAAAATTAGTATATCGCGCGGGAACTGTACATTTTTCCGGGATAAAAAGCACCCTATGTCCTTTCCCGGGACTCAAAGCATCTCTTTGCCAAACAGCAAAAACGGAAGTTTCGGCGTTAGGAGGTAGCAGACAGACAGACACACTTTCGCATTTATAATATTAGCATGAATACTATGCCATGAAAATTTCATCATTTTAGCTCTACCAATAATAATTATTATTTGAGAAAATCAAGACTTTAGTTCCCTTTTTTAGCTATCATAAATACCAGAGTTCGCGAAGTATCGGAACTGTATCGGAAGCGACCGGAGTCCGGACGTGATGATCATACGAATGGGCGTCCGGATGTGACCGGCTCCGGACACCGGCTCACCGGATTACGGAGTTTCTCAGATTGATTCTGATAATATCTGGAGGAAAATACTGTCTCAACTTCATCCTTTTGTTCAGTGTGAAATAAATTGAGCTTATTTTTGTAAAATTAGTACGCAGTGGTGTATAGTTCTGTAGACTTCTTTCCATACATTCCATTATAAACGCCTCCGTGGTCGAGTAGTTTATAGATTGGCTTGGGACAATACCTGCTGACCTTCAAGAAGAGAGCGTATCCTCTTCAAAGGCCGGCAACGCAACTGCAGCTCTTCTGATGTTGCGAGTGTCCATGGGCGACGGTAGTTGCTTTCCATCAGATGACGCGTTTACTTGTTTGCCCCCTTATTTTATATAAAAAAAATACTGGGAGGTCGTGGTATAACTATGAATGTTTCTCAAAAAAGGTGATCCTTGTGTTGGATGGGGTGAAAGTCAGCCGTACACCTGATCCGTCGCCAGTCTCATTTGTCTTGTCCACTGCACACATAATTAGTCACTTATCTCCAGCGTGGCTGGCCAGATATCAGAGAAGGCCATCGTTACCAAAATCGCATATTATAGTATTTTACATTTAGATCAATATTTAAAATAGTTTAAAATACCGAATTACTTTCCCCATTATTCAAAAGCTATATAAAGGTTCTCAAACGCCTTCCACGAAATCTGCTAGATAAGTCGACCCCGGCTCACCCCGGCTCTGTTTAATATTCCCTTTATGGTCCAAACTATTTTTAGCTGAAACAGGAGCGGTGATAGGCGACATGATAAATGCGGTTTTTGATTCCCGATTAACTCCGAATAGACCAGAACCTATATCAGACCGTAATTTATATCCACACTCCACTCAGACACACACTACACTGGATTGAAATGAAACCTTTAATACAATTTTGACACATAAAAGAATGATTACAGCCCAACACAATAAGACTAATCGCGCTTATTTTATAAAAACTACAGGTTGTGAGTGTATGTATAAAGTTTGTTACCTCGTGGCGCAAAAACCACTTATCGGATCTTTACCTTTCGTATGGTAGTATCCATTCCTTAGCCTCTGAATTACTATTCGTGAGTTACTATCCCGGAAAAGCATATTATATTTAGTAGCATTGACTAGTTTTTTACTAGGTAGGAAATATTTTTGCAGGTCTTAATTGCATGATACCATGACGGACAAGGAGCCCCTGCCTCCGGCACCACACGTCCAAGAATGTGAATTGTGTATGAATGTGCGTCGTGCGTGGTCATGCAATTACAGAGATTGATACCTCCATAAAGATACGGGCGATAAAAGTCGTTACACTGGCTGCCACTCGGCCGGAGTCGGTGGGGTCATAAAACACGTAGTGGTGACGACAGCGTTGGAGCAGTTATGATATCGTAGTCTTGACTTATGGATGTAGTAACCCTACATTTTGAGAGTTTAAGCAATAATAATACTTATATTTTCAATTACAAAAGCTCTGTAAATGTTTTTGATTAATATTTTAAGTCGTTTTAACATTACATAACATTCTTAGGCAAATATAATCTAGCAAAAATATCGATTTGGTAAATAAGCTGTTTTAACCCGGGATAATATTTTTATTTAGTTCTTGCGTAAGACAAAAGTGGTATACAATTTTATAGTTCACTTTTTGTAGTCTAATGCTTGCTCACGTTTTTATATTTTGCCTTCCCCTACGGAGATTCCGTAATTTACCGTATTTAGAGCCTTATAAACTCATAATTTGAAAGCTACAAATTTATAATAAAAATACAGTAATAATCTTCAGTATATCAACATTCCTTTCCGCGTTTTAAATTTTCTATTTTTGTTTATTATACTCATGATATTAGCTTCCAAAGTAATACCAATTTATTAAAATTGAAGCATACTTTCAGCATCCCTAGTATTTACAAATTACGTTTATTTGAAAGACACGACAATAGATAGACAATTTCATTAACTACATATTACCCGTTTTAAATTTTTTTAGATACATTTCGAACTAAGATAAGTAAAAAAAAAATTGGATTTTTGTGCGATCTCGGCAACGCGTCAAATGTATGGTCAAGGTCGTTTGCTCGGGGGATGGCCTTAAATACACAGTATTAGTACGGGAGCCCTAGAACATTTTTTTTTTATTACTATCAAGCAAATTTTTTGTGAGTAGCTTCATTTTGATAAGACGAACAACATTTTTATTTGCGAAAAATCTCGAAAGTGGTAGCTAACAGAGATAGAAATGATTTCATACTTTTAATCTATCAATATACTTACAAAAAATCAGCTCGTTAGGGTTCCGTTATAGGGTTCGGAAACGGAACCCTAACAAGCTGATTTTTTTGTATATTGATAGGTTAATCCTACTAATATTATAAAGGCGAAAGTTTGTATGTATGGATGTTTGTTACTCTTTCACGCAAAAACTACTGAATGGATTTTAATGAAACTTTACAATAATATAGCTTATACATTAGAATAACACATAGGCTACAATTTTAACCGACTTTCAAAATGGGGGAGGTGTTATGTTCGTTTTTTTATGTTCAATGATTACTCCGCCGTTTGTGAACCGATTTTCAAAATTTTTCTTTTGGTGTATAGGGTATCATCCCAATTTGGTTACTATATTCACAAAAGTGGTGACCTGATGAAGGGATCTATAAGTAATCAAGGGAACTCCTCAAAATGTATATAGAAACATGTGGTGACTCCGGTTTCGTGAGATGTATTCTAAGCATAATATTATGCTATCAACAAGTAAGATTTTGCACCGAGGTATACCATGGTTCGGAAGGTGCTGAGAGAACTCCTGATTCTTTATAGTCTATACAAGTTAAGGAGTTTCGGTGTTGTTTTAAGAACGGAAAGCATATTATGCTACTATGCAAATTACATTCCTCGTCATCATCATCATCATCATCACTACCATATTATACCATGCATCGTCCCATGATTATGAACCTATTATGACCCTATCCTATTGGTACTTTTCACAAGCTTCTAGATCGCGACTCGAGTTTGTCAAGCGATTTAAAAAAATGTATAGTAATATTATATTAAACCTGAAGATTTTTTTTTTATTTTTTTGCTTGAACGCGCTAATGTCAGGAAAGTACTGGTCCGATTTAAAAAAAATCTTTCAGTATTACATAGCTCATTTATCGAGAAAGGCTTTAGGCTATATATTATCATGCTAAGAATAATAAGACCGAAGAAACAGAGGAAAATGTGGAAAAACGGGGAAAATTATTAGAAAGGGTTTATCTCACGAACTACTAGAGCAATTTTTATGTTATTTGGCACAGATATGGAGTAGGCCACGTGAAGGGACATAAGCTATTTTTTTTGCAGGAAAATGTATGGTTTCCGTAAAATTCCTAATTTACGCGGGCGAAGCCGCGTGGGACATCTAGTAGTTATATAATTTAAGAGTAACATTGTCCTACATATAGAACAATCCATATTTTAGGACCATCGAGTCAAAATATGAAATCCCTTATATTTCTTTTAGCTACCACTTTCAAGATTTTTCGCAAATAAAAATGTTGTTCGTCTTATCAAAATGAAGCTACTCACAAAAAATTTGCTTGATAGTAATAAAAAAAAATGTTCTAGGGCTCCCGTACTATATGTATTTAACATTTTTCTTGCCGCCTCACCGCTTGCTTCGTAGCCACACCGTAATGGCGAAAGTAAGCCGATATCAATAAAATATAATGGCTGAGCTCATCTGAGCCGTACAATAACATAATCACGTGTCGCAATGTAAAATATTACAATCCTAATATATAATGTGTTATCGATTTGTTTGTTTGTTCCACGCGTTCGACATATTTGTCACAATATGCCGGCATTGTTTACGCATCTGTTCTCCTGATTTGTGTATAATACGTCGTTATTTATTTGTGTTGTAATGAATATTATGTTACAACTTGATCTTCTTTAATTGATTACTGATGATTTCATTGGGTATGTGCCTACCTCTTACGTTTAAGAAGTCAGTTGTTTTAGACACTGGCACAATTTTAGAAGTCTCTCATTTTTAGGGTTCCGTAGTCAACAAGGAACCCTTATAGTTTCGGTCTGTCCATCCGTCTGTCTGTCCGTCCATCCGTCTGTCTGTCCGCGGACAGACAGACGGACTATAGGACCTAAAATTACAAATTACAAATCTGTAATTTGGCATGAATGCACATATTAATGATGCCGACAAAATGGTACATAAAATCTTAAAAAAAAATTATTTTTATGGTACCTCCCCTACACATCAAGCGGGGATGATTTTTTTTTCGTGTCTTCCCCATCGTGTGGGGTGTCGTTGGATAGGTTTTTTAAAAAATATTATGGGTATTCAAAGATCATTTTCCGATTTAGGGATCCATTTGTGAAATATGAAGTTATAAAGTGGAAAAAATCGTTAGAGTCCAGTGTCCTCCCCCTCTACCAGCTAAATTGCTTCTGGTTGCTTCTGGAGATGTGAAAAAATTCACGGGAGTAGGAAATATACTGAATTTAAAAGGAAAATGATCACAACTAAGAAGACTTCATAAGTTATTGAGTAATAGTCGATCAACTAAAAAAAATGTATTCGGAGAAGTAGAAAGGAACTTTTCGTTCAAATTCCTTTAAACGTAACTGAGATGATGATGTTAGTAGTGTAAAACACGTTATAAATGTACATTCATTGACGATTACAAAAAAAAAAAAACAGTAACTAGCAGTACTACGGAACCCTATATTGCGCGTGGCCCGACACGCACATGACCGGTTTTTTTGTTTAAAATCAATGAAAACAAAAATATAATGTAATTGAGCAATGTCGGCAATGTCGCCTGATCGACAACAGGAGTTGCATTAAATATATTATTATGGTCATAAAGCCGTTTACTGCGGTGTAAAAATTAATGGACGGTAATGCGCCCCAGCCCAAGCCGCCCGCCCTAGCCGCCCGCCTAGCGGTCCTAACCAGCCAATTCATAGTTTTTTAGGTTTACGATAGATTTATGTGCTCAAGGAAGCATTGACATTTGCTCAGGAAGTGTTGTTTGCTGCGAAAATGTGATTTTTCGAGATAACAACAACGAATTCTATTTATGGAATACTAAGAAAATGTAATACTGATATTGTATTGAAAAATTGCTAATTTCTGATTCGATACTGGGTAGATCATCTCGATAATTTTATTTGCTTGGGAATCTATAATTGTGCGTTTAACTTGTTATATTTTCCATAAAATAATTTCGTTTATCTCTATTTAAAATAATAATATCTTAAACACCTCGCAGACATAGAGTTGGAAACATTATTATTTTATTCAATATTCAGGATGTATTCAGGTATATAATTATTATAATTGTCACGTTATACTTCTTTGCTTATGTTTATTATGACAAATGACTTCATTTATTTTATACAAGATGTACCACTTGTGTATCCCTGATAAAGAGTTCACTATGAATTATTTTAATTTTGACACTCTAAAGTATGATAATACTTTACAAATTAATAAAATCGTTTTGTTTTGTTACCTCCTATATAGTACTGTCCATAATATTATATTGGCATACTGTAAAATAATAGTGATAGTTTAAATTTTGTTAGTTTCGCTAAATCTCGGCTGAACCGATTTGGGTAATTTTAATGTTGAAATAGTCGTGGTAGCCCAGGGAAGTTTTATATTAGAAAGAAAGTGATAGGAATTTCGTCGGGTCATCTCGTTTGAGATAGTACATTTTTCTTCACACGGCTACATCTATCCGTGTGAAGAAGAATATAAAACTTTATCTATACTTTCCCGTTAACGTAGCAACATCATGTTGGGATTAATATTTATGATTCACGTTCGATCACGATGAAATGTATGAAGTGCCAATGTATAAAGCGCTAGCCGCTACATTATTTATTTTTATTAATATATTTTCAGTTTAATACCTTCAGTACGTTGCTATTTGCTAGTAAATACAAATAATATCAACTAAGTAGATTGAACTAACTATACTAAATATAATTATAGAGTAATAGAACCTGCATTATAAACAAAACATGTCGGGCAATTAGTAACAAAATGTATTTTCTCAGACATAATCAAAACACAACCCTGAACCCACGAGACGTAATATTAAGTATATCGAATTACCAAGTAACTAAGATCACTAGTGCTTAACCTGGACTGCCCTCCCTAGCCCCGGCCTGTATAAGAACCGGCGTAAAATATTTTACTTCCAGATGTGAGTAGGTATGTGGTGAGGAAGATCGACAGCTTTTTTTTGTTAGCAAACGGGTCACCTGGTGGAAAGCAACTACCGTTGCCCATGGCCACTCGCAACATCAGAAGAGCCGCAGGTGCGTTGCCGGCCTTTTAAGAGGAAATACTGCTGATGACAGTTCGTTCCAGAGTTTTTTTTGTTGACACAGCCGCTAGTCCCTGGTCATCGTACTTTCATCATTTATATTTTTCGCGCCATTTGCGAGGAGTGTTTTGTCGCCGCGACAAATTAGTTTATTTGTCGCAATTTATCACCGCTATAGATTTATCTCTCCATATTTCACACATCTGCTGAAATGAGGAGCGCACACGAGTCTCTCCACTCCATCTTATCTTCTGATTTATTACGTCATTTTCGCAGCTCCTAATTCAGTAATGGGCGAGTTTAAGTTGTAAAAAGTGTAGGTAAAATATGAGTTTTCTTTCGCAGACGAAAGGCTAGATAAGATTTACCTGGACAGTTTCAGTCCCCGTAGTTTTCCCCTACCTAGATTATTTATAGCCTAGGGAAAGTATATTTATGCGCTTGTAGCTTGTAACTATCTCGTAGTACTTAAGATTCGGTTTCAAATAATAAGTAGTAATCGTAAAAATTATATAGGTACTTTGACGGTACCAAAACGGTGAAACTGAACCGTTCAACAAACATCAAAGTAACTTAAGAATTTGTAAAAAAAAATCAAATTCAGAAGGGAGAAAAAAAGACAACGATCTATCAAAATAATTTGTATTAAATTAAACATAACATCTAAATATGATACACAATAACAAGAGGTGGTAAACGAATTCCAGAAGACTTCCAGATGGCACTCCAAACTAGACCCTAACAGAGTATTATTAGGTTCGAAAGTGGAAAATTTACAACTACACCGTTAACTCTATTTACATTATCTTTGTAGAAATAATCACATTATATTAAAGTTTGCAACTTAATCTGATGGAGATATTCTATTATAACAATTTACAAAACTCGAACCATCATAATAATATTATGCTATATTTACAAATTGTCTAAATTATTTACCTTACACATACGTTCCTCTATCATGCAAACAAACACTCTTTCCTCTTTCGCACGTGACATTTATGCTAGATAATATTTGATATATATTCACACAGGAAGTCAGAGGTACCGGAGAGGATAAACAACATTGTCAGATATAAAACCTCAATTGCCCAAGATCAGAGTCTTTGGCGTAATAAAGCTACCGTCGCAACATTATCACCAACAGAGTCCTCAGTAAACAACCAACGTCTCAGTCAAATCTCTACAGCTAACACCCTATATATTTTTTAACAAACTTGCAAAAATTTTTCGGTTTCGATCCGGGGATCTAGCGTACTATGTTATTATGTTACATGGCATCAGTAGATTCTAGTGCTATAACGGTCTCGCGAACAGCAGCCTGTCGCTCCCCTGCCGCCGCATCATCTCGGCGGCGGCCGGCGTCGCCACGAACACCGTCGGCTGCCCCGATATCTCCACGAAGCTGCCCCTCTTCCGGTGCTTCGAGCTCAGGCGCCGGTCCAACCTCGTATCGAACGCGTCCTCTACCTCGCTGTGATCGTAGTCTACGGTCGGCTCGTTCATTTCTTTCCTTCTGCAGTTCTTCCCGTTCAGGAAGTAGGATTGCGACACGTTAGGCGTCGAGATGTGCTTGGCCAGCCTGCCCCCGGACCCGATTCTCTCGAACGAGGGGAAGTGTCGCTGGATGTTCTCGGAGAAGGACTGTCGGCGATGACTGTACCTTCTGTTCGTGAAGGGCTGGTTGTTGAACGACGCCCTTCTGATAAACTTCTGCTCCTGATCCGCGCGTTTCTTTTTCTTCGATTTTAGTGAATCTTCGTAGCTGCACCTAAAATATAAAAAAAAATGTATATCGTAGCACGTGTTACAAAATGTAGGAATGAAATCATTCATCGTTAATGATTTTCATTTCTTTCCAAGGAAATTGTATAACATTGGCTGGCTTACTCGGACTCGAAATTTATGAACCTCGAAAGCGTCAGCAGATACAGCCAATATCACTTTCGTAATTTGAACACTGACGGGGGCTTTATTCGGAAAATGCTACGATAACTTTGAATTTACAAAATTAGACATTTAAGACACAATATGGAAGTAACTAGTTTTTCAACAATCACTTCTTATTATGGTCGAATATAGTCACTATTACCCGTAATAATATGATATTTTCGAGTTTCTTGCTGCACAAAGTTTGTTATTTTGTAAAAGGGCTCCCACACATAACTGCGAAATCTGCGACAAAATTCATAATAACAATGATATTACGATGCGATGCGATGCACATTCGCAGTTTTGTGTGGGAGCCCAAAATGGCGAATAAACTTTAGCACTCACCCGCTACTCTCCTCCGAGGTATGAGCGCTGGACTGTCCGCAGGCGCAGCGAGCGGCCTCGGCGATGCCCGAGTCCTGTCCACTGGAATTCACGGACGTTATTGATGTGTCTTGACCCCTCCTATGTGAATTCGTGTATGAGTGTGTGCCGTCAGCTGTGTGTTAGTAGGGTGCATGCTGGTTAGAACACTAAACATTTAATTAATAATAAGTTTGATTGAGTTTACTTGAAGTTGTTCAGTTTATCGCATCGAGTGGATATGGCATCATTCTGGTACCTTGTATGAGAATAATTAATTATTATTCTCTAAAATTAAGAAATAAAATGTCTCAATTTTGATCCTCGATTCTTAAAAGTCTTACCTTTTTTGCAGAGGTCTCTGGTTGAACTTTATGCACATTCTCTCGTGTTTCTCCGAGGCGTTTATGTCGGCGAATTGACTCTTTATACATTTCTGATGTGCTTTTCCGAATTCCTCGATTGTATTTCCATGGGGGCAGGTGTTTTTCAAAGTGCTCGTGTTAATGACGTCTATATACGAGTCCGCCTCGCTGTAGGACTGATTCAGTTCCTGACACTGGTTGCTTCCCGATGGAAAGAGACCTCCATATTTAGTAAGGTGCTCAGTGGAGAAAGCGTTAAGACGTTGTTGGGAAAATGGTTTGTGACGATGTCTGTTAGGAAAAGATAGTAGAAGAGTCATTCTAAGATAAAGTTAATTCTCCGTAATAATAATGTTATAGTTAGAGTAAAAGATATAAAATATAAATAAATACATAACTAGACTTTGATGGAGATTAATAAGAAAAAGTAGAAGCAACAATTATTTACACTGAAAAAGCTATTTTAAGAGAAATAGTGATTGGCATGCTTTCTTTTGGGATGGTGATGATGTCTGAAAGACGTAAGAAAAAAATCGCTTATTGAAAGCGTAAATAATTAGAAAATAGTGAAGAATTATAGGAGCTTAAGAAAATGTTTAAGTCTTAGACCTATCGACAGACCTGTTTGGAGGCACAGGTATACCTGTAATTGAGCTGCACGAGGCTCCTAAGTATGAATCTATGGGCTTGGCTTCCAATGGATGTAATCAATTTATAAATTATACTATGAAAGTATGATACCTAATATCTTAGGACAATTATTAGGAACGAATAATCCTAAATGATTATTGAGATTTGATGACAAGAGATCGATGATAGAATGAAACTTAAATAGGTAATGACTACTTATCTTGCATCAATTTGTTAATATTTACCTTCTGGTTCTCCGAACGCATAGTATACATATTGCTGTAGTACAAGCTCCAATGAAAACGAGGCATCCAAGAGCAACAATGCTTATTTCTATAGTGCTCAAAGACTGGCCACTGCGCGCCTGTACCATAGCAGTGTCGCCGACTTCCAAAACCTTAAATCCAACTAGATCTTGGCGCAAGGACAGCTCACGTTTCGTTAGTGCTCTTAAATAATTGTAATTGAAATTATATTTTTGGTACATAAAATATTAATTAATATAACTTGTGAATATTTTTCGACAACTTGTAAGTACTTACTTTTGTAGAGTCTCCATATCGATAATTGCATTAGATATTTGGTCAACTGCGTAAATGTACAAGTCGGTCCTGTAAAGAAATGGAGCTATCCTTAACAAGTTCTATGGCATGATGTTATTATGAAAATTACAATAATTTAATAAAACTTACGCATATCCATCCATAGTTGATTTGGAACTGGATTCTATTCGTCTAACACGAATATCGAATCCGGTAGCATTGGACAGATATCGAGTTATGTTATCCAATTCCTTTTCGACTTCCGTCGGTTTCGCTCCGAGTACAATAACTAATTGTTTGTTTTCATCTAGGACATACACCTGCAAAATATTGTTTACATTACGGTTATGCCAAAGCAATATGAACCATTTTTGTTACAACTAAGAAAAGGATTACAAACTACTCACAAAAACATTAGCAATGGCTGAACGGCCATCGTCAGCGCCCCGGCGGTCTGTTGCTTTTACATCAAAGCCGATAACGCGACCGGCATCCCTCAAAAATGTACCCGATGCCCGTACTCGACCGGTCACTGCATCTACAGTGAATCTCGAACTCTCGGTGTTGATCACTTGATACCGAATGTCCGCGTTAATTCCTACGTCAGCGTCAACAGCCTGTGATGTATGTTACTATTATTTTCTCATAATACATAATATTATTATTAAGAAATACCCTTAAGATTTAAAAATTTCAAAATATATTCCTTACCTGTAGCTGAATTACTTCGTAGCCATATGAAGCTGTAGTAGGGATAGCCGTCACCATGGGACGCCCGCCGTTTATAAATTTAGGAGCATTATCATTAACGTCCTTTATTCTTACTACGATTTTAACGTCGAACTTCGTCATTCCTTCGAGAACTTCATCTGATACCGGGTAAATCATGTGTGGCAGTTCTCTGCTTACTTTCTGTCTTTCCGCTCTGACTATAATTTCATACATGTCTTTCGCTTCACGGTCAGGACTTCTGATTAAGTATAAGGTACCGTTTCTAGGGTCTATAACAAAAGTTCTTTTAACATCTGTATCGTTTTCGTTTAGGATGAAATACCGCATTTTATTATTTTCGTAATACTCAGTCAGGTTTAGGGTGAGAAGTTCTACAGGTGTGTGAACGTTTTCATCAATTTCCAATTCATAGTACCGCGATATAAAAACTGGCTTATCATACACTTCTATTTCATCTAGGACATCTTTTACAGTTAACATTACAATAGCAGTTGAGCTTAAGCTAGGTGATCCTAAATCGGAAGCCACGACCGTTATGTTATGTATTTTTTGACTTTCGTAGTCAAGTCTCCCAGTCGTCGTTAATATGCCTTCTTTAGAATCAATGTTAAATAAATTTGGTTGATTTTTTCGTTGTGGTAAACTATACAATATTAAACCATTGCCGTTTCCAATAAAATCAGAATCATTTGCGTAAACTCTCGTAACTGTTGTTCCAATAGGCGCATTTTCATCTAAAGCAGCTTTGTATATGGGAATCATCATTACCGATTCAAAATTATGATTCGGTAATTCATCTGCTTCTGGATGTTTCCATTCAAGCATTTCATCGTATGCAAAAAATTTTGGTGCGTTGTCATTGACGTCCAACACCTCGACTTCCACACTTACTGAAGATGATAGCTTTTTATCATGGCCATTATCTTTAGCTACTATTGTTAAAATATATTTGTCTTCCTTCTCTCTGTCGAGCACTCCGTTGACACTAAAAACTCCACTTAGTGGAGCTATTTCAAATGGCAAATCTTTACCTGATGTTTGGATATGATAAGTCAAATTAGCATTTTGACCAAAATCTGCATCAGTGGCATCTACTTTACCTAGAACTCTTCTATTATATTGAGCTTCTTCGACGTTAAAACTGTACCATGATTTTTTAAACATTGGAAAATGGTCATTGATGTCTTTAATAAATATTCGAAGAACTATATGATCACTAAGATTTCCACCATCTACTACTGAAATATTAAGGCGGAATTCTGATTCAGGTGGCAAGGTTCGAGCTGCTATAATTTGACCATATTTTTCGTTAATTACAAAATATCTTTTTACTTGCAGGGCATTAGCAGGAAGAGCATACGGCGGTGTAAATATTTCTGATACAAATTCGTATCTAAGTTGACCATTTACACTAACATCTAAATCTACAGCACCTAACTTTAAAACTGCAGTCCCAATAGCTATGTTTTCTGGTATAGTAAATAAAGGGGAATCTGCTGTCACAGAAAATTTGTTCTTAGGCTTAGCCTTTAATTTAATTAGTTTTCCTGAAGAATTACTAATAGTTTCCCGGTAAACATTAATGGAACTTTTTTCGTAATTTTCTGAGAAATCAATATTTTCACCTAAAGGTATAATTATTTCATGAAACTTGGGAGCGTTATCATTTTCGTCTAGAATGTTTATTAAAAGCTTTGCTTCTGATTTCAGGTTTCCATTATCACGAGCCACAATTCTTAATGAATAGGAATCTTTTTCTTCACGATCTAAAGAACTGCCTACGACAGAAACAATGCCTGTCTCTTCGTCCACGTTGAATAGTTCATTACCATCGCCGAGTAAATTGTATGTAAATATGGCATTTTCATTAACGTCTGCATCTTTGGCTGTGATTCTGTTATTCATTTTAACTTCTGTTCCTTTTGGTGCATTTTCGTTTATAACACCTTCGTAGACCGGAAATTCAAATACTGGAGCGTTATCGTTGTCATCGTCGACGTGAATTGTAATTTGATAAAGACCCGCTCCTGATATTACTCCTTTATTAAATTCAGCAATCACAGTTAAATGATAAGTTGACTTGCGTTCTCTATCCAATGGTTTTTGAGCAAATATGGTCCCATCTTGTCCTGAAAATATTATCAATCATATATTGTTATTGTCAATATTCTCTAAAAAATAATATTACAATACACTTAAAACATGTAAGTTAAAAATTTTTTGTTAGATAGGTATAATAGTCTTCTTACCTATTGCAATTTCGTCAGATACATCTTGTTGATTTGCAATAATAAATCGAAAATTGCGGGAATTATTGATGGAGACAGAACTCATATTCCAGTTGAATATTTGGCCAATGGTAGCACCGGCTACATTTTCCTTGACATGGAACACCAAAGGTGCGTGTTTTCCTCTGAAAAATCAGGTAATACTTTATTGACACCAAATACTATAGTACATAATAACGTGACAGTTTAAAATAATTACCTACTTCAAGAAAATTCCTCTTTCATCATTTACGTCGACAACGTGTACTGTTGCGTTTGTTGTTAATGTTACATTGTGTTTCTCTTGTATAGCAACTGCTTCAAAGTCATAAAGTGGTCGTTCAAATTTATCCAAGGAATCTATTACAGTGATCACACCAGATCTTTCTTCAACAGCGAATGGGACTAAAAACAAAGTTTACGTTACTCTAAATTGAATCATCATTACTTCTTAAAAATGCTTAAGATTTTAATTTTAAATTAAAAAGACGTACCTCCCTCTTCATAACCGTGTAATAAATCGTAAGTAACATCCGTTTTTTCCATTGCGTCATTTACTTTTATTTGTCCCACGCTAGTGCCTATACCAACATTGGATCCAACCCAGAATTCGTACGGCGCACCTATAAAGTCAGGTCTGTCTGACCTGGAACCTATCATTGCAATAAATATATTTATTTATTTATTATAAAACGATTTAAAAATCTCATATTCATTGTAACGAAATAGAGTACTTACCTTTTGAACCAAACACATCGATAGTAACAACAGCTAGAGAATATCTGCGTTCGCTTGGGTTCGTCGGCTGGTCTGAAGCTTCTATAAATAATGCATGTCTTCCTTCAATTACCGGGGATTCTGCTAACGTTATGACGCCAGTTTCTACGTCAACTTGAAAAGGAGATGTTACTGTTAAATTGGACGTTCTTTGCAGATCGTACAAAACAAGACCATTCCTTCCCAGGTCTGGGTCAACAGCTTTGACTTTTCCGATTTCAGTGCCAACTTTTGCGTTTGATTTTACGGCAAATTCATACAAATTGCTAGGAACGAATATAGGATTGTTATCGTTAGCATCTAGCAATGTTACTTCAACAGTTACAAAAGACATTAACTGATTAACGTCTTCAAAATATTCGATGTTTTCTCTATTACCAATCTTGTCAGGAAAAACGTAAGTTGTTTTGTCTTTCATATTTTGTAAATTAGACGTGGGATTTCGCCGTAGTTTTGATAATCGTTGCCTGTCTAAAAATGTTCCAACTACACTCGGTTTCTTTTCATTCGCAAAAACCTTCATACGCAGTGACGAATGTTGTTCTCTGTCTAACTCTGACTGAAATTGGAAAAAGAAAACAAGTTATAATTCTACATAATATTTATTTACGATTAATTACTATCGTTTTGGGAAATTAACCAAGTTGTAAAAAACACCAAAATAAAATAATTTTACCTGATTCCTAACCGTAAGCCAGCCAGTTCTAGGATCGATGGAGAAGGCGCCCTTGGAGTCGCTTAACTGGTACGTGAATTCGCCATTTTCACCTTGATCCTTATCTGTTGCCATCACTTGCAGCACACTGAAACCTAATGATGTAAACGTTATATATTTTGCACGGATCCTCAAATTTAACATAGATACTTAACGAACGAATCATAAATACCATTGGGCAAATTCTCTACGATGCTAATGTTGTAGAAGTCCACTTCGAATTCGGGTAAGTTATCATTCAGATCCATCACCTCGACTTCAATTCGAGCGAGTGCTGTTTTCAGCGGGTTATCTACCTGCGATGCTTGGACTTGTAGCACGTAGGAGTTTCCTGAAACATGAAATTATATTGCTACAGGAATAATTTAACATGTGTGGGAGTTATTATTATTATTATTAATTAAATTAAATATTTAATTGTAATTTAAAAGTATGACCTGGTGGACCTTTAAATTGTTGCAATAAAGTTTTTTTTTATTTATTTACTCAATTCATGCATCAAAACAGAGTATAATATCGCTAATTGTGTACCTGGTAGTGTCGGCTCCGCGTCCAGGTCTATCTCCTTCTCCAGGAACAGGCTGGCGTTGAGCGCGCTGAGCAGAAATAGCCGGCGCTCGTTGCCGGAGATCAGCTCGTACCGCACCGGCGCCGCCACGCCCGCGTCCTGGTCGAACGCGCGGATCGGCTGCTCGAATATCAGCTCCTGGTGGATTCTCTTACCCTGCAATTTAAAAAAATAGAAATTTCCAAACTTCAAACAATTAGAAATTGGGAGACCGAATATTTCAATTTTAATAATAATTGCGTCATATTTTTAAATTGTACTACAGTTGCCAGTAGATGGCGCTTATCTATTAACAATCACGCAGTCTCCTTTAAGGCACTAATTATAAAAGAAAATATGTAGAATTATACTCTACTAGCTGTCCCGGCAAACGTTGTTTTGCCTGTTTTCCTGCTTTTTCTCTTGAAGTTTTTTCTGATTTTTTTTTCTACAAACCTCACGTAGCCCGAAACCTTTCCAACGAATGCAAAACCGTGGAAATCGGTTCGTGCGTTCTGGAGTTATAGCGTTAGGAAGGAAAACCCGACTATATTTTTATATATTAGATTAGTTAGATTTACCACGAGCGGGTAGAACTCCGGTATCCTGGTGCGGTAGACGTCACGCGTGAACTTGGGCGGCAAGTCGTCGTTGTCCTGCACCATGATGTGGACGGTTATGTTGGTACTGCGAGGGGGTGAGCCGCGGTCCTGGAAAATACAAGTACTTTTATGTTAGCAAGAGAAACAAAATAGGAGAATATTATTTTCATCTCGTTATGATAACATTATGACGATATTCAGTTCAACTGTTCCGTCCTTTGAAAAAACAAAATTCAACGATAAGTGGCTTGTAAGCATCTATAGAAGGCGCGCAAGCTTCGGAAAATTATAAGGACCCATTTTCTGTCATGCGTGTTACGCGCACGGCCGGAGCATATTGTCACCCGCATGCAGACCCAGATCCGCATGCGGGCGATAATACGCATTACATGGAGGGCCTAAGATAAGAGAGAAGTTGCGAGGCATTTTGCCATATTTTGTCTTCATATCTCTCGCGCATGGATTTATAACTCACCGAAGCAGTGACGGTAAGGAAGAACTCTTTATCCCCGCTGTCATAGTCGAGCGGCTTGGCCAGCAGGAGCGCGGGCTTGTGCGAGCTCTCCAGCGCGAACCGGCCATCGTTGCCCGCGCTGATGCTGTACTGGACGTCCGAGTTGGGGGTGTTCGGCTTGTCCCGGTCCACCGCGCGGATACCCTTGAAGATTGTTAGACCTGGAATGCATGAGGATTGAGTATGAAAAACCGACTTCCAAGTGAAAACAATACATTACTTATCTTAAATGAACTAAAAAGTATTAAATAATTCTTGCTCTTTAGTAGTGCCTATTTCAGAATTTGCCTAAACCTCAACTATTTCTGTATACAATCTCCATAATTTTGAAGTCGGTACCAGCTCAGAATCGTGAATTCTATGACAATATATTTTCAATTTTTGGGACTGGTACCGACTTCAAAATTATGAAGATTGTATACAGAAATAGTTGAGGTTTAGGCAAATTCTGAAAGAGGCACTACTAAAGATTAAGAATTATTTAATACTTTTTAGTTCATTTAAGAATAAGTAATGTTATTGTTTTCACTTGGAAATCGGTTTTAATTTTTTGGTAAAAATAATAATTTCACTCTTTTTAGACATCTATAAGGCTTTCTGTAAAGACTAATGTGTTCTGCTTAGTGACTTTGGATCCAGGATACACCTTCATAATATGAAAACTCATTATTTGAATTCTGGGTTCACTACCGTTTTTTGAATTTCTTAAAGAACTCCAAGCATATACCTACAGCCTACGAATAAAACTAAGGAAAAGTAACTCCGTCAAAAAACATGTTCTACAATACTCATCAAAAATGTGTTCCTAGGTACACATTTTCAATACATTTGCAATATTTAGCCTTGATAATGATGATGATGATGAATGTAATTTGCATAGTAGCATATGCTTTCAGTTCCTAAAACAGCGCCCCAACCCCCAAACTTGTATCTATAAGGAATCCGGAGTTCTCTTAGTATCTTCGGAACCATAACATATCTTGGTGCAAAATCTTACTTTTTGGTAGCATATGCTTGGGATACTTCTCATAAAACCAAAATCACCATATATTTCCATATAAATTTTGAGGAGTTCCTTCGATTACTCATGGATTCCATCATCAGGTCACCACTTTTGTGAACATGGTACCAAATTGGAGTGAAACCTAATATAACAAAATAAAAATTTTAAAAATTGTTCACAAACGGCCGAGTAATCGTTGAACATACAAAAATAAAAATAATAAAAAAAAACCTCCTCCTTTTTGGAAGTCGGTTAAAAATAGGCCAAAAGGACCACACTTTATTTGGGTATATTTGGCAGCGTTAAAGGCAAATGCTTTGCTCGCTAGACTGGCTCAACTCCAACACACCTTACAACAAAGCATTGGAGTTATAACTTATAATTGTATTCTACGCAACGATGTCAATACTTGGATATGGCATACGCCATCAAAACTGTAGCAATGTTTTTGCATGCAAAATGTGTATCGAGAAAATATTTTCGTCCTTTTTTGTCTTACAGTAATAGCATATACTACTTTCTCTTTCACTCATTCACGCTTTCAATGCATATTTTACGTAATCAATGCATTAAACACGTCCGACTGTCACCGCGTCCTAAGGCACACTCCTCTCAGATGAGTGAGCTCACTCATTTCGAGGGTGACACATTTTCGCGCTTACGATTGTATGGAATGCCTCTTCTAAAGGTTATAATTCTATGATTCTACGACTAAGAAGTAATAATTATTCTGTCTTGTAAACTAAAGTAAGCGTTGTTGAAGTGGTGGAAAGTGCGGATACTTAAAATCTGTACCTACAAGTAAAGTTATAGATTTGGGCTTTTTATGTCAGTGAACTCTAGAAAGGCATCAAGCATTTCTTATTCATAGTATTACTGTAGGTGTTTAGTGTGTATTACGAAGCAGGAACCCTTTGTATCATGTTCTCCATCTCCAATCATATTACAAAGCATCTAACGAGCGCGGCCCACGCGCCCGGCGATCCACTAACGACAGCGCGTTATATTAAATTGCCTTCGCGGAGACACAATTTTCATAACGTTGTCAGATCTTAAGCCTACAGGAAATAGTTTTTTTGGTAGAGGTCTTATTACAGTTATTACCCAGTCTACAGAGAGATGAGCATTTTATTTATCGTTTATTGTGCATAGGAAACATTTAAAATTACAATTTACAGTAAGAAGACAGACACAGTTACGATAATATAAAGATAGACGACGCAATGGTACTGCTTATTTATAAAAAAAAATACCAGTGTGACTTTCTGCAGAGAGCTACGTAAACAAATAATAAAATATAATGTCAAATCTAAGTAAGCTGTAAAACATTTTTAACTCGGGGCGAATTCAAGGACTCATGGTCTCATGGTGTTGTGTGTTTGTTGTACTATCAGAGAAGTTGATTCCTAGGCAGATGGGGGACCTACGTAGTTTGGTCGCGTTACGTCAACTTCAGCTGACAGATCACAATTAACATTTAATTAACATGATCCGACCAAATGACGTTGGTCTGTCAACTGCCTAGGAATCAACTTCTCTGATAGTACATTTTGTGCTTTATAAGTGTGTAACATAATATTTGTGTTGATAATAAGCCTTTGAATCCTTTCTAGGCTCTAGTATATTGGTTGGCAATAATATGACGTCTACATATACACCTCAAAGTAAGTAATGAGGGTACTGACATTGTTTTGCCTAGTTGTTTATTGAGGGTTTTATGGCGCTATGTATTCGTAGGGTCTATCGTGTCAATTGTCGTATCAAACAGCTGTCATATGTCACGAAATAGCTTTCACATGTCGTAGGATATTAGATATAGCTGTTATAATTATGTCTGTCTGACACAACATTTGACACGAAAGACCCTACCGTCCCTCTGGTGGCAAAATATGATATATCGAAACCCCTCTTTGACTCGATATTAAGCCTTTAAGCCTACTCTATAGTATTATAGTTGCCAATATATCGTCTTCATGTAGACCTCAAAGTATCTGATGGTACTCACCTGTAGGTGTGAGCTCGTCGACGGCAACCCGGTACGGCGTGTCGATGAACTGCGGCGCGTTGTCGTTGACGTCCTCCACGTATACTGTCACCGACAGGTACGCCGACACCTGCCGACAAAATATAATAATAATAATAATTAATTAATTCTTTTTTTGCACGTATACAAAAAAGAAAAGACATAAAAACACATATAAAAGACAAAAGAAAAAATAAAATCGGCCAAGTGCGAGTTGTACTCGCACACGAAGGGTTCCGTACCACTACAGAGCCAAAATAGGCTAAAAATTGAATTTTTTGTATGGGAGCCCACCTCAATTATTTAATTTATTTAAATTTTATAATTAATTATTAAAGTACAAATACAATTAAGTATTTTGAGAACATTTTAATTGCCTATGTGTTGCCGTTATTGATTAAGAGCAAAAAATAGCAAAAAAAATCCCGTTTGTTGTATGGGAGCCCCCCTTAAATATTTAATTTATTTTATTTTTAGTATTTTTTGTTATAGAGGCAACACATATACACAATCTGTGAAAATTTCAGAAGTCTAGCTATAGCGGTTCTTGAGTTACAGCCTGGTGACAGACAGACGGACAGACATCGAAGTCTTAGTAATAGGGTCCCGTTTTTACCCTTTGGGTACGGAACCCTAAAAACTAGGACTTTGCATCCATTGTGGATGATTTATACAGTATTTTCAGAGCGAAGTAACCACTTTTCAAATACTGTAGTGCCTGGGACAAGATTTAAATGTCCGTATGGATGCCCAAGCACATACGGCATTCTCGCGACATAGTCGGCCTAGTCCAGAGGAAAGAACTAGTCAGTACGTCTGGGACCAACCATGTGCGGGTTTCCTCACGATGTTTTCCTTCACCATACGAACGTCCGTATTATGTACTTGAGACAAAAGAAATAACAACAAAAAAATATATAAAACTATATGATGCCCGCAACTTCGTTGCGCCAAAATTCGTTTATTGCGCGGGAACCGTACATTTTTCCGGGATAAAAAGTATTCTATGTCCTTTCCCGGGACTCAAAGTATCCCCATACCAAATTTCAGTAAAATCGGTTCAGCGGTTTAGGCGTGAAGAGGAAACAGACAGACAGACAGACACACTTTCGCATTTATAATATTAAGTATGGAATTATGGATTACAAAACTGTGCAAAATGGCGGTCTTCCGTTTAAAGCAGTAAGACCGCTATTAATATAGTGATCAATGGTCATGCAACAAGGTAGCAAGTGGACGACAAACACAAGAGAGTAATTCTTATGGAAAGTCCTGATGGGCTAGCAGTAGTGGAACAGAGTAATCGTTGATACACCAGGAGAAATAAACTATGAAATGTTGATACCACTCGTATTTAGGGTCCCGCAGGAGTAAACAATGGAACATTAAGTTTCGTTCTATGGGTTTGTATGTAGGTTTGTATCCAAAAGGAGAGATATGAAACAAAATTATTATTTTTAACAAAAAATTAAAACCGACTTCCATGTGAAAGCAATAACATTACTTATTCTTCAATGAACTAAAAAGTATTAAATAATTCTTCCTATTTAATAGTGCCTTTTTCAGAATTCTTCTAAACCTCAACTATTTCTGTAAACAATCTTCATTATTTTGAAGTCGGTACCAGCTAAGAAGCGTGAGTTCTATGAAAAAATATTTTTAATTTTTGGGACTTTACAGAAGCAGTTGAGGCTTAGAAGAATTCTGAAAAAGGCACTATTAAAGAGTAGGAATTATTTAATAATTTTTAGTTCATTGAAGAATAATTAATGTTATTGTTTTCACTTGGAAGTCGATTTTTTTTTTGTTAAAAATAATAATTTCACTCTTTTTAGTTATTTATAAGGTTTTCTTTAAAGACTAATTTGTTGTGCTTTATAGTGACTTTGGATCCAAAGAACTCCAAGCACATTATACCACTGTAGGTATATGCTTGGAGTACATCAAGCAATGATGAAATGTTGAAAGGCCTATCTTTGAAGGCTCTAAAGTTCTGTTCACTGACTTTCATTCTATTGTAACACTTTCGCATGGAAACTCATCAGCTCAACATAATAAAAATTATGCTTAAACTACTTAAAGTAACGTTAATATAACTACATGATATTTCCCAATAAATTTTAAGGAGTTTCCTACATACCTCATAGATCTTATGATCAAATTGCTACCTTGGTAACCTCAACAATAAGTTTGAATCATTTACTTTGAAACAACATTATAATTTTTAAAATCGCTCGACAAACTCGAGTTTCTATCTTCATGACGGTAGTGATGATGATGATGATGAATGTAATTTGCATAATAGCATATGCCTTCAGTTCTTAAAACAACACCGAAACCCCCAAACTAATCCGGAAAAAAAATAAGGAATCCGGAGTTCTCATAGTACCTTCGGAACCATGGCATATCTTGATGCAAAATCTTACTTTTTGGTAGCACATGCTAAGGATACTTCTCATAAAACCGAAATCATCATATGTTTCCATATAAATATTGAGGAGTTCCCTCGATTACTCAAGGATCCCATCATCAGGTCACCCCTTTTGTGAACATGATACCAAATTGGAGTAAAACCATATACAACAAAAGAAAAATTTTCAAAATCTGTAAACAAACGGCGGAGTAATCGTTGAACATACAAAAATAAAAAAATATTGCCATAGCCGAATATATTATAGCCTTCTCCTTTTTGGAAGTCTGTTAAAAATAGAAGACCCCCTAACTGTCAAGCAAAAAAATCAAAGTCAGAGATCGATTTAAAAAAAGAAATCTCTTTATTTACATTTAGATTAGATAAGATGCGAACAGAATACAATACTAATTACTTAGCGCCGACTGCCGAACAAACAAACTAGAGTTATTGCTAATTACTAAAATCACAGTAATTAGTGACTAATTAGTGAGCCTAACTACTGCACTTACTATCTAGCTGTTAGAGTTATACAATATAGTTTTGACGATAAAGTCATTATAATACTTTTTGTGATTACATAAGAGTAAAAATATAATTTTTACCGTGTCCTAACTCTAATGTTTCGGATCCAAAAATAAACTTGAGGTAGGTAAGGACCACGTTTATTTTTGCCAATTTATTTTTTACTATAAATTAAAATAATGATCACCTATAAAAAATATTTCTTCGTCTTTCATTTCGAATCGTTGCCCAACCGAGCAATTAATTTTGACAATTTTCTAGAACATTGAGAGCTTTCAGGCAAATTCGACGTGGGTGTTGAGATTTATAAACTCGCAATCTCCTAATTGCTTATAATTTCTAAGGAACATCCTCATGTATTATTTTTAATTTTTGAGTGCCTTCGAGTACGGCAATTAATGAGTTTATTACACGTTCAGTGTTATCAGCTAACACATCGGTAAGCGAGCAGTATGTCGGGCTGCTTGCTTATGGGAATTCACAGGTATGGTGAGATTTTACGTGGCAGAGCCATGCTTCGGCACAAATGGGCCAGCTCGATCGGAGAAATACCACGGGCTCACAGAGAACCAGCGTGAAACAGAGATTGCGCTGTGTTTAGCCGAGTTAGCGGAGGCCCAATGCCCTATTCCCTTCCCTACCCTCCCCTACCCTATTACCATATTCCCTCTTAAAAGGCCGGCAACGCACCTGCAGCTCTTCTGATGTTGCGAGTGTCCATGGGCGACGGAAGTTGATTTCCATCAAGTGACCCGTTTTGCTCGTTTGCCCCCTTATTTTATATAAAAAAAGATTGTCAAGCTCTTGTGCAGTATGAAGGTAGATCTTGCCTAACTTAAAATAGCATACTCTTCTGCTTCATTAGCTGTTGATAAAAATAGGACATTTTATACTGAAATAACGAGAGAGGTGCGCGTCATTTTAAGTTCTACGTAGTACATATGTAGTAATATGTGGTAAAACTAGTACTTTATTGATTCTTTTATTAAACGATTAAAGCCGTCGTTAAAGAGCGGTCAGTGGATATAAATTATTTTGTATTTAACTGCGGGATCGGTAAGTCAACTGTGAACGGTAATTGGCAACCGCCTGACCCGCCAACAGAGGAAAACCTTTACAGTCAAGAGTTATTAAAATTTTCTAAGGGGCTACTGCATATTTTCATATTACATAATGTAATTTCCGTCATCAGAAGTCAGGTGCTAATGCAATAGAAAGCCTAGTTATAAAGATAATTTTACCCATGAAATAGCATTAAAACCACAGAAATAAATCAAGATAGAACGGCTAAGCGGGTGGAGTACGCGTGTTTCAATCTTGCACTAGTGTGCAAGATTCGTTGAACGTTCATTCAGTCAGCGCGCACGTCTAGACTTGATTACACCGGAGCGGTTGTGCAATGCCTCATTGTGCAGTGTCTAATTGTAAAAACAGAAGTACGAAAGTGAATCTGTCAAAAGGAGGTATTTCTTTCCACGGGTAAGTTATTTGTTCTAACTAAAGGCAAAGCAAAAATTGACACGAGCGATTCCTTAGCAATGCACGCGCGTCACCGTTCTATCTTGATTTATTTTTGTGATTAAAACGCTAATACGGCTGACAATCGAATATTAAATTTTTGTCTCTATTTTTACAACGCCACTTTTAAGTCACACTTAAGAGCCTCTTATTTCAGCAAACGTCTGAGTATTTACCCACCAGTCGCGTATGAAATAAGAAACAGTCCGACACGGTATATTTTGACGTTTCTGGTTGAACCTTAGACGAGGGTCGAGCTGTACCCGCGGCGGTCAGACAACGCGATATGAGCGCCAATCCATATTTATGGATGATTTATGTTCGTATCACCGATCAGGGGGAGGAAAATCTGTTTTATTTGGTGTGAATGAGTCACTGACGGTAGATATTGCTATTGCTAAAACTGATGCGTCATTTGAAGCTATAATTGCTACTAAAGACTAAAAGTGTAAGTGTGTTGATTTGTCGCAGTGATCGGCTTTTCACCTAGCAATCAGTTTATATCAGAGTATATACCAAATATTATAGTACTACGCACTTATAAGAGTAATAACATCTGTCAGATCTTTACTCTTATAGTGCGTGAAACCAAGGTTTTAATTGCTAATAAATATTTTGCGGGTACGACGTTGCGGAAAACTACTAGTTTCCCATAAAATATTTTAAGGGCACATCCAACACTTTAAACCCATGAAAGCTTTTAGTTTTTCCATTGACGTCATAAAAGTTTAATTGGCTCGAGACGCGCGGATTTGCATAAAAGCTGTGTAGGAAACAATAAAAGCACCGGGAGCCAATAAGGTTTACGTCTACGTAGGCCGTTATCGTGCGCGGGTCGTCGGCCTACGTGACGCGGTGATCGTACGTAGAGCCTAGTACAGTAAACGGACACAGAAGATAAGTTTACAGGAATCTGGATACAGGAGACAGAAATTAGGCAAAAGAAGCGATCAAAATAAGTATTTTGAGTCGTCATGCTATGAAAATATATTATGTACACGATATAATGAGTTTTGAAATAGAGAGACAATTATTAAATTAAAAAAAGAGAAACAAAGAAATTAAATATCGTTTGCCTATGGTCTCTCGACTCGCTTCTGGCTGACTAAACCAGTCAAAGCTATACAGGGTGCAATTAAAGCTTCCGGCCAAATTTTGATATATTGATCCTTGTTAAAAATAAAAATACACGTATTTTTTCTTTTAAAATCACTCAGTACAGTAAATGTTGAGAAATATTTAGCTTCCGAAAGTTATCCAAAAAAAACACCACAAGTACTGGACACTACGCGTCGCCGGCGCATGGCCCCCGTGCCTTCCCGTCGCCACCCCCCGCGTCACCCCCGCTCTACCCACCGCCGCGAAGTGACCGTTCTGCAACGATTTTAAGTGGGATAAAATATATTGTTATTGTAAAAAAATTAACACCCTATTTTTTTTTTCGTTAAATGGACTCTCCTAATGATGTCTAAGCCCTAAAAAAATTTGGCTGGTAGGTTTAATTGCATGTATAACGCTCTGAAAATTTCGAAACCAATATTATGAGAATTTCGAAACCTATAATACAAACCTATGAGACATTGAGCCTTGCGTCTTTATCGTCACCAAACAAAAGTAAAGAGTTACAGAAATACTCGTACTATTAAGTATAACAGTTTTCTCTGTCTCAAGTTAATCTGTGGCAGTACATTCATTAACATAATAAAAGTGATCATAAATTGTAAAGTTTACGTGCTACATCAATCTATGAGAGTAACTGCGAGTTCGCGCTAATTAAGTGCCTGCTAATTCACTTTAAGAGCTGCTTACTATAACAGGTACCTACTCATGATTTCATTCAACTTGAAAACTTTCATATTAAGTGTAACTTTCAGAAATATTTTGCGACACGCGAGCTACGATATGAGAATTGAAAGTGCCGACGACCTTATTGGGATCGTAGGTACCTACAGTGAGGTTGTATGATAGCAGCGGATTTCTTTTGGAGTATAATATAGCAGTTGTAATGTTGCTGTAATAGAAAATATACCACCACCATCATCATCGTCATCATCATCATCACCCACCTGCTCATCCCCCACCTCGGAGTCACAATGCAGGCGGAACTTCAGCACGTTCTGCGGCGAGTCCCCGTCCACCAGGGAGTCGACGCTGGCTGCGAGCACCACCGCCACGTGCGTGCGGTTCACGTCGCGGTACGTGAACAGCGCCGCGTCCTCCTCACGGTCCACAGGCTGTAGGGAGAGACTGCCCCTGGAAGAAGAGGAAAGAAATACGTGAGACAAAACAAAAAAAAAAATCTTGAGGAATACGCTGTAGCAGTAACAAAAACATGAGTACAAAGAGAGATTTCAATAATGTTTATGGTCAAGTTGTCCTTTCATGAAAATAGTCATTTAACCCACTAATGTAAAAGAATGAGGAAAATCCGTTAAAAGAAATGTATTTTGTAGAAGAGCCAGATAAAAAATAAGGGATATGCTCAGAAGCGTTACGTGCCTTACCCCGTACCTATATAATTTTGTTTGGGGGCCCTCAGGAAGGGTAACACACGCATATTGGGGCCCCTATGACCCGGGGGGCGGGGACCCCGCATAATTGATACGGCATATACGGCGGTAGCTACGCCTCTGGATATGCTGTAGCGATATGGATCAAGTTGCGTCGAATGGAGTTAAAGTACGCTCCTTATTATAAACACGAGTAACGCGAGCAAGACGCCGACTACGCTACGACTTTCTATTAATTTTCCACCTGCCAAAGGTTAAAATTAAGGAAATAATTACTGCTGAAACATTCATATAGGCCGACTTATGGGTACTATGAACCAGAAATTATGCTTAGTGTTTACTTAGGTTGGGGGCCACTAAAACAGTTTTGATTATTATTAGTCAGTCGCTACGCCACTTTTTGTGTCTCAAAATCAAAAACAAAATATAATGCTACTAACCGAAAGACAAGTTATACTGTAATTATACACTACTAGAGTCTAGACCAGCGGTCGGCAACACGCGGCCCGCGAACGTCTTACTTGCGGCCCGTGAATGTTTTGTGAATTAAAGTTATATATATGTATCAAAAACAATGTTTTCTAATATTGCCAGTAGTTATCGCCAATTCGCCACTTAAGAACCTAGCTGTTTGTGTCATTTTATAACAAACACTTATTTCCCCTCATTATGTGTAGGTATATTGAGCTTCTAGGGTTAATACGAGTGTGGGGATGTACGTGGCGGCCAAAGGAAGAGACCGAGCGAGGTGTTATGCTCGGTCAGGCCGGAGACCACGTGATACATTTCAGCTGTCGTATATATACCGACGCGCTCAGAAAACTTCGATAGTGCGATGCAGGAAAGTTAGGCGAATTGTGGGTACCGCCACATCACGGGGGGGAGTGTCCTTTGCGGCCTCCACGCATTTATCCCACACAAGTATGAGGTCTGCGGCCCGCCTTTGGTTTATTTTGCCACCTTGTGGCCCTTCCCTGCAATAAGGTTGCCGACCGCTGGTCTAGACTCTAGACATTTACGATGTTCACGGCATCTATGTTACTAAGAAAGAACTATAACGGACCCTGTGTGCAAACCAAGCGAAAGGTTGAAAATAAGATCAAAATTACTTCATAATATTTTGTAAATTATTATTTTAAATTTTTTTATATAGTCTTCTATTGAAAGTATGCTTGAAATCAAATGTTACTTAATAGTATTATAATATTTCAATTTAACTTTTCCAACTTTTGCAACAGCACAAAAATATAAAGCGCCATCTCTAGTGAACTTAACACAACTAAATACTACAAAGTCTTATCAAATATCAAGTAGTTCCACAAACCGCGCTAGGTGTCACTCTCAAAACTTCACTACTAAATTTTTGAAAGCCAATTAAAAAATGAAGTTGTAAAATTAAATTACTGGCAAGTCGCACGGCTTGCATTATTTTATCAAAATAATTCTACTTTCTCGTGCCTTATCTACTTTTCATCGTAACCACGTTGTATGGGAATTCTGTTTGAGTAAAACGGTGCGCAACGGTAAAAGTTGTGTCGTACCGTCAACAATTTTAAAATTAAGTATGCTTTTAATTGGTCTTGCTCCAGTTTGATAAGCTTTTAGTTTTTACATGCAATGATACGGAGCAAGTTCATCTATACTAATATTATAAAGCGGAAGTGTTTGTTAGTTTGTTTGTTTGTTTGTTTGTTTGAACGCGCTAATCTCAGGAACTACTGGTCCGATTTGAAAAATTATTTCAGTGTTAGATAGCCCATTTATCGAGGAAGGCTATAGGCTATATTTTATCACGCTAAGACTAATAGGAGCGAAGAAATAGAAGAAAATGTGGAAAAAACAAGGGAAATAATTTGAAAGGGCTTATCTCACGAACTACTAGAGTTATTGTCTGTTATTTGGGTCAGATAAGAAGTAGACCACATGAAGGATCATAGGCTATTTTTTGTAGACTGATTTGTCCGTGAAATATCTAATTTACGCGGGCGAAGCCGCGCGGAACGTCTAGTCTATAATATTATATAAAACTCAAAGGTGACTGACTGACATGGAGATCTATCAACGCACAGCCCAAGCCACTGGACGGATCGGGCTGGAATTTAGCATGCAGGTAGATGTTATGACGTAGGCATCCGCTAAGAAAGGATTTTGATCAATACTACCTCCAAGGAAATAAAATAGGCGATGAAAGTATGTATGAAACATTGTCAATTTTAAACCGATCGGGCTGAGACTTTGCATCAAAAAAGCTACTATGACGTAGGCATCCCCTAAGAAAGGATTTTAAAAAATTACACTCCTTAGGGGATGAAATAGGGGATGAAAGTTTTTATAAATTTTCTTGGACTTTCGAGTTTTTGAACTGAAATTATTAAAGATTTGAGCTTCTATGATGAAGACGTTCGCTTAAATAGGATTTTGATAAATTCAACCCCCATGGGGATAAAATGATGATGGAAGAATATGTATATTATGTATTAGTTTGAACCTATCAGTACCTAATGGAACGAATAAATTAAGACGAACAAATAATTGAGTATTTTGTGGTCATATTGTTAAGTGTCTACCTGTTGCCAATATTTATGTCGAGCAAAAAAGGCCAAAGAAGCGTTTATTGTATGAGAGCCCCCCTTAAATATTTGTTTTATTTTGTTTTTAGTATTTGTTGTTATAGCGGCAACAGAAATACACAATTTGTAAAAATTTCAACTATTTAGCTAGCGAAGCTCTTGAGATACAGTCTGGAGACAGACAAACAGCGAAGTCATTGCAATAGGGTCCCGTTTTTACCCTTTGTATAAGGAACCACAAAAAGGGGAAAACTTAGTACCATATTCACAAAAGTGGTGACCTGATGATGGGATCCATGAGTAATCGAGGGAACTCTTCAAAATTCATATGGAAACAATTTGTGATTTTGGTTTTTTGAGAAGCATACTCAGCATATGCTACCAACAAGCAAGATTTTGCATCAAGGTATACCATGGTTCCGAAGGTGCTGAGAGAACTCCTGACTCCTTATAGATACGAGTTTGGGGGTTTCGGCATTGTTTTAAGAATGGAAAGCATAAACTACTGCAAATTATATTCATCATCATCACAACTATTACACCATGCATCATCAATCATCATAATTATTATGACCCTACTATTTGTAGTTTTCATAATCTTTTAAATTGAGTCTCGAGTTTGACTAGCGATTTTGAAACATTATTTTGTTGTTTTAAAGTACATGATTCCAATTTGGTGCTAAGGCCAAGGTTACCAAGGCAAGGTGGTGATAGATAAATAAAATAAATAAAATATCTTTTTATTCAAAATAGGTAATCGACGGAGAGCTGGCGACCAAATCGGTCATGTAGCTTCAGCTGTATTAAAACTCCGTTAGCTACTTCCCTGAACAACCCTTTCTGATAATCTGCTAATCTGCGTGCTGGCAGGCCGTGGGCGGTGGGTGTGGGCCCACGGCCTGCCTGCTAGTAGGGTTGGGAAAAATTGGAAAAAAATGTAGTTTGCGATAATAATTTATAATTTTTTCATATGGATAATGATGAATAATCGGCCAAGTGCGTTCCGTACTGGTATAGACCGAAAGTAGACAAAAAATTGTGTTTTTTGTCTAGGAGCCCCCCTTGGGTACGGAACACTAAAAATTAAAACTGCAACTAATAAAACGAGTTTTAGAGCGTGTATATTTTGTAAGCAATTTTGTTTACTTTGTAAGAGTTATCGACTATAAAGTCATAACATTTACAAATGAACCATAAAATGAAACAAAGTTTACTTTTCGTAACCGACAATAATTGCCTACAAAATGAACGGAATGTACAAATTGTAATATAACGATAAATCCGTCAATGACCTGAGTAACACGCAATTATTATGAAACTGTTTGGCTTGTAATTCCATGCCTATTTAGCCTATCTTATAGTAAATAGTTTTATGTTTCAGTTTTAGTAACGAAATATTTTAGGGTTCCGTAGCCAAATGGCAAAAAACGGAACCCTTATAAATTCGTTATGTCTGTCTGTCCGTATGTCACAGCCATTTTTCTCCGAAACTATAAGATTTATACTATTGAAAGTTGGTAAGTAGATGTACTTAGTCTGTGAACCGCATTAAGATTGTGATACAAAAATGGAAAAATTAATAAAAATTTTGAAAATAAGGTTTTTAATATCATTTTTTTTTCTAACCTGAATAGTTTGCGAGAGAGACTCTTCCAAAATGGTAAAATGTGTGCCCCCATCTAACTTCTAAAGTAGGGGCATGATAAGTCTAAAAAAATATATGATGTACATTACTATAAAAACTACCAACGATAATTGGCTGGAACGAGATGTAGCACGTAGTTTTTTTTATACGTCATAAATGGTAAACCTTAAATTAACTTTCATTAAATCAACTGAAATATAAAAATACCTAAATCAAAAACCTTTTAATTTCATAAAAATAAACCTTATTGCTGCTGCGGAACCCTTCATGGGCGAGTCCAACTCGCACTTGGCCGGTTTTTTAAATTAAGATTATTAAGTTGGGGCAGCAGCGCGAGCGGTTCAATAGCTTATGTTTTCAAAAACTTCAGATGAGAGAGACATGACTCTAACATCGTCAACATAAGGTCCCCCAGGGGTATCTACAAGATGTACGGTTACCTGGGGTGCACCTCGACTTGCAGCACCTCCTCGCCGACGCTCAGATTCTCCGGGATGCGCACGAACTTCAGGTACTCGCCCGCCGGGTAGAAGTTGCAACCTGCGCACGAACATACATCATTAGATAACCCTACTTATTACAAATACGATGTTCGTTTGTCAGTCTATCCCTAAGGCCGAGATTCTCTTATCTATACCACTGTTAACTAAAAAACTTAAAAGTTTGTTTGCTTATTTGTTTGTTTAAAAGCGGGAATCTCAGGAACTACTGATCCTATTTGAACAATTCTTTTTGTGTTGGGTAGTCCATTTATCGAGGAAAGCTTTAGGCCAGCGGTCACCAATTAGTTTCGCTCGGGGTCCACATTAAGAAATAAAATGACCTTCGCGGTCCACACATTAAAAAAAAAATTAAACCAAGGTAATTACGGAATTTACAAAGGTATTTATTTACTGTATATCAATGACAAAAGTGTCAATTTTTGTAGAGCAAATTATCTCTCTGAAGTTTGGAGTGAAATTGGTGCAAGCTATTGATATTAAATCCTGGAGATGTTCATCAGTAAGTCGAGACCGAAATTTATTGTTAACGAAGTTCATCTTCGAAAATGCTTGGTCCGCACACAATGGATCGGCGGTCCGGATGCGGACCGCGGTCCGCCATTTGGTGACCCCTGCTTTAGGCTGTTATAATATTACGCTGCGACCGACGGCACCGAAGAAGCAGTGGAAAATGTCAAAAAAATCGGAGAAAATGTTCATCTTATGTGTTCACGCTGACGAACCATTGTTATCGTAAAACATTACCGTGTCACATTCTGTACTTATGATTATTCAGACTGAATAAGTACTCGGTCCATTGTTATTCACATTCCACACTTCCTGACCTGTCATCGCGGCTTTCATCTCTTAACCCCGAAGCCGAACCGACAGTAGGAAGTCTTACATAACTCTATTCTACACATCAATTGAAATGTAAGTCATCAGGCCACTATTAGCAATTAATTTTCTATCTGTGTGGGAACTAGGAACAGTTTAAGTAATTGGGTTTTGTCCACTCTCGATGTTTCACTTTCAACTGGGGTCAAAGTTTTTTTTGTCAAGTGACTCATTATGCCTCATTATGGATAATGTGCTATTGCAATTATTAGCTTATTATTTTAAACAATTACCGAACATTAGAATTATTGTAGGTATTTAATGATCCGGCCATCAACGACCGTTTAGAAGTCTTACCAACGAATCAATCCATACTAATATTATAAATGCGAAAGTGTGTCTGTCTGTCTGTTTGTTACCCTTCACGCCCAAACTGCTGATTTTACTGAACAGAGAATGCCCAAAGGTGGTACCAAAAAGTTTCATGCGTTAATCTACAGTAGTATCTCTCTAAAAGTGAGTGCACAATAATATCATATCAATTCGATTTTAAAAATGAAATCTCAAAAATTGTTTGGCTTGTTTCATTGATACTTACATAGTTTGATAATCGTTACACTTAATATAAACTGCGTTATTTTATACCGGAATTACCATTGAATATTTCGTAATAAAATGAAATCTTGAGTTTCCCGAACGTTTCTATATTCCACTAAGATCTTGTAAGAAACCAACAAAAGCAAAACATCAGTATAATGTTCGCTTATTATAAAAGTCATTAATATTGTATCTAGTACATAAATTTAACAATAGCTATTATACAAAATGATATCATATTTTATAAAACTGAAAGTGAGTTAAGTGATACTTAACTTCCACTTTACTTTCTTGTCACTTTTATTGACTTTCCTCAGCTAAGTAAGCTACCGACGTAAATGAGATGTATTGAGTGAGAAATATGACGTACCAATCCTTAACTTTTCGTCATAAAACGTATTGTCATAATTTTAGCGAAATTGTGTGTGTCGGTCTGTCTATACCGTCGTAGATCGCAGCTCCCGAACGGATTAATCAATTATGATCTTCTTATTTAGCATGATCTGAACGTGGTTTACATGATACAACAAATTTTTCCTTTGAGGTTTAGTTTAACCGAAGTACGCTCAGTAAGGGCGCAAAATAAATGATTGTTCTTTATTTGACTTCATATTTTATTTCATAAGCACACATATTTTGCACACGCTAACACTTATGTCTACTTTTTTCTCATACAAGAAGAGTAAGTACAAGAAAAAGTTTACAAAATCATCGCATTCCAACTTGTAGTGACTAGAAAAAAGAAATTGTTTATTTAACGTTGTTTGCGCAGTTTTTGTTGTGGTAATTTAAAATTTCACGGCAAATCAGCGGCGAGTTATTGAAAGCAGAGCGGCTGCTGGAGCGTGGACAGTAAGGAGGACATTTCCAACGATAATACAATTTTAACGCTCGTAGGTCTCACTATAGAATAGGCTAGTTTGTAGTTTTGTGACACCTATAAGTATCTGAAAAACTGTCTACAATCTTACATAATTTTGACTAGTGCGCTTGTAGGTAGCGGTGTAAATCTAAGGACAAAAATATAAAGAATTTATGGACGACTAAGGATGTTCGTTTATATTATTTGGTATAGCATATATGTTTTTAATGAATGCTGATAACAACTAACACACTGATAATACTAATTATACGTCTTTTATTTGATGAATACGTCTTTTGAAACATCGATTTTCTAAAGTAAATGCATTATTTCATTAGCTGTGTATTTAGTCACTAATATTTACTAATTAAGAAGTTTACAAATTACAGCAGGAAAACTTAACTACTCTAGTTGTATAATGTGGGTAGTACTGTAAACACAATTACTGTTCCCATCGTAATATTGTAATCTCATCACAATAATTATTATGATCATTTCGTCAGTGATGGTGCGCCGTGACCGCCTCTGTCACAATCTACGGCGAATCGCCCCATAGCTGTCGCAAGCTTCGATTCTGTTATGCTCTATTCATATTTAGGTCTATGCAGATGCAACACATAATTCGGATGACAGACAGCAAAAGTATTGTTCCGTCATCTGAGAAATTGACGATTGCGTTATTCTATGCGGAATGTAGAGACGTTTTTGTAAAGGCACAAAATGGATTGCCATATTTATTACGTTGTACTTGTACTGGGAGAATCTTAGGGTCCTGGCTCGGCTGAACCTATCTTAACTATGAAATACGTTCGAATGCGGTTTCACAAGCTTTCAAATAACGTTCCAACGTCCATCTTTAACACCGGTTCTTTTTGCCAAGAACGCGTCTGGTTTGGAAACTACCAAGTAGTTTCCAAACCAGGCACGTTTGACAATTGTTGTTGGGTCAAGATTATTTATCGTGACTCAAGAAGTAGGAAAATTATTCTAGAATAATTTGTTCCAAAATTTGCAAATTATAGTAACAATAAACTTGGCTATGCCCCAGAAACTAGAAACTGTTATTCTCATTTCGGGGGCACAGCCAAGTTTATTGACCAAGCAACAAGATAATATAATTAATCATAGATAAAAAAAATTCGCAATCCGACCAGAGTAAGAGCTAATATTGTTCATTTTTATCTAATCTTCATCTACACATGAGACTTGCGAAATTCGAAGTAGGCTGGGCCACGTGTCATTGATCTCACAATGGGCCGATAAATCAAATTTCAAAATCGAATTCCTGTCTAACAATAGGCATATTTGTGGTGATGGTTATCATGATGTACAGGTTCCCAGCATTGTCCGCGCGCAATTTGTCTGAGCCCAAGATGTGAACTATCGGTGCATGTGCGGCGTGGGAGAGGCCTATTGATGGTACAATGCGTGTAATTTGACGATTCTGATCCCCTTATGTATCTATGATCTACGCCTTACGGTTATGGGTTTATGGCTGGCCAACTGGGGTATCAGCGATCAAATATGCTTAACAACATAATTTGCTTAGTATGGTTACATAGTGCGTACTATGGCAGTTTTCTTTTTAATTCAAAACAACCGCTTTAAAGTTTAATGTATATTATAGAATGGACAACCTACAGACGCAGTTTTAATCTTTTACTGTCCCTTTACTACCTTCCTTGCTATGCAACCTTTAGTGCAGTTTATAAAAATATACATCAGATTATTTCAATTCATACTAGCACACCATAAGATTCTTATAATGTGATACAAGATCCAAGATATTGGTCTACCGCCACGGTTAGCTATTTTACAGGCTATTACATCCAATCCACTGTCAATAACCATACACCGCGGGAGCCGTGCAATCTCCGATATCCTACGAGATCAACTATTATGTACTTGACGAGAAAGTAAGATTATAGTTGTTAAGATAACGGGAAACGGGCCGGGTGGAAGTACTTGTAGGAAGTGTCGAAGAAAGCGCTGCCAACGAACCTTCAGGTAATTACTAGTCTAAGAACTAGGCAATTAGGCATTACCTCATCACTTTTGTTTTCGCTGTTTTGCATAGATCGGATCATTAATACTAACTACCTAGATTGTTTTACTTCTAATGTGCATTATAAAGTCATTATACAGTAGTCTAATATGTTTTATAACCAGTAGCCTAATAATTATTGTATTTAATTTTTTTGTTAACAAAATTTCCTTTTTCCTGTCAACCTAATTATATTACCGAGAATACAAATCCTTGGTAATTAGGTACTCTAGTTTTTCGATGTATTTAACTTCATAAAATCAGATTTTGCTAGAATGTAGCCTAATCTAATTTTATAATAGATGCATTTTGCATGTTGTAACATCGGTGGGTAAAACTATTTTCCAAAATTTTCTTTCATAATTATTACTTCTAAGATGTTGCCTTGGATCAACAATGAACAAAATACGAATTGTAGAAACATACCAAAGTAATAGCTTGTCTAGAAATTAATCTGTCGCTGCTTACTTTACGCCAAGCTATAGAGACAAAACTTCCGGTAAGCTATTGGTCACTTATTAGGCGATTGTTTCGTAACTCGCAGCTTCATAACGTCTAATATGATATTATCAGAATTTTACAAAAAAGTAAATTATATTGTTTTCATATAAATTGCACAAAAAGCCTACTTGCGTAATATTTGATCACTTTATTGTAGCAAAGTGTTAAAGACGGAAGCATTATCCAATTAAAAAAAACCTCAAATTTGCGATAATGTCTCGGCTAAATTGAAAGCAAAATCTGGTGGAGTTACTTAACAATAATAATTATTGTCAAAAGTACAATCATAAGTTAAGGAAACCTTTTATCTAATGTTAATAATTGTTACTTTCATATTGTTTGATGCAGACAAGTGTCTGCACTCTGCAGTGTCCGTTCAGATTGCAAAATCCGTCTTGTAAGTTGTAATGATGACGTCAAAAAATAGACGAACAAAATCGTGTAGGTATGCGGTTGTTGCATTTTATCATGCAGACCTTTTAGCAAAATCTAGTCCTGTGTTATGTTTTACAGTTGTCCATCAGTAGCAACATCAAAGTCGCTTTGAACAAAACTCTTTTTACATGGGGAAATTCCTTTGCGCATCCCCAGCTGGGGATTGGGGACATCGGCCGGGGTAGGGACTCTCCAGGGCCCTGATTCACAATGCGTAATTTGACTCGGATTCGAAAACTTCACCGCGCAACATCCAATAAGCGCTCGGCGCGCTAGGCATTGACCAATGATCGCACGGTAAAGTTTCCGAATCCGTGTCAAACGGGAATCGTGAAACGCCCTGCAGACATGAGATCTACCCACTAAAATCCCATGCTGCTTCACTTCCCGCTTATGGCAAACCCTAGTTCTGAACAACCCTAGAGCAGTAATTGATGTAATTACATTAGACAATAATTGCGCGACCGGATCCGGAACCGAAGTCGGAACAAAGCGGTTCTCAGGCGATCGTATCGGGCTGGGTAACCGGCAGGGTTAAGGTAACCAGATAGGTTGCGGTTGCCCGTCGCTGGTTACCTCAGCTTATGTAAGATATTAATTTAGCTAATTCAAATGACTTTCAGATGTCCGCCATTGAATTAATAAGATAAACTGAGCTTACATCCGCTTAATTCACTTGCATTCAAAAAATTTTTTGTTTACAAATAATAAATACCGTCGCGTCCACTTATCTACCTATGTAGACAAATTTTCAAATCTATGTAAGTCTACGAATAATAAAAACTAAGAAAAATTAACTCCGTCAAAAAACATGTTCTACAATACTTGACAAAAAAACCTAGGTACACATTTTTTCAATACATTTACAATATTTAGGTGGCCTTCAGCGGTATCAGGCTGACGTTACATGACAGTTCGAAAGGAACCAAATTTAAAACGGTAATAGTATTGGTTACGTCGCGCGTAGTTACGTTTCCTTAGTTTTTAACCGACTTCCAAAAAGGTGGAGGTTATATGTTCGGCTGTGGATATTATTTATTTATTTATTTATTTATTTTTGTATGTTCAACGATTACTCCACCGTTTGTGAACCGATTTTCAAAATTTTTGTTTTGTTCATTAGGTTTCCCTCCAATTTGGTCCCATTTTCACAAAAGTGGTGATCTGATGATGGGATCCATGAGTAATCGAGGGAACTCCTCAAAATTTATACGGAAACATAAAGTGATTTTGGTTTTATGAGAAGTATCCTAAGCATATGCTACCAAAACGCAAGATTTTGCATCAAAGTATACTATGGTTCCGAAGATACTAAGAGAACTCCGGATTCCTTATAGATACAAGTTTGGGGGTTATGGCCCTGTTTTAAGAACTGAAAGCATATGCAAATTACATTCATCATCATCATCATCATTATTACCACGTCAGGGTCACCAATGTCACATGGTTGTATATGGATACAAATTGTAATAAGATACGTAGAATATACGCGATGGTTTACTAGGTAACTAAAAAGAGTGAAATAATAAGTGAAATAATTTTGAAGTCGGTGCCAGTTCCAAAAGTTTCAAATATTATTCTGTCAGAGAACTGAAGATTCAGCTATCTGGTACCGACTTCAAAATGATGAAGATTGAGTACAGAAATACTTGAGGTTTAGCCGAATTCGGAAAAAGGCACTACTAGATAGGAAAAATTATTTAATACTTTTTAGTTCATATTATAAGGATGTTATTATTGTTTTTACCTTGGAAGTCGGTTTTAATTTTTTGTTAAAAATAATTATTATTATTCGTAGGTGTAAGTGCTATATGACACCCGCAATTGCATTACGCCATTATTATTTTTAAACAAAATTTTTTAAACCGACTTCCAAATCTCAAAAAAAAAATTTGTTAAATAATTGTTATTATTTAAATAGTGGCTTTTTCAGAACTCTCCTATAATAATTCAACGTTTTCTCAACTCAATCTTCACACTCTTGCAGGCGGTACCGGCCAATTTAAATATAAGTATCAAAGGATTTAGGCAATTTTTAAGGCTGGCACCGACTTCAAAAGTGTAAAGATTGAGTAGAGAAAACGTTGAATTATTATAGGAGAGTTCTGAAAAAGCTACTATTTAAATATGTAATAACAATTATTTAACACTCTTTTGTGAGTTGGAAGTCAGTTTACAATTTTTTGTTTAAAAATAATATTTTTTCTCTTTTTAGATTATAATATAATCTAAAAAGAGAAAAATTATGTACTTAAACTTAACTCTACTCCCTCCTCATGGATTCCATTTGGATCTCTTATGGATTTTCACTTTTCCGGGATAAAAAGTATACTATGTCCTTTACCGAGGCTTAAAGTAAAGGGCAAAATCAGTTCTGTGATTTAAGCGTGAAAAGGTAACAGACTGACAGATTTTCGCATTTATAATATTAGTATGCATAACATAATATTTCAAGCTAGCTAGTTAACGTAACACGTTACAAGTTCTCCGTTGGAAGATTTCTTTCGAGGATCTTAAGCATATTCCTACAATAGCAAAACAAACAATTAACGTAAATGCCGGTGCGGATAGTTTCAAATTAATTGTCTGGACTTGTGATTAGGCTGCAGATATTCCGTTCTTTTTTTTTCTCCTCCCAATGTAGCTTGAAATTACGATCGATAAAGATAAGAAATGCATTTCAATACTTTCAACTGCCCGTACAGTTATCGGTTACTGGTTTTTAATTATTGCAATTATTGTTATGAAATGACTTTGAAAGTACACTTTTAGTATTTCGCAAATACCAGTACCAAATTTAGAACTTGATAAAAGCTCAATTTTTTTGTACACAACATCCGTGGGTAGTAAGTAATTAGTAGATAGATGTGGACATTGCACTGTATAAGTTTTGTTTCAGTGTGAATTGGTTTTACAAGGACATTCGGCCTCCGGTGGTCGACCTTCAGTCTACCGCTTTCATAAGATTTATTTAATTCATGGATGTAAAATTGTTACATTTTTATCTCCTATCTGTATACGATATACTACTACCTGTGAAAGATACTTTAAATTGCCTATTTGTTTTCTTTATTTCTTGCCAGTTTTGAGACTTATACAAAAACATTCATACCGCCGATCACAGAAGCTCCTCTTCTCTAAAAAAATTTTTGTAGTCACAATGAAGTGCAAGTGCAGTATGGTATAAAGTTATTTTCTAAACGTTTTGCATGTTCTGCTACGGATGTAACTGGAATTCGCACTGATGGGAAAGACAAGTTCGTCGCGTCGGTTCCCAGCCCATAAGAGTGCACTTTTCGCGATACGATAAATCGGAAGCACCATTATGCCTAGGACAGATTTACGATCTTTCAATATTTTAATTGTGATCCATGTAGTACAACAAAATTTGAAGACCAGACGTGTACATTTCATACCAAAATACCGCGGTCAGGCTGAAACAATCTGTAGTTGTATTAGATGTTCTAAAACCAGGCTCATGAAAGTTTTCCGAAGCCATTAACTAGGGCTATAATGTCCCTTTTACGCCTAGCACAACAAAGATATATATGTCTTTTGTATCGTATCGGTGCGATATCGTACCGCGCGTGTAAGCCCGCTAAGGCCACGTCCGTAATTCGATTTAAATCGCGACCGGTCGGACAACTTTCGTTTTCACCGGCACATCTCTACACTTGTGACCGTATTGAGTAATAGTGATGTAACAATTAGCCGAACTCGCAGCGGGAGATTATTGATTTCTAATGATAACGAGTGTGACGAGCGACGCTTTTAGCGCTTTGTTGTGCTACGTAAGGCTATAGACTATAATATACCAGATAGTTAAGGCCTGATTTTACCCATATATTAAATACTAGCTTTTGCCCGCAGCTTCGCTCGCTTTAAAAAAAATATATTATATACAATCTTTCATACCCTATTTTATCCCCTTAGGGGTGGAATTTATCGAAAACCCTTTCTAAGGGGTTGCCTACGTCATAGTAGCTTTATGTATGCAAAGTCTCAGCCCGGTCGGTCTAAAATTGACAAAGTTTCATACAAACTTTCATCCCCTATTTTAACCCCTTGGGGTAGAATTTATCAAAATTCTTTTTTAGCGGATGCCTACGTCATAACATCTACCTGCATGCCAAATTTTAGGCCGATCCGTCCAGTGGTTTGGGCTGTACGTTGATAGATCATCATGTCAGTCAGTCACCTTTGAGTTTTATATATAGAAAATGAAAGATCTTTGATCTTTGATATCATACCGCAAGTCCTGCCCGCCCGGTTCTTGTCCACCGACCGGTCACTTTGGTTTACGTTTCGGGTAAACCTGAAGACCTATACAGTTGATTTGCAGGTTAAACGGGGCAGGTATGTCGCACAACTGTGTAGGTTTGCTGATGAAGTCATCCTGAAATACCAGGTCCACCATTCACCCTCTTACACCTCCTATGTTTCGTTCCACTAAAACACCGAGTTCGAAGATACAACTTGTCAATGTGACATATTAGAATGATATGCAACATGGATGCGCCGCACCGCAAGTCGCAACGCAATGAAGCAAGGAGGCTTCACGATTGTATTAAGTTGGTTTCAGTTTTGAAGCCACATTTCATTTTGGTCGTCGTTTGGGAAATCGGAACTGCGACGTAATGCGTCGCCACGCCCATAGCAATTATCCAAAAATATGGTTCAACTTTTGGTTTAATAGTTCGTGATAGTATCACTATGACATAATAAACTGAACCACAAGTTAAAATGTAGATGTAGACACAATAAAAAGTGTACCACGTTATTTCCAGTAAGATCTAGAAACCGGAATGCGTAACAATACTTCATACGTTCCCTCGTGTAACAAAAACGCTGACAATCGATGCGGAATGGTTCTGGGTTCGCATCGTCTGCTGCTGGATGTTACACTTCCCGGGTTTTTGTTGAGGTCAATCACCTGTACGGCGATAGGGAGATGTGTGTATGCTATATATAGTAACGCCTCCTTGGTCTAGTTTATAGCTAAGCTCTGTGTGGTGTTTTATGTAAAAATCTTGATTTCAGGTCTAACAGGCTGATATATTTTAATTGATGTCAAAAAGATCATGAAGTTTGAATCTTTTGATATCTATCTGAAAGCTTTTATTGTCAATACTACGAACATTATATAAATATGCTACGTTCCTGAATATCCGAAGCCCCTAATATTCGTTTGGCTTGTAGAATTTGTAAAGATTAGCTTCCGTCAAACTTACATCTATTGCGTGTAAATTAAGCAATATTTTATCATTTTACATTTATATATTCTTAAATGTAAAGTGATAGCTCTAGTCTCTCTAAAGGTCTTACGTACTGCGTGCAGCGTTGCTCTTTTAAGCGGAAGAAAGTAATGTTCACCTAATAGTTATGATTGTAGAAATTAGAATGTTAAGTAATTACTCAAGAATCGTCTACGAGTGACGAGTGATGTTACATTCACAAATTGTTATCGGTGTGAGTAAATATTTTTCTAACTTAGCATTCCAATTCACAATCAGTACATTGATTCACAATTCCCGTTCGGTTTGAATTTGAGAAATTTGCGCATAGTTTTTGGCCTAAGTAAAACCTAGACTAAAGACTTATTAGTCTCGTGACTAATCATTGACTCCTAGCTGCAGCTTTCCGATTTGAAGACATCGTGTAGTAGGTCAGGCTCTTGTAATTCGATTCTTTTTTTTTTTATGAAATAAGAGGGTAAACGAGCAAACGGGTCACCTGATGGAAAGCAACTTCCGCCCATGAACACTCGCAGCATCAGAAGAGCTGCAGGTGTGTTGCCGGTCTTTTAAGAGGGAATAGGATAATAGGGTAGGGGAGGGTAGGGAAGGTAATAGGGGAGGGTAGGGAAGGAAATAGGGGAGGGTAGGGAAGGGAAAAGGGTAGGGGATTGGGCCTCCGGCAAACTCACTCACTCGGCGAAACACAGCGCAAGCGCTGTTTCACGCCGGTTTTCTGTGAGCCCGTGGTATTTCTCCGGTCGAGCCGGCCCATTCGTGCCGAAGCATGGCTCTCCCACGTGAGAGTGACATTGCAATGATCATTCTACCGAATAATCATTGCAACAATGTCAAGCATCATTGCAATAACATTATAGTTTCTTTGAAGATTCTATGGCGTCTCGACATTATAATCAGTCTTCAAAATTCTATTCTCATAAATTATCAAACCTAATTCAAACTTTTTCTAATTTAAATAGATACGCCAAGAATTAGTTTATAATATCACGACGATTCATTTAAAATGCAATGAAAACAATATGAAAGCATACATTGAATACTCAGTTAAAAAATTGTCGACACTTAATGTATTTAATACAAACATTTTAAACAATGGAAAGTTACAAATAACACACGACTGTCGAATATCGCACGCCCGCCACTCGCTACTGTCTCCGCTTACGAAAGTGCGAAAGTGCTCAAGGTCGTACTGTAGACAGTTTACACGGCACTCACTCACACCTTATTTGTATAATTAGCTTCTACATTTTGTAATGTCGTAAACCATTAACTTAAAAATCTTATGAACAATTGTAAACAGCGCTTCAGCAGAAAGTGGTAAGCAAGTCATTGCAGATATATTTCACACAATATAGACACCATAATAATATGAGTAACTCAGTTGGTGAAATGTAGTCCAGCCCCTACTTTTTCTATTATAACAAAAAAAACCTTTCCCGGGACTTCCACTTTAGGTACGCCAAGTCACAAAAAGTCTTGACGTGGGAGAGCCATGCTTCGGCACGAATGGGCCGGTTCGACCGGTGAAATACCACGGGCTCACAGAAAACCGGTGTGTAACTGCAGCGCTTGCGCTGTGTTTCGCCGAGTGAGTGAGTTTACCGGAGGCCCAATCCCCTACCTTTTTCCCTTCCCTACCCTCCCCTATTTCCTTCCCTACCCTCCCCTATTCCCTTCCCTATTCCCTCTTAAAAGGCCGGCAACGCACCTGCAGCTCTTCTGATGCTGCGAGTGTCCATGGGCGACGGAAGCTGCTTTCCATCAGGTGACCCGTTTGCTCGTTTGCCCCCTTATTTCATAAAAAAGTAGCATGTCATTATAGGATTTATAGGCAATTAAATGTCATGGTGATTTTACGTTTTATTACAATGCGTATACGGTGATAGGTAGAAAGTACAAATGCACCGGGGATACACTGTATGTGTATTGTGTAATGTGGGGCATATGACACACTAATATAGAGAGAACTGCATTGTATTGTAATTATTTATTAATGTGGAAACTACTACATGAAACTCTATTTATTATGCTCTATATAGTAAACTGAACATGAAACTCTATCCGTATCTTATATCCATATCTTTGGAATGGATTTATTGTAACGAAGTCAAAGAAAAATAAACAAAATATAGGAACGTTATCTCTAGATGCCAACATAGTCTTTTGCCTTCTTCAATAGTTTATTTCTTTCCAAATAATATTTATATGTGTACTTTGTTATCCACGCACCTTGAATTCGCGACACTGTTGAGCTATTGGTTTAATTTGTTTTGAGTTCGATTAAAAAAAACGATGGCCTGTATCGTCTTGCGTAGGCGTACATTAGGAAGACACAGAATACAGTCAAAATCTGTTATAACGACATCGAAGGGACTACTCATATTTAGTCGTAAAAACCGATAGTTGTAACAACCAGTGACAGGTATTAATAGGAAAAATAATATATATATTCGTGTAGGAAATTAAACCTCATTTTGACAACAACACATAACAAAATCTTTTTGTTTGCGACATGTTACAATCAATATATTTTGGTGCGTCTTGTGTAAATATATGTAACAAACTGACTTAAGAGATATGACGAAGCGGGCCTTGAGGCTACGGCATGCATGTGCTTTGTTTCTAAGAATTACAAAAGACCCTAAACTTTGTTTACTTTTACGATAATAGGGATTGACCATTATACTGTGCCAGATGTGGATACTGTTACCTATTCAAATTGTTTACAATACAGCTGAGCCGGTCGTTCTACAGATATAATTCTCCGAATTATTAACCAAATGTGGTCGCTTAATGCGGTACGTCGTAGTAAACAATGTCGTAAAAACCAATGTTTTTGATGAGGCGGTCATATAGCATTCATCCAGGACCTTTGATTTTGGTCAATTTAACCGGTATGTTGTTCTAAACGATGTCGCCATAAACGGTTTTGACTGTATGTTACGTAGGCATCTCGTGCTAAGGAAACGGTATGAAAGCAGGTACAAAGTTAATATCTGCGTATAGTCTTAAAACAGGAAGCTAACACTAATCTAATGAACACAGGTCGTCACAAAGGTGGAATGTCCTCCCGCGGCGTGGCGTCAGATTGCACTTACAGGAAGTATTGAGTGTCCTACTTCCACCTTCCACCTTCCACGTTCTAAGGTATCGATGTTAGAAATTATTTAAGGTTATACTATAATAATTAATTATTATGATTATAGGTTATGTAGGCACCTCATTCGAATGAACTATGGAAGAAGTTGTCAATCTGCTAGTTGTTTTCATTTTCTTCTTCGTGACTTTTTCGTGAAAACCAAATTGCCCATTGTCCTTTAGGCAGTATTGTCTTTTCTTTAGTTGGCTAGTAGTTGGCTAGTAAATAATACATTATTTACTGGCCAACTGAAAAAAGGAAATATTGCCTAAAAGACAATGTATACCTACTATATTAAGATTTGAAAAATTAATTACATAAAGGTACATCTTTATGTAATTAATTTTTTAATCTCTATATAGTTGGTATACATTATGTAGTTTTCTTTACCGTTTCATGATCAATTTTATAAGACAGTTGAATGAAACAGTGCGGTATTGCTGCTACAAGAAGTGGTACAATGGTACATTTATCTAATTGTGATCACACATCGTGAGAGGCTCGCAGGTGCGTTGCGGATTACCGACCACGTAGACCGTAGAAATCGTATGAGAAAAGTCCTATACAGTCCCACGGCCGACATACACCCACAAGCGAACTTACACCCTAAATCAGCACATTAAAATTCATTTTTGCATCACAAAAGTGAAAGAGTGCATTATATTGTAATCTTTATTTATATAGCAGTAGAGACTAATATGCGAGTGAATAATTTAATTTGTCGCAGCCTTAATTAATTTAAGGTGAAATTCATGAGAGTTTGTCTGTCAGTTTTTAAATTCTAGCCGGTGAAAATATATTGTTTAAATACGTGTTTAGAGCACAGGCAAAAAAGTTGAAATCTTCACCACCTTATGAGTTATGGTTGATTTCACCATTCTTAGTAAATACTGATTTTTATCTTGGTTCGATAGGTTAAAAGCGTTCAAGTTTGGTGTCTATAGTTCAAAAGTTTCAAATATTAAGGGATATAAAATATTTAAACAATTTTAATATTGTGCACTAAAGGTTCCACCGCAAAAGTGCAAAATATAGTCGATCTTTTGACAGAGTTTGAATTTACATAAAAACGATTAAATTTTGTGGATATGTCTCTATTTTGCGTACCCCAAAGTCGATACTCGGATTGCTAATAATGAAGAAACCTTTTTGACTTTTTGTCCTCCGTGCGTACGTGGCTTTAGGTTTCAAAAATTTCTATGATAACTAAGTTAATAACACTTCCATCATTCTGAACCATTTAATTGCTATTTCATAATAATCGAGTTTATATGCTAACATAACCTCAATTATTATATGTTATAAATATTACATAAGGCGATGCTCACACCTGATCAGACGTCAACTTGAGGTCAATGATTTAATGTTACAGATAATATGTTACGACACAATACACAATTAGTATTCATCATGACTGATGACATTAACTTAGTTTAAAATGCTTAATTTGGGGTCAGAGATCTTAGTGTAAAACTATGTTACTTTTAAGTTTCATCTCGTTTAAACTATCGAAGAACAAAATTTCTTCTATCCATGCTTAGCATTCATTCAAACACTCGTCTTGATAATTTTGTTGACTTGTAGACTGTAGTAACAATATTAATATTATCTATACCAGGAAAAGTTATCATAGAATTATAACCTTTAGAAGAGGCATTCCATACAATCGTCAGCGCGAAAATGTGTCACCCTCGAAATGAGTGAGCTCACTCATCTGAGAGTAGTGTGCCTTAGGACGCGGTGACAGTCGGACGTGTTTAATGCATTGATTACGTAAAATATGCATTGAAAGCGTGAATGAGTGAAAGAGAAAGTAGTATAAGCTATTACTGTAAGACAAAAAAGGACGACAATATTTTCTCGATACACATTTTGCATGCAAAAACATTGCCACAGTTTTGATGGCGTATGCCATATCCAAGTATTGACATCGTTGAAAGTTATAACAAAATAATATGATGTAATCACTAAAACTACTAGTAGATTACAAATACCTTATGAAATATGACCTGTTAATTTCTTATTATCCGAGATTGTCTCTGTCCCAAAGTTGATATTAAAACAATGCATGTCACCTCAGTTGTGTAAACGTAAAAAGTGTGCAGTGAAACCGGCGGGGCACAAATAGTGCATGAACTGTCAGTTTCAAAATCGTGCGAGCGTGCGCGCGCCTCGTGCGCTCCACATGCGGCGCATCTACACGCTGGGTAATCTTTGGTATCAGCGAGACAGATCTACTTGCTCACGTGTTTTGACTCTCTGACCTTAATTTGTTTGTTAAAACGATTTCTTTTTCTTGTATCTAGATATAACTCGGTACTTATATTATTTTGAGAGTTGTTTTTGAATAGCACCAAAAATTTTACATTTTTGTACCGTTCGTAACGTAAGCTGTGTTGTCGTCTTCGTTTATTGGTCTTGAAGCTCTGCAAAGTAATTTTAAATAACTTTAGATATTATTGTTAATTATTGAAATTATCAACTTCCCTTGTTGTAATAAGTGGAGCTCCGAGGAATCGAAGGCCGAGGCCCGAGGGCCGTTATCAAATCTCAAAAAGTACCTGCCCACTCCATCTCGCGATATTCTAATTATTACATCCTTGGAACTCTCTCGAGGAGTATACTTGTATCTTTTAATGCAAAGTGTAACTTTCCGTTAAATTCCACAATGTTGTTATTAATAGACCTGTTAGTGAGCTAAACGCTCGCGTGCCGAGAGTCATTAGCAGCGACGATCTAGTTCGTCCGTCACACGATTACCATCGCTCCACATCCACTGACACCGTGGTGACAACAGGAATGATAGCAAGTTCAAGAAGACGGGTTACTTGAATGGATGCTCACTCGAAGACAGAAGGAATACTTCATTTACTAATACTTCATTTTCAAGATGTTTAATAGTCCATTGAAATGTTACATGAGCTTTGCATTTATTAGAGGACGCAATTTTATTTTTGGGACATGCAGTGACCCCCCTGCATGTCCCAAAAATAAAATTGCGTAGATAAAAAATAGAAGCCTAACCTCAAGTTTGTGGGGTCGCCACCCTTGTCCCCCGGCCGCCATCTTGAAAAAATGGGTGACAACACTATTTTCGCGATATTTCGGAAACTATACGTCTTACAAAAAAATTGTGAAAACATAATTTGTTGAAAATTATTTTGCCTACAAATATGTTTATATAACTTTTAACCCTAAATAAATAATTAAAAAAGTTATAAGGAAAAAAGTGAGAATTTTTTTTGAAAATCTTCTTTTTGTTTTTTTACAGTCTGCCTACTATACTGTAGAGCATTTCAGGCCTACTTTTTTAGCAGCCATACATGCTTCCACAGTTTCCTTTGCATCTGCAGAAAATAAATTTCATGAGATCGGAGGGGGTATCGGGGGATCTTTTCCTCAAAAGATCATCTACAAGATTGGTCTGAGGTAAATTTTTTGTAAAATGTATTAAATAAAGCTAAAAAAACAATAAGAAAATGTATAAAAAATTCTCACTTTTTTTACCCTAAATCAAGTGTGAAAAAGTGAGTGGGAATTTTTTATGAAAAAATTCTGCGCGTCCCCACAAACTTGAGGTTAAGCTTCTATTGACCCCCCCACATGTCCCAAAAATAAAATTGCGTCCTCTAATAAATGCAAAGCTTGTGTAACATTTCAATGGACTAATGTGCCCAAAAGCAAAATTAAAGGTACAAGTTGAAACCGAGCGACACGTGACAACTGCAGACGACGTATCGTCGCGACACTACTGGTTTCTATGTATTTCTATGAAATTCCCTCTGCAGCTAGCGACACGAAGCTAGCGACACTTATTCATAGAAATACATAGAAACCAGTAGTGTCGCGACGACACGTCGTCTGCTGCCGCTTCATGTAGCCGGCTTCCAACTTGTACCTTTAAGGTTTTTTTTTTGAAAATTTAAGAGACGGCTGTTTCACACCCTATGCTTTCCTGTCAATGTTATTCAAGTAACTTATTTTCATATCCCTGCCCCGTGGCAATGTCATCCCTTGGATGTCATTGTCACAACATCAGTCTTGTAAGTTGTAGGTATGTTAAAATACAAAAATAACTTTCCACAATATGATAAAACTTTCGCCACACACTGGCCCAAATTTAATGCACGTCAATTGTTAATTGATAACGTCATTACTTGCCTTACATTTTCCGCGGATAAGTCACAGAGAAAGTGCGGCGAGACGCAGCGCTGCGGGGAAAGCCGCACGACCTCTGACTTATTAGAGTCATTAGCATAGGGCGGGCGCATATTTAGCGTAGTGTTACAGTTTATGTTATGGTTTTCAAGTTTTAAATTTATGAAGACTTAATATAAAAAAGTTTACTAGCTGACTCGGCGAAAACAAGTGTATGAAAAACAATATTGTTCTACTGGTAGAACGAAATTGTTTTCATACACACGCATCAAAATCGGCCCAGAAGTTCCGGGGGGGTTTAGCTACAATACAAAAACCGCGACGCAAAGATTTTATTTATGCATCGACACGGTAAATAGATGCATAAAAATATTCTATCAATGTGGAACTTACAAAGAAGTTTTAATATTACCGTTTACATGTAGAGGTATATCTCTTTGCTTTAACATTTAAATTGAAAATAATAATTAAAGTTATGAAAAGCTTTTGTCCTAGTCCATCAAGTGGTCTATCTATGTGGCGATTGCTACAGCTATAGTTGAAATGCTACACAAAGTTTGCGCTAGTCCTTAGCTACAATGATGCATAATATATTATTATGTAGTTAGCCAAAGTCGAGGATTTCGGTACTGCGGCTGTGTGTGTGTGTTAGTATGTTTCAATTTGTATGTGTGTGTTACGGCGCCAAACAGACCGTAGTGGAGTATTCATGAGATATTGTAGTTTATGCTAATGGCTGTGAGCACGGACACTCAGTGAACACATACCTGAGGTAAATTATGTTTACTCGTTCACTTTTTTATTCGTATCAATTGCTTTCCAAGTGGTCATTGGTTTCATTGATAACACATCAATTTATGTAATTTATTGTAATCACTCCCGGTCTATTATCAAGTCATAGGAGCTTCTTGCAAGTAATTTCTTAAAAAAACCGGCCAAGTGCGAGTCGGACTCGCCCATGAAGGGTTCCGCAGCAGCAATAAGGTTTATTTTTATGAAATTAAAAGGTTTTTGATTTATTTTTATATTTCAGTTGATTTAATGAAAGTTAAATTAAGTTTACCATTTATGACGTATAAAAAAAAAAACTACTGGCTAGATTTCGTTCAAACCAATTTTCGTTGGTAGTTTTTATAGTAAAGTACATTATATATATTTTTTAGACTTATCATATACTTTAGAAGTTAGAGGGGGGGGGGGGGGGGGGGGGGGGGGACACATTTTACCACTTTGAAAGAATCTCTCTCGCAATCTATTCAGGTTAGAAAGAAATGATATTAGAAACCTCAATATGATTTTTGAAGACCTATCCATAGATACCCCACACTCATAGGTTAGATGAAAAAAAAAATTTTTTTTTAAATATAAAAATATAAAAAAAAAACTACTTGCTAGATTTCGTGCAAACCAATTTTCGTTGGTAGTTTTTATAGTAAAGTACATCATATATTTTTTTTAGACTTATCATGCCCCTACTTTAGAAGTAAGAGGGGGGGACACACATTTTTGCACTTTAGAAGAGTCTCTCTCGCAAACTATTCAGGTTAGAAAAAAATGATATTAGAAACCTCAATATGATTTTTAAAGACCTATCCATAGATACCCCACACGCATAGGTTAGATGAAAAAATTTTTTTTTTGATTTAGTTGTACCTATGGGGAGCCCTAAAATTTTTAATAATTTTTCGATTATTGTATTAAAATCTTAATGCGGTTCACAGACTACATCTACTTACCAAATTTCAATAGTATAGCTCTTATATTTTCGGAGAAAAGTGGCTGTGACATACGGACAGACAGACAGACAGACATGACGAATCTATAAGGGTTCCGTTTTTTGCCATTTGGCTACGGAACCCTAAAAAAGAGCTATTACTAACGAAGATTTATCGTATAGGGATTAGGAATTATAGTACAGAGAACATACTGATACATACGTAGCATGGATATGCAAATGTCGGTCCTGCGCAAGTCGTGTCGGTTATCCTTTCCTTGGGTGACAAGAGTATAGAAAATATCTCGTGTATTGCATACACTTGGCCACTATAAATATAATTTCTGCGTAGCTGCCCTGGCTTTTGATGTAAAACCAACCAACACCAATTTTAGTAAAAAGTGTAAATTAAGGGTCAATTCGGACCGCAACGCGTTACGCGATGCGTAGATGCAATTCTAAATTCGTACAGATTTGACAGATTAGCAAGACGTCTCACGCAGTTGAAATCTGTCAAATCCATACAAATTTATTAATGCATCTATGCGTCGCGTTGCGGTCTGAATTGACCCTAAGTTACCTAAGCTAATGGAACTCACCTGCAGCCAGGCCGACCGCCACACTCAGCAGCACCACCAGTGTCCCACTCATTGTCACTACACAACTGTCACTCACTCGGCACTACACACGAGGGGCACGCATCGCGGCTACGGTACCTGAAAAAATAAATAGGGGTAGTTAGAGACATAGGATTTATCAGTAGCATGATTTTAGTTTTATTATTTAATGCAACTTCGTTGCTTGTTTGATCCAGGGCTCGATGATGACCTCTGTGGCTCATTTGGTTGTGTGTGTGGCAGCTCAAGCCGGGGGTCGCAGGTTCGAATCCCGCCGACGGAATAAAATGTTTTCAATGTTCCCGGGTCTGGATGTGTATTAAATATGTGTATGATATAATAAAAAAATCTTAAATATATGTATAGTATAAAAGTATTAAATATATTTCCGTTGTCTGGTACCCGTAACACAAGCCCTTCAGTTACTTAGCACGGGGCCAGACTGACGTGGTGTGAAGCGTCCATAGATATTATTATTATTATTAGGGCTACGATTGTCATTTGTCATAGCTCGGATGTCGTTTCGACCGCTGGTTGTTCTTACCCGAGCTTCAGACTACATAGTGTGTGAGCTCCCGATCTAGACACTCAAAACAGTCTACAATCAAAGCAATATTGATAAAAATTATGTACGGGGTACTAATGAAATGATAATATTTTTTTGTGTTTTCAAACAAGTTACCAATCATTTTAAAATTGTTCTACATTATGATTTACCATCGAACGGTACGGGATCTAACCCGAGCCACGAGCGGCTACTCGTAAAACGTAAATATTCTTGCTCGAATAAAATCTCACTTAAAATATTAAACGCTTTAAAGTAAATTAATTTATAAATCAGTATTCGGAAGAAAATACAATATGAAGTAACAAACTATTGTACGATTACATTTTATAATCATATAATAAACCTTCTATTATGTATGTTTATGGCGTAATAAATAAGAAAATATTCGTAAAATTGTAAACTAGGTGAAAGCTGGTAATGGTGAAATATGATATGAAATATCTATTTCACCATTACCAACTTTACATAAACATTAGTTTTTGTTAAAATAGTTTTACAGCAAAAAAAAGTATGAGAATATTATTATTTTAATACCTGAGCTATGTACCCAGATTTAGACTTAATAAATTCTTACAAAAGAAATTTTGCTTATAATATAGAAAGAGGAAATGTTTCTTAGTTTATTTGCATCTTACAAGTTTTGAAACTGAAGCAATTCAGATAGATATAAGAAAATATTTCAGGGAAGGATTTCACGAATTCCGGATGATTCCATTTTGTGCCAAAGAAATCGCGGGATACATCTAGTACAGAATAAAAAAAAATCAAAATACATTGAGATGATTCTTAACCCTTTAACTTCCTTAAGGCACCTAGAAATGAAGGGACTTAACAGTCTGAAGCACAATGTTTCGGCCCTCTACGCCAAATTATGTTAACGTAGAGGGCTGATGTTGACGGGTCATTGCCCTGCGATCGGCGCAGGCGCAGCACAAGTCAGATCTCGGTGTAATTAGCTGTGATGAACCGCGGCGGATACGTAACGGCGCGGCGCGCAGCGGTACCCGGCTTCTCTGGGGTTAGCAGGAATAACATCAGACAGATTTTATTTCAAGTCTCAGATGAATTTACCGACGACAAAACAAATAACTTAAGGCAAGAGGAAATTTGATGGGTGTTGGCTTTGGGGTAAAATAATGTTACAAGAATTGCAAATTTCAAACGAAAGAAATACTTATACCTGGTAGTATCCACAAAAAACTAATAACAAAATTGACCATAGTTTTATTTTTAAATAAAACAATAAAGTATAAGATACTAGATGACGCCCGCAACTCCGTTGCACCAAAATTCGTTTATCGTGCGGGAACCGTACATTTTTCCGGGATAATAAGTATCCTATGTCCTTTCCCGGGACTCAAAGTATCTCCATACCCAAATTTCAGCAAAATCGGTTCAGCGGTTTGGGCGTGAAGAGGTAACAGACAGACAGACAGACGGACACACTTTCGCATTTGTAATATTAGTATGGATTAGCATTGAAAAGGATTTAAAAACAATTAATTTTATCCATTAAAAGACGTTTCACGAGACGAATTATTAGCTATACATAATTACAATTGTACAACATTTGACATTCACGAGAAAGTTAATTATTGACAACATAACGTTTCTGTCAATAATTGTTGTCGATTGATTAAATATTTCCAAATAGAGGTAGGCCCCTTTTGTGTCAAGAGCTTAAAATAATATTTAAATATTAGGAAAATATAGCTGACCTGTTTATTTCTGCAAAGTGAGCCTATAGTTAATTTGTACTAAATTCAAAGAAAATAGGCGACTATAATTTTAAATTAAGCCCTAAAAGATTGTCACTTAATTATTAATTTTGTATAATCGTAATAATGATATTGACATAAATGACATAAGTTTTTTATGTTTAAAGATTTTTCTGTCGATATTATCTATTCATATATTGTTCTGCCATATGATACGAAGTTTTTGTTTAATAATAAAAATAATAATGCTCGAATATGTAGTTAGGTTTAATTATAATTGTAGTGAGTAATAATAACCATTTGTAATAACGACCGTTAAATATGCAATGTTTTATGGAAATTGATCTAACAGTTAACTCCAACTTGCATAAATTTAAACTCATCGTAGTGGAGATGTATCGGGTAAATAGTTTTTATACAATACGTAGCGTACTGCCTTTTCTAGTACAGTTGACTCTGTCAATCAATAAAATCGATAATATTTTTATTGTAAACAAAAGCCGGTGTTTAGCACCGAAACGCCTTAAATTGATTTTATAATTAATTTTATCCTTCCAGCAAAAGTTTCAAAAAATAATAAACATTTACTTAGACTTATAATTAAGATAAAGTATCTTAATTATATCTAAACTGTTTAGTTGTTGTTGTAAAACTGTAACGCTGTTCAAGTGTCAGATGACCACGATTTATGTTGAACAAATGAGTGAAAACGGAAATCTATATACGAGGGCAGCACTGAAAATTTCGGGAATCAAGGAAGTGACGCAACATTACTATTTAAAAATGTATTTATTGCTTTTCGAAGTATTTTCCGCGAAATTTGACACATTTTTCCATACGATGGAACCAATCATTGAAGCAACCATTCCATTCGGAAGTTGGGGTCTCCAAAATGGCCGTTTTGTAGGCGTCCACAGCTTCTTCAGGTGATGAAAATCTCTGACCACGCAATTTATTCTTTATTTTAGGGAAAGTATAGAAATCATTAGGGCTTAGGTCGGGGCTGTATGGCGGATGGTTTAATAATTCTATGTTTTCTTGCTCTAAAAACTCCTTTGTTCTGTGCGCGGTGTGAGCACTCGCATTGTCGTGATGGAGGATGATGCGGCGGTTGCAGTTCTCTTTACAGAGTTCAGAAACGACCTGTGGCAAACAAATGCTAGCATACCATTCTGCATTAACCGATTTTTGTGCCTCAAGAGGAATAGTCACAACATGGCCGGTTTTGGAGACAAACGTGGCCACCATTTTTTTTGCAACACTCCGTGAACGAACAATTTTTGTTGGCTTTAACTCATTTTTGAACACCCAAACTCGTGACTGATTTTTTGTTTCGGGTTCGTACGCGTATATCCAGGATTCGTCACCTGATACGATGTTGTATACAGCATTTGAGGATCCTGCGTGGAATCTTTCGAGAGTTCTGATATATCATAATTTTTTTTAACAAACATACACACTAGGAGATTTGATTGACATTAAGCCTATACACACGAATTGTATGTACTCTTTTATTTATGGTTGAAGTCTGTTGTCAAATTGAAAATAAGTTTAGTTTTTTTTTTTATTGAATCCTAAATACTGCATTAGATAATCATTACACGGCCAGTCTGTCATCATTTAACTTTATTAATCTGAGCCTGTCGCAGGAATTATGTCTAAAAAATAATAAAGTCAATATTTTGATAATATAATATTAATAGAAAAACGTTGAAATTTGAAACGTATAATTTAATTTTTTATTTGAGGTCGAATTTCGACTATTGGGCGATCTCCAGTATTAGGAAAAGTGTATCTATTCAAACATAATGGAAATGTCATACATGACATTTTATTATCAACTGCCAATATATTTTTTTCTAAATTAAAAAATCCAAGTCACTGTTAGCTAACGCATTTTGTAACTGACACATTACACAAATTAACATGGAGCACCGAGCCGCGGCCAATAACTCACCAATTTAATGTTTTTCAAATAGATTTAATCTAAATTGCGCAATAACTTTCTTGTTAATGACAGTTTTGCAACCGCGGCCCGGAGTACCGGCGCTTTCCCCTATTTCAGCCATTTATCTATATTACATCGCGTTTATTGTTCTACATTAGATTACTGACATAATATTTAAGTGTGTTTCGACATTTTAGTGACCTGCTCGGTGGCAATGCATTAATTAAAAAATATATATTTCCCTTGGATCGTTCTATTGCTAAAAATTCATTTAAATTTGCAGGATGAGAGAACCTTACGTCTCTCACTTCATCTCTTCGCTATTTCTTATATATTTTAATATAAATGAGATAATTCTAAGAAAATAATAAATCACACAATATTTTATTACCTTATGCATATTAAAATATATATTAGTGATGGCGAAGAGATGAAGTGAGGCACGTAAATAAAACATTGGTTTGAGCCACTAAATAGTGGCTATATAAGTGGTCAGTATAGTGCAATAGTAATAGTTACAACCTTCTGCAGTAAACCAGCGCGTAGCCGTCGCGCATTCCGCGCTAATCTGTAATAGACGCGCCGAACAAAAGACATCAACGCGCGCACACCGTCCGCGTTCTATGAGATTAAAAATATTGTAATGGTCAACCCACACGTACCACAACCACACCACATCGCAACGGCAAAATGCCGTCAAGCAGTGGTTACGTGTGCATGGTGTTGCTGCAGCTTTTTGTAGTTGCGTTGTGGTACCGACAAAATGTCGACGTGGTTGCGTTGTAGTCGCGACGCAATGTGGTTACGTACGAAAGTCAATGAAACGGAGGTGGAGAAGAGCGCGGGCGGTGTGCGCGTACTGTAATTGCATCAACGCAACGTTGTGGTTGCGATGTGGTCGGCCACTAGTTCGCTTGTGGTTGCGATGTGGTCGGTATCACACAAGTGGTCGACAACGACTGCAAAATGTGGTAAGTGTGAATAATCTAGTTCATTTACAATACGAAATATACGCCCGACCACGTGGTGGTTGTGGTGTGGTTGTGGTTGTCGTGTGGTTGTGGTACGTGTGGGTTAGCCCTAATGGATGCTATTGTTTTAAATTATTACTTTTGATAAAAAAATAAGTGTTTTTTTTTTCAAAATACTTGTAGAATGTGCAAGAAGAATATGTTGATATTTAACGATGCAAAAGATGCAATTTTAAATCAACTTTGTATGCTCTATAGTCTATAATATACAGTACTGTGTAAACCTTTAAAAAAATGTCTTCAGTGCAATTTTAAGCTCAATTTAAGCCTACCTCACCTATAATTATATTTCAGAACCTTCAAATCAAAACATAGTCATACCGTTTGAACATACAATTAAATAGTTTTGCTCTACATAGCGTCACACTCGCGGTAGAGTACGGTACATCATTCAAATTTAACAAACTGTACCGCACGCTCGGCTGACAGAACTCTACCTCCTTAATATTCGGAGAAGTCTAATTAGCTTTTTGAATGAGCTTTTACAGTTGTTCTCCTAAAACACACTGACCTAATTTTTCGATGTAGGTCATAGATAGATGTAGTTTATTTTTATTTAAGGTTTGATACTTTTTTTTTAAACAATTATAGGAAGATAAGAGAGGATGAGAGGATTGTTATTTAACTAAGTATATGCGGTGTTTAATCTTTGATTACTACTTCTTAGAAAACTTTAAAAATATGTTTTATTAACTAACTAATTACGTACTTAATTAAATATTTATTACTTATTAAAAAATATTTATTATTTATCTAATATTCACCTCTGTTATTAAATATTTATTAAGTTACGCCAAACTGGCGAGCAACCTTTTTACTTAAAATAATAAACGATTAGGAAGTTTTAAAATGGACGAGAAAAACTCTGATCTTAAAAATCTTCAGATTTCTAATCTTTCTCAGAAATTATAAACGTTTGTAGAGCAATTAGTTATAAAGTCAGTTGAAAAGGGCAATAAAATTATGAGGTATGAAAATGGAATGGTATCATAAAACGTAGAAAGTCACGTACCAAAATACTTTATGTTAATTATAGCTCTTTCGCGCTGCATTTGCTTGAATAAATTATATTATATTTTAAATTGCTAAGAAATATTTCATATAAAGTTATTACGATATTATGTTTAATGTAAATATTCTTGTAACAGTTATTATTAAGATTATGGTTAATTCTTTTACATTAAGCTCGAATGAAGCTAGTACCTGGTTCAATTTTTCAAGAAATGTAATTTTCTCGAAATGTCACGTCGTCTTAAATATACGCTTAGTAAGTTATATTGAATAATATTATCATAATGAAATATTTGAGGAAAGTTTTGCAGAGCAAATATAACAACGAAAAAAGTCATTTTCTTGATTATCACTATTTAAAATTATATTTTTCTGTCACCAGAAAAAAAAATATAATCTACACTGTACATTAACAATAACTTTGAAAATTTTATGATGATTTTTATAATGAAATGACAGCAATCCCTAAGATTTTCATCTAAGCCAAACAACAAAAATAATTGTAAAAGCTCACTTATATCTGTTATCATCCCAGTGTAAATCCCGTAAGCACAGACACGCTCCACTAACTCGACATTTCCCGCGGAAACTGACGACTGCGGACTGACGGCTGCGGACTGACGGCTGGCGGCGACCGGCAGCGGGCGCGCGGACACGGCACTGACGGTGACTGCGCGCCGAGCCGGGTACTAACGGGGAGATGGTAGAGAACAATCGTAGTGGAGTATGTTGTAGACAATAAAGTTACATACATAAATTAATTTATTGATGGTTTAAAGATTATTCTATACTAATATTATAAATGCGAAACTGTGTCTGTCTGTCTGTTACCTCTTCACGCCCAAACCTCTGAACCAATTTTGATGAAATTCGGTATGGGGAAACTTTGAGTCCCTGGAAAACATGTTCGATTTTGGCGGTTTTGTAATTTTTGGACAACGGAGTTGTAAGCGTCATTTTGTGTAGAATATAATATTAAATCTGCTTTGATTGTATTTGTTTAGTGGATTACTCATGACTGAGAGAAATTCTTGCTCAAAAAAGCCCAAAATATGGAATAAGCGTTTTAGGGTCTGAAGACCCCCAAGAGTGCCAAAGAAATATACACGTATCCACTGAAAAAACAACCAAACTTCTGGCGTAGTCGTGTAAGAAAACAACAGCCGGAACCATAGCGACGACAACGTTAAATTAGGCTAAGCAATTTTTTTTTCATTTTATGTGTTAGTAGCCTGTAAAAAGCAAAAAATATATTTTCATTAGAATCTACAAATATATTTTGTCTTACTCGTTTTATCTTACATGACTTGTATAGTTAACTCCATAAATTAAAATTTTAATATTTGTTCAATTTTGCAACATTTCATGTTTCAAATAAATTAAAAGATAACACAATTTTAATGTTATTGAAATATGTAAACAATATTACAGTTTACGATCTGAGCACACTGTGGCTCCTGACGAATTTTCCTCATTACCAAACCGTTCTAAATTGGGTTTAGTTAATTAACCCCGTTAATGTAATATATAAACGATTTATTATCATAATATATTACACAGTGTTACATTATGTATTAATCCACGATTGAGTCAGATCGCACCGGTCGGGCGAGACAAAAACTGACCGTCTTCTGATGGATTTATCGGTGTTCTACTAGACGACGAATTTAATTGGAATTTATTGTGGAAAATTACGCGTATGTAATGTATTTATTGTGTACTGCACTAAAAATGTATGGTTGAATTAGCAATACATTTCTTATAACTTTTAAAAAGAGACGTTGCGCGTTCTCGCGATTTTTTAAATTGGTTTATTAGTTTTATATAATCAGCGAAGAGGCTTGAGCTGTCTGTGTACGAAATTTTGAAGATTTTTTCCTGAAAACGTTGTTATAGTCATAATCGTGGGACAAGACACTAAACTTCACATTGATTAATAAAGTTCCTTGCTTTACGGTTTTGACTATACAATGAACGGGATGGAGGTTTGGACTCATGGTGTGCATCGAGGAAACGGCCAATTAGAGGACCTTCTATCGACCATACAAAACAAACATAGTCGGTTAAAATCCATAAGGGAGTGCGTACGTACTATCAGAGAAGTTGAATCATAGGCAGGTGGCGGACCTTCGTATTTTGGTCGTGTTTTGTCAAACCCAGCGGACAGATGACGACTTACATTAAGTTGACATAATCCAGCCAAATGACGTAGGTTCATCAACTGCCTATGAATCGATTTCTTGGATGATACATTTTTAAATCAGCTTTTTTGCACTGTTGACAAGCCATTTGGTAACATGGACCTAATGTCAATGTACAATTATTGTACACCTTTAATGTATTAATCACACTGGTCTTCGACCAGGCCAGGTCAATAGGCTGTGAGGGGTCAAGTGTCGGAGAGTAATCACTCGCTCCAGGCCTCCATTAGCCTGTGAGGTCACCGTATTATGCGTAAAGTAAAGAAAATATATAAAACTAGATTTGTCGAAACTCCGTTGCACCGAAACTCTTGCCGTGACAGACTTGGCTTTGTCAACACATTAAAAAATCCGCTTCAACAGAGCTAGAATAGTTATACGCTGTTTACATATATATATTAAGGGGTATAATTCGATGTACATAATAATAAATAGGGACATTGTCGGACGTGAGAACACGTAAGTGGGTTGTTCTGCCGGGAGCACGTCACGAGACAATCACGTCGGGTCCCGTTCTGATAATAAAGACACTCACATTGTATAATATTGTTACTGTATATCTAGGTTGCAGATGATTTTACGGTTTTCAAACATTCAGAAAAATGGAGTCAAATAGTGGCAAGTCTAATATTTCATCGACTGTACCTAAAAAAACTATTTCTCAATTTCTTTGGATTTTTGAACGATTCAAAACACCAAACCAGTACTTTCTTCCACGTTTCATTAGTTTGCAGGTGTTAAGTGAATTATGTGACGTGTCAGTCTGTCGTGATGTATCGCCGTAACAGTGAACTAGTCCATATCGATTACCCCGTATTGGTTCATTACATGATAATGTATGATGATTTCATTAAAGCAGCTACAACACGCAGAATTTAAGGCGCTCCCCCTTCTATCCTTATAACTCATAATCTTCAGTATATGAACATTCCTTTCCCCGTTATTAATTTCCTATTTATGTTTATTATACTCATGATATCAGCTTCCAAAGTAATACTAATTTATTAAAATTCAAGTATACTTTCAGTATCTCCCTAGTATTTACAAATTAATTTTATTTGAAACACACGCCAATAGATCGACAATTTCAGTAACTACATATTCCCCGTTTAAATTTTTTTTAGGTCAATTTTGAACTAAGATAAGTAAAAAAAATAAGATTTTGGTGCGATATCGGCAATGCGGCAAATGTATGGTCAAGGTCATTTGCTCGGGGGATGGTATTAAGTAGGTATTTCATATTAGGGAAACTCTATGGAATGCGGTGAGCTAATTTCTGAGTATTATAGTCATTATACCAACGAAATCCCTTTATATCCACCTGCTACCCGATATTATATTGACCTTTTATATCGTCAGCACAACATCAGCCCCTGAACTACAGTGGACAGTCATATGCAGTCGGTACGGATGGCCCACTTCATTCATTACATGTTAGTAAACTTTGTCACCTAGGTGTAACATCAACATATCGCCGAATTAATTAGAGAAACGACCAAGTGATGCAACACAACGCAGTGTCTTAAGCCGCCTCTTCACGTAAGTGGATTCATCTGCTGATTTTATTGTCTAAGTCAGCCGGAAACAGGTACAGATGACGTCTGCAGTTGCGTCTGCCGACGTGAAGTGGCGGCTTAACAGATGTTGAGTGGCGTTATGTCATGTTAATCGTCCATTAGACGATTCTAAATCACGTTTGTGGCTGATAGTCTGCGGATAATATGTATGGCCCAGTTGATATAGATTGTAACACTTAGATTAAGTAATTTTAGTGAAATTGTAGACTGAATGTTGACAGACACATAATATTAATATAGGTGAGTTTATGTTTTATCTCAATTGAAAGGTAAATAAAACCGCTGAAACGATCGAGACTAAATTTTGTTTTGAAATAGATTAAGCCATTAAGCATTAAGGTAGGGACTAAGACTATAGTTTTCAACCTAAGGTTCTAATTTTGGCTGTATGTAGTATGTTCTTAATTACATATTTTCTTTATACCAGAATTAACAAATTTCGGCACAAGGAAGTGGTGAGCAACATAATATTATTCTAATGTATATAAAACTCAGCTGCAAAAGGCGTAGTGAAGCTTTATCAAAGTTTATTTGAAAGTTAAAAGTAATTTGGACAGTTTATTATATTTAACGGCGAAGCATATGCCTGCACGCACGCGGTACGCCGCGGTATAATTAAGTGAAACTCTACATTTCTGTACAACTAGAGAAATAATTGATAACATCAAAATGTCACCGAAATTTGCTTTTCTGACATTCATTATGTCAAAATATGACAACTTTCTAGTAGGCCTTTAATTTTTTTGGAAAATACGGTGACGAAAATTAGCATTTTTCGTTGAAATATGACTAGAAATTTCCCTTTTCAAAAATCTGGGGTACAACAATAATATTTAGCAAAAAAATTCTGGGAAACAGCTAGAAAATTTCTTAGAAAAAAAGGCGGTAAGTGTGTCCACATGACCATTATAAATTGTGTAACCAGGTCATTTTAGATTTATTTTGAAACAGAAGTAGATGAATGCTCGCACGTGGATGACCGCTCCTATGGCATACAGTATACACGCTAAACAACTGCTACCCTCGAATTATTTCTGTATTAAAACGAAGGCTGACCAGCACCAGCGCTAATTTATAATTCGGCTAGATGCAAAATTAAACTTGGATCACATTGATACTTACCTATTTATGAAATAGCAGACTGCAGGTGTATCCTAAGTCTAAAGTAAAGTTTTACAATACATGTAATGCGTATGGCGATATTTGCCCAAATCAACTACCCCTGGGCACCCTGGGCTCCCCTACTAAACCATGTAGGCCTGTACTGTTTCTTGTATACTATTACAATAATCATTTTATTATTCACTATGACATAAATATGTAACCGATTTGAATCCGCGACAGCCTTCAGCAAGCCTTCACCTTTCCGCTATATATTTTTCCCTTTTCTATTAAAAGGATCCTTATGTAGTTGACATAAAGGTTCTATCGAGGGTACAATAACTGTGAACAGGCCGTAACGGCTTACCCACGTGTGAACGAACTCGGCACTAGCACTTTTACTTTCGCGACTGGGCCGCGAGCGAGATGCTAGGTCGCTACTGGACAATAGGATCTTAATCTTATGTAAAAATCTTAAGCAAAAAAAATTATAGAGTTTAACTCTGAGTTAATTTTATTTTACTTGGAATGGCGGAAATGATCCATACTCGATAAAATCATACTACATATTATATAATTCTTCTGAACCTCTGTACTGAACTCCTCCTAAACGGCTGGATCGATTTAAATGTTTTTTTATTTAATTTTTACTGATAACTCGTTGCAAACTCTCCCGCGTAGATTTATAATAATAGATCTTATTAAATACTGGTGTTACTGGTATTCAGGTGTAAAATATTATGTCATAGCTCCTCGATATGTTGCTCAGATTCACTGATCCAAATATACATGATATAATATGAATTATGCAGATACAGTGAGGTTGTCAACAACTGGAAATAATTTATAGCTTTTTATCTCGATATATTTTAATTTTAAATTACTTTGACCCTTTTATATGTATATTTTGAATTTTTCGTAAACCTTCTTATTCTCGTGTCTTCTCGTGCTATATTTTGATATTTTGAAAGTTTTCCAATGCTTTTGTTTTTTTTTTTATTCAGTTGTTGTACTTTTTTAACATTACAATCTTTAATGTGAAAAAAATCGTGAATAATCACGAAAACTTGCCGCTTCTGTTAGTACCTAGTAAGTAGGTACTCACTTATATGGTCCAACAAAATTTGTCAATAGTTTTCAGCATTAATTGGCGTAAAGTTTTAAGGTTTTCTACAGCAGATTAAATATTTTAAAAAACCATTAGCAAATTGGCGTCACTGTAATTACTTTGCCAAAATATGTAGTCGGAACATCCACTGTTACTTTCTAGCGAATAATATATTTTCGTTCCCACGACATTTTGAAAGTAAAATTCCTTATTTGCAAAAATTATGAGGAAAGTGATTCTCTCTAACTTTGTTCTCTGGAAAAACTTTTAGAGTAATGTTTAGTATTTGCAGTAAATATTGTGTGGAACCTTAAGTACAGGTTCCCTAGAACATTTTTTTAACTTGATTACTATCAAGATAATTTTTCGTGAGTAGCTTCATTTTGACAAGACGAATAACAATTCCTCTGCAAAAATTCTCGAAAGTGGTAGCTAACAGATATAGAAAGGATTAAATATTTCAATTTGATGGGTCCTAAAATATGGATTGTTCTATTTGTAGGACAATGTTACTGTTAAATTATATAACTATTAAATTATCAATATACAAAATATCTGCTGGTTAGGGTTCTGTTTTAGGGTTCCGTAGTCAACGAGGACTTGTTATTGGGAACCTGTACTACTTATTACACGGCCTGACTAAAATGTTATATAACCCTACTACGCGTAGCCAAAATAAGAGCCACCATCTTCTGAAGTGTAACTAGAGAGACGGTAGTTTTGCTCCCATGTCATCCCAGTATCATTTTGAATATGACTAAATTATGGATTGCATTGTCATATTGAATAACATTTGTTTTCCATTCTTGCAGGCATGTCGCTTTACGGGAGTAGAACAATTTCTAGTAAATCCTAATGGTTCAGAAATTGTAATAGGATAGGTTCTATCCTTATGTATGTATGGATAATTTTTCTTGGCCTACTTGCAGGTCACATCATAGTTTAGATTATGGCTTTTGTGTCTAGAATATAGATGCCTAGCATCATTATACGGGCATCATTTAAAGATTTATTCACGGTGAATCAATACATCAATCATTATAATAATGCAATTTGGTATTGCAAACCCCTCCGGCGACTGTCGTCCGCTTTTGAAGTCGTAATGTCATACTTTTTGCCGTCGGGAACTTCATTCGAACAGTCTGTGTAAATGTCGTCATATTAAAAACTCAATTCCGAAAACATATAAAAAAATCAATTCCGAAATTAATTCAGCAGATTAACGTGAAGAGGTAACAAGATGGATAGACAATCAGATAAACACATTCGCTTTTATAATATTAACTACGTGACGCCCGCAACTCCGTTGCGCCAAAATTCGTTTATCGCGCGGGAATCGTATATTTTTCCGGGATAAAAGCATCATATGTGCTTTTTCAGGACTCAAAGTATCTACATACCAGATTTCAGCAAAATCAGTTCAGCGGTTTGAGGGTAAGAGGTAACAGACAGACAGATTCACTTTCGCAATATATTATAATACTAGAAGTAAGTAAAGTATAGAAGTATATGGACATGGATTATAATTTCAATAGTAGATGGTTTGTTGAATCTATCTTCCGGAAAAAAACTAAGATGACCTATAATTCGACGAAAAGTTAAATTTTTCTGTAAATTTTCCATAAATCAGATTCTTGGTGCTACCACAAAATATATAATAGTACCTTACGGTACAGAAGTCTCACTCCCGAGTTTAGGTATGATAAACGCAAGCGTCCGGTCACCGGACTAGTCTCGATAGGCTGGCACTCGCTCGACTTGTCGCACACGCAACGCACGCATTCGCGATACAAAAGTAATAGTACTCGGCCCCGCGCCGCCCGCGCCGCGCCGCTCGCTTGACAGCCCTGGCAGATTGAAGCGAGACGGCAGACAGTTATTGTACTATGAACGCTAAGCGCAATGCAAAAGGTTGAAATTAGATTGTTTTACAGAATAGTAGGTAAATATCTCGGCAATTTCGGGCCGTTTGTATGGAAGTGAGACACGCCTGGTGCTACCTAAAACTCAATGTGAAAGTAATGTGTATGTAATAAAAAAATATAACATACGTTAAGTTTACGTGGTTCTGAAGTATTATAATAAATTAGTATGTATTTAATGAAAACTCAGGAACTTGTATATAACACACTACATCTATAATCCTGCCTTTTTCGTTTTAAATTAAATAAAAAGTAATTAGATAACTATAGAAACTCTAACACTATATTTGTAAATGCGATCGCACGCACAAAATTGCGAGTTACGCGTCTATTACATTAGTATTTGTAATTCTATCAGTTTGTTATATCTGTGTCCGTATTTGGATGTCGGGAAAAACATCCAAGCTCGAATTAGACTTGCACACGAAGGGTTCCGTACTAGGTAAATAATATAACACTTTATTATTTCAGGTGCACACCTGCTGGCCGATTCTGTATCGTACATTTGTGAGTTAATCACTGAGTTAGTAACGAAACGGAGGAGTGAGTAACGGAAAGTCACACTTTAGTATAAGCAAGTGAATACAAAAGTGACACTTTCCGTTACTTACTCCTCCGTTTCGTTACTAACTCAGTGATTAACTCACAAATGTACGATACAGAATCGGCCAGCTGAAGCCCTTATCGTAATCGAGAAAAAACGGGCCAAGTGCGTATCGGGCCACTCGCAATATAGGGTTCCGTAGTAGCCCATAATGTACAAACTTAATTGAGAATATTTTTTATGGTCAATGAATGTACATTTATAATCATATATCCTACTCCCGTGAATTTTTTCACATTTCGAGAAGCAACCGTTTAGCTGGTAGAAGGGGACACTGGACTCTAACGATTTTTTCCACTTTAAAACTTCATATTTCACAAATGGATTCCTAAATCGGAAAACGATCTTTGAGTACTCGTAATATTTTTAAAAAACCTATCCAACGACAACCACACGGTGGGGTGGACGTGAAAAGTCATCCCCGCTTGATGTGTCGGGGAGGTACGAATAATAAAAACTAAGGAAACGTAACTCCCATACTTCAACCGTTTTAAGTTTGGTTCCTTTTCGCACACTAAAATATGACAAAAGCTACGAAACAACACTCAAATTTACGAAATAAAACCGTTGACAATAATTGTCACTTCTATAAATACACAAAATTGTGTACCGAATACATGCTTAAAATATGCATGTACTCGGATCTCATTTTGTAGCCTCTAGCCCTCACAAAGCTCGGCTTTCTAGTATTTTATACGCGGCTAATAGATAACATTTTAAATTGTGGTATTACAGCCACATATTCTGAGATGTGTTTCCATCTAGATCAAAAATAATTTAAACGCCTTATAGATAGTAAATGTTAACACGTCATACCTCTAATTAAAGTCGAATCATCATAAGTTCAATGTCGGTTATGAAACTATACGTGAATGAAACATCCAATACAGTTTAACTTTGAGATTATTTACATGACATTAAGCTAAGCTTCAAATTATGTATCTTTATCAAATGAATAGCCAAATAGATCTTGCTAGATTAGTAGTATAGACTAGATTATATTTAGACTAGGTGACCCGGCAAACATTGTTTTGCCATATAAATTATTTGTAATTGTAATGTAGTTCTCCCAGACCCTAGCATGGCCACAGTAGAAATGCGAAAGTATAGAAAAAGTGTGGAGATAAACTGAAGATACCGTTCCGATCTTTACCGCGGCTAGTCGCGAGTCGCGACCGACAAATAATCAAATACAATGCCACTTTATGACATAGACTATAGTCCTAAAAATTCAAATAAAACCCTACTTTATGACAGACCCGTACCAAATCCAAACCCCCCAGTTTTGGAGCTCACCTTTGAAATTTTCAGAATTCTGAGGCTACATCATATTTTATTCTCGGCAATTTGCAGTGTTTTTTAATGCCTTTAACCTAACCTACAGCGTGTTTTGTGACGGTCCCCGGCTGCTGCCGCAGCACAGTCACAGTTCTAACCTAACCTACTTTTGGACTTTCTGGATTGTGTTTGTTTTTGTTTTGGCCCCCCTTAATTTATATCGGTCGCCGGCTGCTGCCGCAGCACGCTCGCTGCGCTCGCTCGGCTTCCTCTGTGTTGTGGTCTAAGTTCTAACCTAACCTAACCTACTTTTAGAGTTTCTGGATTGTGTGTTTTTGTTTTGGCGGAGGGGCTGCCCCCCCTCCGTCCCCCCGCTTAGGTATCCGTGGTTAAGTAGGCCTTCTGTTAAGTGTTTTCATTAATAATGAAATGGAATAAAAAATATGCGCTTGATACGGCGCCGGCAGCCATTTCGGCAACCGGTGCCGGCAGTGGAGGCACTCCCTAGTAAGTAAGTAACACATAAACACCAGAAGACAGATGACCTTATCTCAAAATAACAAAAATTTTAAATGTATAGTCTGTCAAGAAAGTGAAGAAATAAAAAAGTGGCAACATCGTAGTGTCATCTCTTTTTTCTTAGATTGATTTGAAAGGGATGACACTACGATGTTGCCACTTTTTTGACAGACTATAAATTTCTCCTAAATGGGGGGGACACCCCCATTTAGGAGAAATTTATAGTCTTTCAAATCAATCTAAGAAAAAAGAGATGACACTACGATGTTGCCACTTTTTTATTTCTTCACTTTCTTGACAGACTATACATTTAAAATTTTTGTTATTTTGAGATAAGGTCATCTGTCTTCTAAACACCTCTAAAAACCACATCCTCAACCCATGTAAGCACCAAAAAATTGTGGTTTGTGAACCTTAGCCCAATTCTCTTATCTATCCACACCCTAATAAATTCAGAGACATAAACGCCAATTCACCTGTTCCAAACATCAGCAAGCAGGAAATAATATAATATATGTAAAGGTATGTGTATATACATTATTAACCGTTACTTACTATCACAGATAAACGTGAAATATTTTGATATTATTCCATCTTTTACAGATTGAACATGGAACCAAAGGCCAACTTTCATACAAATCTAGACATCTTCTGACCACCCCTTACTCATCGGACGCTATACATTCTTAAGAGGAATGTGCAAAGCTTCATTGAAGAAAGATATGTATTTAGTAGACATTGAAGTCTCTCAAGAAGGAGGTGTAGACGTGTAGAGGAATGCCATTGTGAATGTGCTGCAGTCTGCTAAGTGCAGTCTGTGTCATGTTCATTCATGATTTACATCCACTATAATAGGTATGGGTTGGAGTGTAGGTTGGAGTGGACTATCATTACTGTGTAAAGGTGTCCAATTCACCCACAGAACAAATTAAATCAATTGTAAAAATAATAATAATAATAAGTGTTAAAACTAAACATATACAGTATCTGTCAATTCCAAGTAACGTCCAATAAATAACAAAACCTCTGTCAATCATAATATTATGATACTCAATATAATTATTAAAATGATGATTAGAAATTGACACTTTTTTTATTTTTATGAAATAAGGGGGCAAACGAGCAAACGGGTCGCCTGATGGAAAGCAACTTCCGTCGCTCATGGACACTCGCAGCATCAGAAGAGCTGCAAGTGCGTTGCCGGCCTTTTAAGAGGGAATAGGGTAATAGGGGAGGGCAGGGATGGGAAGGGAAGGGAATAGGGGAGGGTAGGGAAGGGAAGGGAATAGGGGAGGGTAGGGAAGGGAAGGGAATAGGGGAGGGTAGGGAAGGGAATAGGGTAGGGGATTGGGCCTCCGGTAAACTCACTCACTCGGCGAAAAACAGCGCAAGCGCTGTTTCACGCCGGTTTTCTGTGAGAACGTGGTATTTCTCCGGTCGAGCCGGCCCATTCGTGCCGAAGCATGGCTCTCCCACGTATAACACTTTTAAAGAAAGTCGTATAAAATATAAGTTTAATAATGTAAAATATTGATTGATGTTCCCGTGACATGATACATGCCATGATGATGATTCCGTGTCACGAAGAAAAGTATTATAATTTATACATACAAGTCGCACAGATCAGTTACTTACCGTTAGAGGCGGCCGTGGGTACCGCCACAGTGGATATAACGTACGGTAGACCATCTAGTACCTTAACAGAACAGGCGCGATTTAATGACTCGCAGATTTTGAGAGAAATAGATGAGACGCCTGTTCGCATGATAGTCCTGCTCCACGACAGAGCAGGACGAAACAGGCACTTTGGCTACAAATACTCATCTACAGAGGAAATTCGTGGCACCAACCATAATCACATTCTTCAATTGGCTTACTCTAATACAAGAAGGTCATATAATTAGATTTATTTTCGTCGCAGTGATGTCAGGACTCAGCATTTTCCTATTTTCGGAGACAGAAAAAACCTAGGCAACCTAATATTTTGGTGTACGCACACAGAGATATTTTAGACAACTTTAGACAGCAACACTTTAGAATCACGTCGCGCGTTTAAATTTATATCTGTGTTACTTTGTCAAGACTCAAGAGCACGAATGAGTTACGTTTCTGTATTTAAGTGTATGGCTTAATTAATGAGTGAAGTGTGATTTACCAGACTGCTATAACTGCATCTGAGTTACGTTACTGTATACTTGTGTACTGTGTGACCGGAGGTACCGCTGCGCGCTGCGAGCTCTGTATCAGCGCGCCGCTGCTCTATAATATTTACGACAATTTACGGCGGAGCTAAAGTATTGGGTTTACCGCGATTTATGCGAGTTTGGAACAAGTAAAGTTGCTTTTATAGTTTGCATTAGAGAACCGCACATTTTTCCGGGGTAAAAAGTATAGTATGTCCCTTCCCGAGACTCAAAGTGTCTCCATACAAAATTTCCACAAAATCGGTCGAGAGGTCTGGGTGTAAAGAGGTTACAGACAGACAGATAGACACACATCGTATTTATATCTGATATTCGTACGGATGTAACAAGATTTTCTCCGAAACTTTGCTAAGACATTCCTTTGATTCTTTTGTAGCTGGAGCCGTTAAATAATGCCAAATTAATTGGTACTGTAAGTTATTGGCAGTTATTGTACCTACACATGGGCGTACCCAGGGGGGCCAGGGCCAAAACATGCCATCTGGAAGAAAAAATAAATGTCAATTTTCCTGGCAAGTGGGAATTCAAAAGCTAAAAACGTATTACCTACTCTGCGCGAAATGAAGTGTTGGAAACAAAATTTCTTTTCAGTCAGATTGATAAAATTCAATTTTCATGATTTTTTGTTTCAATATACCAGACTGACCATATTATCTTCTCGAAAGGTATGCTGACCCCCCCCCCCCCCCCCCCCTAGCTGAAATCCTGGGAACGCCCATGTACCTACACATACGCTATTAGGGTGAAGCCAAACGAGCGTAATTTGTGAGTTGTGAGTCGCAGAATTTCTGCCGCGTAAATATCTTTTCATACAAATTATGAATCACGAAATTCTGCCTTCCGATAGCTTAAACATCGCTAAGCCACAGGTGGTCGATTTTGAGTTTTTGACGTTTGATGAAACAGATCGCGAGATTATAAGTTACAATGAATATTGGAGCCTAAAGTGGGAAGAAAGAAAACTGTACGTCAAGTCAAGAACAGAAGTAGCAGTCCCTAAAAGAAAATATACCGCCGAACCAAAAAGAAAGCCGAAAAGGTCTTTCCGACTCTTATTATTATTATTATTATTATTATTATTATTATTATTATTTAGAATAATATTATTGTGTAGGTTCTATTCGATAAAACATTATTATTTTCAAAATTAGTCAAACATGTTTTATTGATAACTAGACGTTCCGCGCGGCTTCGCCCGCGTAAATTAGATATTTCACAGACAAATCAGTCTACAAAAAATAGCCTATAATCCTTCACGTGGTCTACTTCTTATCTGACCCAAATAACAGAAATTTTGCTCTAGTAGTTCGTGAGATAAGCCCTTTCAAATAATTTCCTCCGTTTTTTCCACATTTTCTTCTATTTCTTCGCTCCTATTAGTCTTAGCGTGATAAAATATAGCCTATAGCCTTCCTCGATAAATGGGCTATCTAACACTGAAAGAATTTTTCAAATCGGATCAGTAGTTCCTGAGATTAGCGTGTTCAAACAAACAAACAAACAAACATACTAACAAACTCTTCCGCTTTATAATATTAGTATAGATTTACGTGTCAAAGTGGCTGCAAAGTTGAATTGTGATAAATGCCTTTTGACTAATAGTTTAAAATGTGAAACACAAGATAACCATAACACATTTTTATGCTATAATTTTATAAGAATATTACAAGTGGGTTTACAAGACTGGTTATTAAGACTGACAAGGTTTGTAAGACTGATTCAACTGTCATTTTATATTTTAAGGTTATAAGTTAAGATTATTAAGAATTATTTCAATAAATAATAGGTTTTTAAATGTGATAATGTGAAACTCTGTTATTCATTACAATGTTACCAAATGGGTAAGGTTAAACCTTTACTAGCATTCAATTAAAATATATGTTTTAATTTTAATACTCACCATGTGATTTTATTTTGTATTTGTAATTAAAATTTAAGAATTATGTGCCTGTGATTCCTTTAATAAAGGATTTGTAATTTATGTCGTTTCTTTTGTTTTGTTGATAACGTATTTTTGTACCTCCCTTGAATTAGTCGACCCCAAATCACATAATTAAAACAACAAATACTCTACTAAAAGGACGCTAAGCTTAAAATCGTTAACGGTTTTAGGCTTAGCGTCCTTTTAGTAGAGTTTTTTTTTAAATAAAACACTATTAAAAACAAACAATAAATGCTTATGTTAAAAAGCTAGTCTATAATAACGTTAAACAACTATAGCGTCATTCTAGCTTAGGAAAGATGGTAAAAACTCAAATTAATACTAAACAATAATAACCTTAAATGCGCTTAGCGACTTTTTAGTGTAGGAGAAGCACATTATTTTATTACATAAAAAAACGGGTCACAATTTACGTAAAAATCCTACTCTAAAATATCGCTGCGGTACACTTAGCGATATTTTTGTAAAGTATTCTAAAGTAATGTAGGGGCTACTGCTGCAGCCTGCCTTACATCAATATTATATTAAAAGATGTATGATAAAGATAAATGATAATTAAGGGAGAACGATTGAGGATGATAAAATAAAACCGCTCCCTTTAATGGATAAATGATAACTGACTTTATTTCACATGGAAATGAATATGATCCGCGACATTACTGAAACTTAACGTGTAAGCATATATTTTATGTACGGTTGGCAACAACCCGTACATCCTGCGCCCCCCGAAAGATGGCGAGGTTGATATAAATTGAAAACTACATCATACAATGATACACTATAAACTATTCAATAAAAATTGTATAGAAGGTATTTAAAAATGTAAGAAGTAAAAACAAAATTGATATAAAAGGTAATAGGTAAAATTAAATTGTTGTAAAACAAAAGCGTAAATTATTTGCAAAAAACAATATTAATGTTATGATAAAAGTATGATAGCTTTAGTCTTTCAATTCACTTAATCTAACAGAACGACTAAACATAGGGGAAGTGCTTTTATCGAGGCTTAACACCGATTGTCTGATTTCACCTGATATATTTCGAACATTCGGGACACTCGAGAACACTTCACTGATTGCCTTTTTATTTAGCACATTCACATCACTAACACTAACACTGCGCTGTACTCCCGCGCCAGCGGCAGGGGCGGGGGCGGCAGCGGGGGCGGCGGGGGCGACGTCCGTGTCGCGCGTGCCGCGGGACGCCTCCCCGCCCGCCAGCTGGCGCCTCCGTCGAAGCCGGCGAAACACCACCACACCGCCGATGATGATGAACAAGCTGACCATGATGTATCCCAGAGCATAATGATGGACATCGTGCACACTAAAGTCCATACTACTAGCTGATTGTTCCTTTATTTCTGATATCTGCGTCTTTAAAACTTCCAACTCACCTTCATGGTTTTCTAACTTAGGTATATCGATCGAGGAAGTGTTAATGATATTATTCAAGACGGAGGACTGGGGTATTTCGAGCTTTTGATTTATATCTAATCTATTGCTAAAGTAGTTGTGGGAATAAATTGTAAAATCATCACCCTTCAAAATGCACATAGGACCTAAGCGTATGACTCCGCTGCCTATCAGTACCTGTGACGTAATCCCAGCTGGGCAAATTAGCCGGACACTGCATTGTTCGCAACAGGTGTACAGCCACTCGTTATCTGCGTGTAATTTTATCCAGCGCTCTTTGCAACGCGATAGCTCCGACTTGCATAGCGGTAGGTCAGTATCGCCATCGACGATGTTGACATCACAAATTGATTGTTTAATCTTCGTAGTGTAAACAGGGCTATTAAGAAAGCATAAAACTTTCTCGTTTGATAAATGCCGACATGATCGAAGATCCGATTCTGATAAAAGGATCAGGGAATCCTTGTTGATATTAAACCCGATATAGGGAAATTTTGTAGTTAATTGATAGTATTTCTGATCTTTCTTCTTAGGTAAACTTATGATCTTGTCGAGCTCAAAAATTTCGTTGTTTAGGATAGGAATCTTTACCTCAGCAATAAGATATTTCTCTGTGACTCTCGCGGCAACTCTCAGTATCTTATAAAGCTGAATGATATTTGAGCCGTCCGTCGGTAGCACGAGCTCTCTTTGCAAACGACCTGATATTATATTTATTTGATTTTGCAGTTGTTCCGGTGATAAAAAGTTTGTGCTGATATGACCTTGATTAATTTCGGTGAGAGTGGCAATTAGAGTCTCCTGAATACGTCTAATTTTGGAAATGATGATATGAGCCACTAACGACGAAAAAGTGATATAAGTGGAACGTGATGAATATTGCTTAACTTGATACACCTCAGAAGCCAAATCCTTGATATTATTTTCGATAAGAGAAAATTGTTTTTGCATAACATCCTCGTGCCTCTTCACTATGTTATACTCGGCCTCTATGATAAGAGTTTGGTTATGTAAAAGTGTTTGTAAATGATTCTCATTTTGCTGAATATGCTCTATGTCCTGCTGATACTGCGTGGCGAACCTTTCATCTAGGACACCAAATAAGGAGTTAGCAATGTAACCAACTCCATTAATTAACCCTCTCTTCTGTCTTCTGTTTAATTGATTTTTCAGCAGCTGATTAAAATGATCTATTTCGTCAAGCTCGTGTTCTAGTTGCAAGGTAATAGATTGATAATCTTTAGAAGACCCAGTCTCCTTTATGTGCGTAACATATTTTTTAATATTTTCGAAGCCTTGCCAATATATAGACATATTATAAAAAATAACAAGAGTCCATTCGTCCCTTATATGTTGCAGGTCCACGATTTTATCAAAATAAATGCTTTGATTTGTGTTTACAGGCATGATCATAAAATCCTTCTGAACTTGCTGCAAGCTCGGTGATAAAAGGAATGACATAATAAACATGAAAATAGTCATGAAAAAGTTTTTAAGGTTGATACGTCGCGGACGCCGAGACCTCGTGTTATTTGTTTCTGGAGCAGATATCTCCTGATTGATAGATGCTGGTGTCTGATCTTTTACCTCTTCAGACAGTAATGGAACTAATTTGATAACTGGTCTCTTAATGATATTATTTTTAGTTTTCAGTGATACAACTCTGACCTGTCCGTCTCTTCCAGGGTAAAGTTCCAGCACACGGCCCATAGCCCATTTTCCAGGAGGTAAGTTTCCATCTTTAATTAGTACAACGTCATCTATTTTGATACTTTTTCCTTCTTTCTTCCATTTAGATCTAACCTGTAGCTGCTGCAAATAATCAGACGACCAACACTTCCAAAACTGCTTATTGATAGACTGAACGAGCTGCCATCTCTTTGATAAACACATGGACTCAGGTTCCGTTTGAGGCTTGGTGATGATCGGACCGCCAATTAAAAAATGTCCCGGTGTTAAAACAGGATCCTCCGGATTTTCAGTGAGCGCGCAGAGTGGCCTTGAGTTGAGGCAAGCCTCTATTTGATGGAGAACAGTAGTAAACTCCTCGTATGAGAGTTTCTGCTCGCCGATGACCCGCTTGATATGATACTTTAAGCTTTTTACAGCCGCTTCCCACAAACCTCCAGCATGGGGGTGAGAGGGAGCGTTAAAATGCCACTCTACTTTCATTTCAGTGATGTTATCGAAAAATTCCTGATTGATGGTAGCTACAATCTCCTGATATTCTTTTTTAAGAAGCTTGTTGGCGCCTATAAAATTAGTTCCGTTGTCACTATAGACGTGGGATGGAACTCCTCGTCGCGAACAAAATCTCCGGAATGCACCAAGAAATGATGGCGTACTTAAATCTGATACTAACTCTAGATGAACTGCCTTCGTTGCTAAGCAGATGAAAACTGCAATGTAGCCTTTGATTGTTCGAACGCCTCGACCTTTATTCAATTTTAGGTCTACATGCCCGGTGAAGTCGACGCCACTATGAGTGAAAGGTCTGGAAGGAACTACTCTCGGTTGAGGTAAGTCTGCCATGAGGAGGTCACTTTTCGGTGAGTCGCCGAATTGGGAGGAGCTATCGCGGGTGCGAAAGCTGGGGCAAGAGTGGTTGCTGCGAAGGTGGGGTGAGGATTTGGCGCAGACTCGGTACGGAAAACGTACCGCTGAGGCTTTGCGTCCAGTTCTTGCGGCGTGGATGCGCCGCAAGAAGAAACCCCTCACCTTCCGCCTTACACAGGTGCTCACCGGGCACGGGTGCTTCGGTGAGTACCTGTGTAGGGTTGCCAGGAGAGAGCCAACGCCAGCCTGCCATGAATGTGGCGCTGCGGAGGACACGGCCCAGCATACCCTTGAGGTGTGCGATCGTTGGGCCGTGCAGCGCCACGATCTCGTGGCAGTGCTAGGTGGAGACCTATCGCTCCCGAACATGGTACGCTGCATGCTCGAGAGCGATGAGGCCTGGCAGGCGGCGGTCTCTTTCTGTGAAACCGCCCTTTCACAGAAAGAGGCCGCGGAGCGGAACAGAGAGGATGATCCATCCTCCGTTCCGCTCCGCCGGCGTAGGACGGGAGTGCGGAGGCGTCGCTATGCGAACCTCCAATAACTTCCGTCCCACGGGGCTCCGGGTCAGGATGGGAACCTGCCCGGCTTAGCTAGTCCCGGCGCCGAGGGGAACGCTTCAGTTTGCCGAAGCGTTCCCTAACTTTGGTGGAAGTCCGGTCCCTTTTGAGGTAGACCGGCCGGTCGTGGAGGGAGTCCTGTGTTAGACAGATCCAGGATATCCCTTCGTATACGGCTGAAGGCAAACCGCAGGTGGTTTTAGTGGGTAAACCCGAAGTCGGGAGTCCCACATACCCCCGGGGTGCTTCAGTTTAGCTGAGGCACATCCCCAACCCGGGGCACCCATAAAGGGTTTCCCCTGCGCAAAAAAAAAAAAAAAAAAAAAAAAAAAAAAAAAAAAAAAAAAAAAAAAAAAAAAAAAGTCTGCCATAATTGGTTGATATTTATACTGACTAAATCGACGACACTTAACACAGTGCCTCAATTCCCTCTTTACTGTAGCCATTCCACTAATAATCCAATAGTTATTTCTGATATAACCTAGTGTCAGTCGGGCTCCACCATGTAACGTAGTGATATGTGCTTGATCAATGATAAGAGAAGTAAATCTACTATGGCTACTAAGTATGATAGGATGCTTTGCGGTCCAATTTATATGTGAGTTCTTCAGACGACCGCCAACTCTCAATAATCCATTTTCATCAATAAAAGGATTCAAACTTGATAATTTGCTATTTTGATGAACAATCACTTTTGACCTGATAAATGATAAATCTTCGCTAAAATCTATAGCTTGAATAGTTTTAATGATAATATTATAAGCATTATTTATTTCCACAAGTGACAATGTTTTTGCTATGTCGGATGGTTTCCGACTTCGAATGATGAAACGTAACACCCATGCCACGGTTTTCGCAATAAAAGTAACAGAACTGTGATTATTTAACAATTCTAATATAAAGTCAACCTTATTGCAATGTAAGGCTGTGTTTACACTGCAAGTAACCTTTTTAATTTCGATATTAGGTTCTGCGTATGATGGTCTAAGAATTTGGTCAGGTTCGAAGGAAGTGAGCCATTCTGGCCCTTCCCACCACAAACGATAGTCAGCCAACTTCTTGACTGATTCTCCTCGTGTCGCACAATCTGACGGATTTGATTCCGATTTTACATAATTCCAGTTCGCCGATGGTACAATTTCCTTGATCTGTTGAACCCGGTTTGCAACAAATTGCTTCCATCTTGATTGATCGCCATGAATCCACCCTAACACGATTATTGAATCCGTCCATGCGTATATTTTAACATTCGTACTAGGCAGGGTATTCTCCACCTTCCGAATCAGCTTTGATAAAAGTAGTGCACCTGATAATTCTAGTCGAGGTAGCGACAAGCTCTTGCTTAAAGGCGCTAATTTTGTTTTAGCAGTTATTAACCGCGATGTGCGCCCGCCCTTATAATCGGTTGCAACACAATATACGGTGCAAGCGTACGCTTTTGCTGATGCGTCGCTAAAACCATGTATTTGATACGTACATTGAAGGTTACCGATGCATCGTGGGATTTTTATATTCTTGATATTTTTAAAATCTGTTCTTAATTCTATCCACTCTTGAATTATATCACTTGATAATTTTTCATCCCATGATTCCACCGTGACCCATGCTTTTTGAAATAATAACTTAGCCCTAATTGATAATGGTGATATCCAACCGATCGGGTCAAATAACTTAGAAATATCTGATAATAGTTCCCGTTTAGTATGATATTTAGGTTCCGATTCAAATTGATAGTCATATGTAAACGTATCTGATGATGGATTCCACTTAAGGCCTAACGTTTTACGGGATTCCGAGCAACGAAACTCGTATGGATTATTTAATTGGTCGCATGGTAAATCTTGTAGAAGTTGTGGCTCGTTGCTTGACCATTTGCGTAGGTTCATGCCAGCTCCGCGTAAGATGTTTATCAACTGCTTCTGCACTTCTTTCGCCGTTTCTAGATCGTTACAGCCTCCCAAATAGTCATCCATATAAAATCTATATTTTAACGCGATCGCGCCCAAAGGGTACTTTTCAGCATCGTCCATAGCCAGCTGCTTCAACGTCCTCATTGCCAGGAATGGTGCTGCCTTCGTCCCGTACGTCACAGTCGTGAGTCTATAATTTTGAAGAGGTACATCACATGAGCTTCTCCAGACCACCGATTGAAGATTTTGATGAGCCTCTTGGACCAGAATTCTTCTGAACATCTTCTCCACATCAGATGTCATCGCAAATCTATATTGGCGCCAAGATATGATAAGAGCCTGTAGGTCGGCTTGTAAATTCGGGCCTTGCTCCATTACGTCATTTAAACTCAGACCTGATGATGTCTTGGATGAGCCATTAAAGACCACCCGCAATTTAGTAGAAGTGGATTTTAAATTGAGTACGCCGTGATGGGGAAAATAATATGATGGACCCTCACCAAACTTGGTATATGGAAGCATGTCTCCTAGTTCTTGATATTCCCTCATGAAATTTTTGTAGCTGTCCGAAAATGTTTGATTTTGAGCCATTTTGCGCTCTAACTGATAAAATTGGGCAACTGCTTTCGGACGTGATGAACCAAGTTTTTCCTCAAAATTTGGTTTCATAGGAAGACATACTTCATACATGCCACTTTCCAGACGTTTTGTAGTCGAAGCATATAAGTCTTCACAAAATTGTTCTCCGGCTGATAGTGATGATGATTGTTCGACCGAGATCTCCTCCATCTCCCAATACTTTGATAAATCTGATACATTATTGATAAGCACGTGGCAGTTAAATCTCCTAACATTACCAGACAAAATCCAGCCTAGCCTGGTCTGCTGCGCAATAGGAGCCTGAGGTGGCCCTCTGATAAGTCCACTCATTAATATTTGAGAATAGACGCTGGCATCTAATAATAAATCAATAGGACGGGAAATATTATAATCCGGATCCGCTAAGTTGACATGCTGCAAGTGTGACCATGATTTTTTAGTAAAAGAGATATTTGGCAAATTATTTATAACACGTGAAATGACCATAGCTTGTGTCGTAAAACTAAAGTCATCATAAATAGAGTGACATTCAATTTCCAGCAGTCCTTTGCTCTGCTTTGATCCGTAGCCTATACCTGATACTGATGCATGATATTTATGCCGTCGGAGTCCTAACATCTGTGCCGCATTTTCTGATATCAAAGAAATTTGAGACCCCTGATCCAAAAGCGCTCGAAGAGTTATAAGAGAGCCGTCAGCTGATACAACTTTCAATAAAACTGTGGTCAACAAAATTTCTTCATTTTCTCCGGCGACGAAATTAACGTTATGCTGCTTAGTAACATGCTTAATGTCATTTTGACTACTTTCAGGGCGAACTAATTTAGAACTTGAACTACCAGTATTTACAAAAGCCTCGTGCAACAAAGAATTATGGTCACCCTGGCATTCTTTGCAACGCTTTGTAGAAATGCATGGATTATCAAAGTGCTTGTATAGACAATTCCTACAAACTTGATATTTCGCAATTGTTTGTAACTTCAACGCTGGTGTCATATTAATAAATCGCCTGCATTTAAATAAATCATGATTAAAATAACATAATGGGCATTTCGTAGAACGAGTATGATAAGTTTTACCCTGATACTTTTCGCGACTAAAATTTCTTGCAGGTTGATACGATGATGATGATGACCTTGGGTGTGTAACCAACCCATGCTTCGATGTTGTAGGCGTTAAAACTTCCCGCTCTTTTTTATGCATCGGTTCCAACGCAATAAACTTCGATTCTAAAAATGTGATAAATTCTGATAACTCAGGTAATTCTCGCGGCGCCCTTCTGGCTTCCTTGTAGTCTTTTAACGTTTCGACATCTAACTTTTTCGCTAGCAGATGAACAAGCAAGGGATCCCAGGTGTTTGTGTCCACCCCCAGGTTGTGAATCGCGTGGATGCACTCGACGGACGTGTCGTGTAGTTTTTTAATTTCATAGGCCGACTGCTTCTGAAGACTCGGCTGATTAATCAGCGTCTCAATTTGGTTGGTGAATAAAAGCTGCTTATTGTCATACCTATGAACTAAAATATCCCAGGCTGTTAAATAATTTTCAGATGATATATGCAGGTGTTGGATCAATCGCTCGGCTTCTCCTCTTACCTTACCTTTTAGGTGCTGCATTTTCTGGGCGTTCGTCAGCGAGCTATTATTGTGTATAGTTTCACTGAATAAATCAAAGAATGTGGGCCACTGAGAGTATTTACCGGTGAAGATAGGTATCTCCAGCTGCGGAGTCGATTGCTGGGTGTGAGCCGTAGATGATAATTTTCTATGGAGCCCCCGCTTGATATCCTTGTACTCCTTCTCGTAGGTGCTATATTCTTCTTCGTATTCTAAATCAGAACCTTGCAAAAAATCGTCTAATTCTAAATGCTGCGTGTCAATAACATTCCAACGACTTTTCAGATTTCGGAGCTCCTCTTCTATCTCCCACTTCTCTGCGATTTCTTCAATATTGATGCTATTAATTAAGCGGCTCAATGCTCGGAAATTAGTGCGCTGCTTTGATAATAATTCCTGAATCCTTTCAGGCGGAGCAGTCGAAGATTTATCTTCTTTAGGCTGATAGGTCAACAAGGTGTGCTTAAGGGTATGATAAAGGCTATCCATCTTCCCGAAATGATTTTCCGTAAAATATGGATTATTTTTGTCTGAACTACCTAATAAAAGCTCGTTATTCTGCTCAAATTCTACCCACAGCTCCTCGAGAGTGCTGAGTCTTCTTTGAATGTATTCCGGAGTTTTCCTACTCGCGGAATCTTTTCCGAAATTTATTTTGATACTATTAACCGCCTTGATAATTTCAACTTGCCGATCAAATATATTTTCCATCATGATAAATCAGAAATAAAATTATATTATGATAAAAAGGAACAATCTTACTTGAGTCAGCTGTGCTCGGGATACGAAACAGCAAACCTGCGAGCTGCGACGTCACGATGATGATGATCAGCGATGATGAGCAGACCTCCCGGCCCGCCAAATGATGACAGCACCCCACAAACACTCCACCAATGCACACACAGTACAGTACACCAAAGTTTGAGCTTTGCAAAAAGTCAATTAAAACTGATATTGATATGATAAAAGCATCGATATAAGTCTTGATAAAATAAAATAAGAAAGCTCAAAATTATGTCCACACACTCGCGCCGATATATTATTATGATAAAAGTTCTGATAAAAAATTATTTTCGAAGGACCAAAAAAAATATAGGTGTAGGGGCTACTGCTGCAGCCTGCCTTACATCAATATTATATTAAAAGATGTATGATAAAGATAAATGATAATTAAGGGAGAACGATTGAGGATGATAAAATAAAACCGCTCCCTTTAATGGATAAATGATAACTGACTTTATTTCACATGGAAATGAATATGATCCGCGACATTACTGAAACTTAACGTGTAAGCATATATTTTATGTACGGTTGGCAACAACCCGTACAAGTAAAATAACTTAACATTCCATAGCTAAAACTCCTAAACACATTTTTCTCCTTTTAAATCTAGTTGTTTTAAATCGAGATATTTGCTATTCGACAGTAAATTAAACGAGCTATCTTTTGATAATTCAAAGTTTTTGATACGACTAATAACAGTTAAATGGCATCACTTTAAAAAAACTCCCGCGTTTTTCGTTCATATTTCAAAACTTGGTTTTGTGGCTTAGCGATGTTTAAGCTATCGGTAGGCAGAATTACGCTCGTGTGAATCAAACAGGACTTTTGTATGAAACTGAATGCAGCAGAATTCTGCCAAACCGAATTTCTGCGACTCACAACTCACAAATTACGCTCGTTTGTCTACGCCCTTATTGCCTCCTACATTTTCGCCAAGCGAACTAAATGTTTTGCGCCCCCTTAACAGATTATAAACTTGTAATTTGTATCATTAGACAAGAAGTGCGAAGAAATGTGGTTCCTACATTGCGATCGTCTCGATTACGATACGAGTTCATACAGACATAAAAACGTAGGTATATCCGTACCTTACATCATGTTAGATGTAAGATGTTTTACGACATTAGGGTCAGATCACATTGCGAAGAAAGTCGGCGTGCATTTCTAAATGAACTTTATTTAGTTCACAAAAAGATAAATAGTAAATTGATAGATTTTTCACTCGCAGTGTCAGGCTGCCTACTGTTTCAAAGTATGTCTAATTTAAAATGCATCATCGCATCGCCTTGTCTCTTTTCTATGTGTATTGACCCTTAGATGACACATCACACAAAACATGCCATCTGTAATCTTTGAAAAACTAAATCAACTTGCATAATTAGCTAATTTTGCGATTGATACAATTATGTGACAGTAATTATGATCTTGATGACAGGTAGAGGAAAAATTAGATCAGATAACGTTATAAGTTATAACAAGTTTTTAAAACCTTCCCGTTTTGATGATTTCTTGTTCAGTCTTCATGTAAGTATCTAGGTGATTATTGATTTGATCCTTGGCTCCGATTCTTCATCTATATAAATAAAAATGAGGTTAAAAATTTTGCTAGTCTCACTAGAACTCTAGAACGGCTCTACCGATTTGGCTAATTCTAGTCTTAAAATATTCATGGATGTAGATAAGGTTTATATTCGGAGAAAATTAATACCAAGTTCACCAGGTCATCTAGATAAAAGATAACTCTCTTATCACTTTGTAAATAACACTGATCAGTGATCACAAATAGGTGAACCTGACAACGAACAAATCTTTAACCTGGAATGTCCTTGTCCAATTTGATTATGTTATAAATTTACAAATATAAATAAAGTTATTTACATAATATCATCTTCAAAGATGCTATCAAGTCACGAGAAGTGGGTTCATGGACGATACCCGCAGGTACTTTAAAGTGGAGCTGTTCTGGTCATCACTAATTATGATGAAGTGGTACTTCTCGAATCGATTAAGAGGCGTCGGATTAGCGAAGAAAGCTTGAAGGTTGCGCAACCAACCGCCGCTTCCGATCGCCAGATACTGGTTATTGTCAGTGATAGTTTAATGTGTATAGCCATTCATTCTTATGCTAATTAGTAGTATAAGTTGCTAATATCTACATAAAAAAATCGGCCAAGTGCCAGTTGGACTCGCGCACGAAGGGTTCCGTACCATTATAGAGCAAAAATTGTGTTTTTTGTGAGGGAGCCCCCTTAATTATTTATTTTATTTTAATTTCATTATTAATTATTAAAGTATAAATACAACTGAGTATTTTGTGAACATTTCGAGTGCCTACCTGTTGCCATTATTATATTCGAGCAAAAAATAGCAAAAAAAAACCCCGTTTGTTGTAGTGGAGCCCCCCTTAACTAATTAATTTATTTTGTTTTTAGTATTTGTTGTTATAGCGGCAACAGATATACACAATCTGTGAAAATTTCTGAAGTCTAGCTATAGCGGTTCTTGAGATACAGCCTGAAGACAGACAGACAGACGGACAGACATCGAAGTCGTAGTAATAGGATTGGGTACGGAACCCTAAAAAAATGAATTTTAAATTTTGTTAGTTTCGCTAAAATTCGAGAACGGCAAAACCGATTAAGTTAATTTTAGTCTTGATATTATATTCGTGGAAGTCCAGGGAAGGTTTGTATTAGGAGGTTAGTGATACGAAGTTCAACGCGAAATCTAATTATGAATACGAAAACGTCTTCCGGATTTCTCTAACTCTATTCCAATCGGCTTTATAAACTTCTTACATTTAGAAAATAGTTGTTTAAATCCCTACAATACTTACAATACCTATAATAATTTTAGAATCAAATTAGGCCTTTGCATCCGTTGTGGATGATTTAATATACAGCATTTTCAGAGCGAAGTAACCACTCCTCAAATACTGTAGTGCCTGGGACAAAATTTAAATGTCCGTATGGTTGCCCAAGCACATACGACATTCTCGCAACATAGTCGGCCTAGTCCAGAGGAAAGAACTAGTCAATACGTCTGGGACCAACCATGTGCGGGTTTCCTCACGATGTTTTCCTTCACCGTATGAGTGTCCGTATTATGTACTTGAGATCAAATCAAGCCTCCACCCGGGATCGAACCTGCACCCGCTACGAGTGCTAACCAAATGTCTACCCATTATTAGGCCACGACGCTCTTTTTAGAATGAAGCAGATAAGGTTTCCGTCTGAAGTAGAAGTTAAAAGCAGTCTTCTCTACCGCTATTGTAAACTAGATTTCTAACTATTCTATCATTCTATCTTTTGACTATTACTTCCTGACTGTCTTGTCTTACTGGTCAAGCAATCATGTCTTAAACTTCATATTGTATTTCATGTTAAAATTAGCAAACCTTTACTAGAAGCTTGTACGGATTTAACGACAGGCATATATTATTTAATACATATTGCATCATTTTCTGAGTTAATTTACTTTTATAATATTGTGTTATTTTGTACGTACAAAATAACACAATAGCATACAAGTAAAGTAACTCAGCTGTGTCACTAAAATCAAACTCGCTCCAACTCAAATGGTGTTTCGAGCAAGCGATATAATAACGCATTATTTTTAATCCCTCGACGAAAACATTTAATGTGCAAAGGTAGAAACAAATAACTATAAGTAATATACGAAAAATAACAACATTTTATGTGTAAAAACTAATTACTATAAATAATAAATATACGAAAAAAACAAATTGAATGAACTGTACAATGTTTTAGAAAGAAGTTGCTTCTCAGTAAATTCTAAGTAAATTCTAAAAAAATTTAATAGACAATTTACCATGTCTATTTAATTACGCATCAATTGAAAACTGCCAAAATAGATTAAATTGCCAAAATAAACTAATATTATTATTATAAAACCAAATACTCAATGTGGACGTTAGGTATAACCTGCCGAATGCCCCATTCGAGCGCTCCAGTATAAAGATTGTCTACGGTATATGTTTATATTATGGTATCTAGAAGCCATGATGGTTTTATGATAAGCTCATGATATAACGCATGTCGTCCACCTGTGTAATGACACCGCGGCACCGCGGCACCGGCTAATGCGACATGTCATTTGTATTTTGTAGAATTACTGCCGATGCGCGATGTGATGTAATAGTATGTAGATTATAATTTCTTTTTATGACAAATACCGAGAATTTGGGATAACGCTTCTCCATAACTGTTAAAGGATAAATCAATTCCCATCTAGGCCAGTAGCCCTAGCATGCCGACCAGTGGAAACTGTGGAGACAAACTGTGGAGATAAACTTAAGGTGCCGTTCCGATTTTTTTTCGTTCCGAAAAATTCAATTAAAATGCCACTTTATGACAGACTACAGTCCTTAAAAATTCAAATAATATCCTACTTTATGACATATACTATAGTCTGTCATAAAGTGGCATTTTAATTGAATTTTCGTCGGTCGCGATTAGCCGCGGTAAAGATCGGAACGGCACCTTAAGTTTATGTCCACAGTTTGTCTATACTTTCGCATTTCCACTGGTAGCCGTGCTAGGGCTACTGGCCTAGATGGGAATTGATTTATCCTTTAACAGTTATGGAGAAGCGTTAGTTTAGTTAGTTAGAACTAGTTTGTCTATACTTTCGCATTTCTACTGGTCGCCGTGCTAGGGCTACAGATCGCCATACCTCGAATGTGGCTTTATTTGCGCTGAATACGTGCGAGGGCTTGCACGTATACAATATACATACTGTTTAAGGCAAACTAAAATCAAAGCAATATTGGAGGTGTTCTGAAAATCACCGGGACTAGCATTTGCAGCAGGTCTCGCAAGAACATGTAAACATTACACAAAACTTTAGTTTTGTTCGGGTTGTAACACCTACCGTTACAGTACAGGGTTAATAAAATTACAATTAGATAACAACTTAGTATATTTAACAAAATTACAAACTAAAGATGCCCGGTAGGTGAGACACAAAATTTATAGTCGTGGTAAGGCCTACTTGATCGTCACTTATGGACCGTAGGGCTACTCTCCTGGTATGATGTGAATCTGGGACGCTGGAGGTACTGTGCTCCTTCTCAGCCGCAGCGTTGAATAGAAGATGGTTTCAGGAAGGAGCGTGCGATGCAGACAAATAAATTCGGAGCAGTGATCCCTGGAAACGATATTCCGTCTCAGTACACTTTCCTCGCAAGCGTCTGGCGGCCTATCCACGCGGAAGCCCAAGAAGAGCGCCCTCTACCTACAGCGGTAGCGGTATTATCGTGGTAGGCCGTCAGGAAATAATAATTACCATTTACAAAAAAAACTTAATAACATAAATTCCTATAGTAAACTAATTCAATCTATTAGAAAATGTTATATTTTTAATACAAAGCAAGTTATTAAATAGTTAAGAAATTAAATCTTAAGATAGAAATAAAGCTAAATACAATTTAGAAATATCTATATTACAAGATTTTTGATATTATTAGTACTAACTACATGTGTGCTAACAAAACTTACCCTAAGACGGGGATTTCTCCAATTCAATTATCTCAATGAACCATTAGATAGTTAATGTAGCTAATTATGCGTAGATTAAATAAAATAATGTATTTAAGCCGAATAATAGCATTGGCAACGGTCTCAAATCGTTTTTCTTTTCCTTACAGAAAACTCGAGAGCCAATATTTCAAATAAAAATAAAATACAATTCTTAATTTTAAATTTAGTTTCTTTTTTTTTAAACAGAACAGAAATTGACAATGACAAACCGAACGTTAGTTCTTCCTTACAACTAAACATGTACCTTTTTCGAAAAAATATTATGAATTATTATGAATGTAAATATTAGTATAATAAGGCAAAAATAAGTATAAAATATAATAATACTTAAAAATTGAGTTTATGTAACGTTCCGTTACAGGGTTCACCCCGAGACCCACCCGATTTGAAGAATAGCTTAGCGTGTTAGAGATTCCGGTATTATGGCCCATATCGGTCTGTATTCAAATAAGCATATTTTGCTTTATTTTTTCAACCAAGATAGCCATTACAAGCAGAACAGTTAGTAGGTACGAAGCCATTTTACAGTGTAACTTTTCCACTACAAAGTATTGGTTCTCGCGCACTATCATTACTGTTTAACGCACTGCTGCCTCCGCTAATCGCTTCTCGCCTCAGCATTGCGGATTATGTAAGTTCTATTAAATATTTTATTAAGCGCCATGACAGATTGGGTTTGAACATGGTTTTAATGGGAAATTGCGGACCGTTATATAATTTTGTGAATGACGTTTGGTTTAATTTTTCCTGCTTTTTTTTCCTTTCTGTTCTGTCCCAGGTATAATTTAAGACTATAAGAATAAGAAACAGCTTCGATGATTGTTGTGTAACACTAACAGTATAGTAGTTATAGTAAACATTTTTTGCGTAAAATCAAATTACATCAAAGTTTTATGCTGGCTTTGTGTAGCTCTTCTTATAATTAAGTACCTACCAATAAATAACGATATTTAATGTTGAAAGGACCTATGAATTATGAAGCTACTGGATTATAAGTACGGGAGCCCTAGAATATTTTTTTTTTTTTATTACTATTGTGGCGGCACCCACAATTCGCCTAACATTCCTGCATCGCGCTATCGAAGTTTTCTAAGCGCGTCGGTATATATACGACAGCTGAAATGTATCACGTGGGCTCCGGCTTGACCGAGCATACCACCTCGCTCGGTCGGAAGATCTTCCTTTGCGGCCTCCACGCATATTCCCACATTGGTGACCCTCGACAGAACACGCCTCCTTCATCATCATCACTCCCCGCCCCTCCGCACCGCGCCAGCCAGCATCGCCTCATCGGGTACCTCGTCCACTAGCTGCAATGTACCGCGGCCTGGGCGTCTCCGCATCGGCATCATCGGGCTTTCTCACTACACCGACCGGTCAGTAAGCAGAGCACATCTCTCCTGGTCAGCACGTAGCATCGGCCCCGCACGGCAGCTATCCGACTCACTGGATCCCGTGCAGCAGCTTCACAGTTCCGACTCACCGGGACTTCACTGCAACAGTTCCGACTCACTGGGACTTCACTGCAACAGTTCCGACTCACTGGAACTCTCTGGCACTGGCGACTCAAGCGACAAGTTTCAAGATTCGACCTCCGGTCTTCGGGGGGGAGTGATGTGGCGGTACCCACAATTCGCCTAACATTCCTGCATCGCGCTATCGAAGTTTTCTAAGCGCGTCGGTATATATACGACAGCTGAAATGTATCACGTGGGCTTCGGCCTGACCGAGCATACCACCTCGCTCGGTCGGAAGATCTTCCTTTGTGGCGGCCACATAATATATCCCACACTATCAAGCTAATTTTTTGTGAGTAGCTTCATTTTGATAAGACGAACAACATTTTTATTTGCGAAAAAACTAAACGTTTTTGGGTTCAGTAGTCAAACAAAACTTGGTTGACTACTGAACCCTAAAACAGAACCCTAACAAGCTGATTTTTTTATATTGATAGGTTAATAGTTATATGATTTAAGAGTAACATTGTCCTACAAATAGAACAATCCATATTTTAGGACCTTCAAATCAAAGTATGAAATCGTTTTTATCTCTGTTAGCTACCACTTTATAGTTTTTCGCAAATAAAAATGTTGTTCGTCGTATCAAAATGAAGCTACTCACATAAAATTAGCTTAATAGTAATAAAAAAAAAAAAATTCTAGGGCTCCCGTACTATTATAGATACAGATTGGGAAAAATTACACTTTTCATCAATGCTAACAAATGCAGGACGCCAATGCTAACAAAGTTACGGGCAACATCTGAACTATAATGTACGTCATACTATACTAGACAACGCCCGCAACTGTGTTGCGCCAAAATTCCTTTATCACGCGGAAACCGTACATTTTCCCGGGACTCAAAGTATCTCCATACCAAATTTCAGAAAAATCGGTTTAGTGTTTTGGGCGTGAAGAGATAAAAGACAGACAGACAGACAGACAGACACACTTTCGCATGTTAGGGTGCATTTTACTTAGGCCAACAATGGAGTTATTGGCAACCATAAGCAATAATATTCAGTACAATGTAGAGGAGAGGTCATCGCCTGTCGCTGTCGAGTGTCGACTGTCGTGACTCGTGACATTTCCTCTACCGCCTGCCTGTGACTTTTTCACTTATTGTGTGTCAGATATTATGTAGGTATGTTTATTACATTATTATAAAACATTATAATATAGATATTTCTGATCCTGTCACTTGTTTGTAACAGACGAATAACCCACCTGTCACTACACATATTTTATATGTAACCAACCGCAAAAACTCTTTGAAGAGATTTCAGGGGTGCCCGAAAAACTTGCTGATTCTTATTTGGCAACATACTTATTCAAAATAAGTTAATGAGTATTTCAGTCTCACATGATTTTGTTTACATTTATCTGCCTTTTACCAAAATATATTAGATCATAGCTTATTTTAATCAACTGTGTCAGAAGGAGATTTATGTTTTTTCACTGTATTATATTTCTCTGGCCAAAGAAATATTATAATAAACTCGATGTAGTCGTAGAGCCCAGGACCTTAAATTAGGAATGAGGCTTTAGAAATATCATCAAATTCGTCTTGATGAGAGTGACACTGTACACAGAGCTTTGTATTCTCTTTTTCTTTGAGAAAATCTACATTATTATAATTGATGTCTATATAATAATTTATAAGATACTAGACTAGCTGACCTGCTGAACTTCTTATCACCCCCTAATGTTATAAGCCTTCTCTGGACCTCCACGTATATTTTAAGAAGAAAGAAAAATTTGCCAAATCGGTTCAGCCGGTCTCGTTTTTTAGCGAGACTAACTTGAAAATTTGCCAAATCGGTTCAGCCGGTCTCGTTTTTTAGCGAGACTAACTTGAAAATTTGCTAAATCGGTTCAGCCGGTCTCGTTTTTTAGCGAGACTAACTTGAAAATTTGCCAAATCGGTTCAGCCGGTCTCGTTTTTTAGCGAGACTAACTTGAAAATTTGCCAAATCGGTTCAGCCGGTCTCGTTTTTTAGCGAGACTAACTTGAAAATTTGCTAAATCGGTTCAGCCGGTGTCGTTTTTTAGCGAGACTAACTTGAAAATTTGCCAAATCGGTTCAGCCGGTCTCGTTTTTTAGCGAGACTAACTTGAAAATTTATTTTTATTTATATAGATTATTGATAATAAGTACATACTGTTCTCTATCCCCTAGGTCTCCGACATTCCTCAGCATCATCTCCGAGTGTCACGGCGTGTTAATATCCAATCCCGCCATTTCACACTCACCATCACATCTTATTAACTCATCTATTAGGTTTAAGCGTCTGTTGCATGTGGTCGTTGCGCAGGAAATAATATCAGTCTTAAATTTGTTTCGAAAAAGCTGGAATGAATTCCAGCTTTTTCCTAGTAAATTGATAATATGAACGTAGAATTTACGTTGCGGTCTATGAGGAAGAAAAAATACTATCACTAGCAGCTATTTACGATTAGGGTATATTAATCGAATATTTAATTATCGTTGTTCATAATTCAAAAGTTTTTAATTTTTATTAGTATGAAATAAGATTTTTAGTGTCTATATACGCTTTAATTCTTTTGCATACTGTAAATAACTGCAGATAATACAATTAATGTGATATTTGTAAACCAAGTGTCTTTAGAGAGTTCTTCAAAAGATAAATGATGTAGTTACATTGCAAAGACACAAATCACAATGAGGTAGTACATCGGTCAGGCTTTCCATCTCAATCAGTATGGAGAGTGGAACTAACGTGTTTGTTCACTACACGCTCACATATCCTACCGCCTATAGTGCTTATATTTTATCTAAGATCTTTATACAGGATAGTACATTCTTTATAATGTAAAGCAGTAAGCAGATTGAATACAGTATTGATTCGAGACCTGCCCGATTATGTATGGGCAAAGCAAAAAAATCTGCTCTTTCTCTCACTCACTTTTTCAACGTCGAAACTACGATAGCTACCATCGATTCGGGAACTAGCTTCATATTGTTACATCCTGTATTTAACGCGCCGGTCTGATTATACTTATTATCTAAGATTTGACAAAAATTCTTAGACCTAGCTCAGCTAGACCTTTAATTTTTTTACAAAACATTAATAATATTATCTATCAGCAGAGCGATAACAATAAAAATGAGTACCTACTATGAGCGCAGAAAACGGTACAAATATTTCTTATTATGAGGGGTTTACCGAAAAAAGAGTATTCAGAGTTGTTAGCTTCATGCGTGTGAAAATTCGCAGTCTTTAAAACAGTACTAATGTAGTGTTGTTATAAGCATAAAACAGTACTAATGTAGTGTTGTTATAACCATAAAACAGTACTAATGTAGTGTTGTTATAACCATAAAACAGTACTAATGTAGTGTTGTTATAACCATAAAACAGTACTAATGTAGTGTTGTTATAACCATAAAACAGTACTAATGTAGTGTTGTTATAACCATAAAACAGTACTAATGTAGTGTTCTTATAAGCATAAAACAGTACTAATGTAGTGTTGTTATAACCATAAAACAGTACTAATGTAGTGTTGTTATAACCATAAAACAGTACTAATGTAGTGTTGTTATAACCATAAAACAGTACTAATGTAGTGTTGTTATAACCATAAAACAGTACTAATGTAGTGTTCTTATAAGCATAAAACAGTACTAATGTAGTGTTGTTATAACCATAAAACAGTACTAATGTAGTGTTGTTATAACCATAAAACAGTACTAATGTAGTGTTGTTATAACCATAAAACAGTACTAATGTAGTGTTGTTATAACCATAAAACAGTACTAATGTAGTGTTGTTATAACCATAAAACAGTACTAATGTAGTGTTGTTATAACCATAAAACAGTACTAATGTAGTGTTGTTATAAGCATAAAACAGTACTAATGTAGTGTTGTTATAACCATAAAACAGTACTAATGTAGTGTTGTTATAACCATAAAACAGTACTAATGTAGTGTTGTTATAACCATAAAACAGTACTAATGTAGTGTTGTTATAACCATAAAACAGTACTAATGTAGTGTTGTTATAAGCATAAAACAGTACTAATGTAGTGTTGTTATAACCATAAAACAGTACTAATGTAGTGTTGTTATAACCATAAAACAGTACTAATGTAGTGTTCTTATAAGCATAAAACAGTACTAATGTAGTGTTGTTATAACCATAAAACAGTACTAATGTAGTGTTGTTATAACCATAAAACAGTACTAATGTAGTGTTGTTATAAGCATAAAACAGTACTAATGTAGTGTTGTTATAACCATAAAACAGTACTAATGTAGTGTTGTTATAACCATAAAACAGTACTAATGTAGTGTTCTTATAAGCATAAAACAGTACTAATGTAGTGTTGTTATAACCATAAAACAGTACTAATGTAGTGTTGTTATAACCATAAAACAGTACTAATGTAGTGTTGTTATAACCATAAAACAGTACTAATGTAGTGTTGTTATAACCATAAAACAGTACTAATGTAGTGTTGTTATAACCATAAAACAGTACTAATGTAGTGTTGTTATAACCATAAAACAGTACTAATGTAGTGTTGTTATAACCATAAAACAGTACTAATGTAGTGTTGTTATAAGCATAAAACAGTACTAATGTAGTGTTGTTATAACCATAAAACAGTACTAATGTAGTGTTGTTATAAGCATAAAACAGTACTAATGTAGTGTTGTTATAACCATAAAACAGTACTAATGTAGTGTTGTTATAACCATAAAACAGTACTAATGTAGTGTTGTTATAACCATAAAACAGTACTAATGTAGTGTTGTTATAACCATAAAACAGTACTAATGTAGTGTTCTTATAAGCATAAAACAGTACTAATGTAGTGTTGTTATAACCATAAAACAGTACTAATGTAGTGTTGTTATAACCATAAAACAGTACTAATGTAGTGTTGTTATAAGCATAAAACAGTACTAATGTAGTGTTGTTATAAGCATAAAACAGTACTAATGTAGTGTTGTTATAACCATAAAACAGTACTAATGTAGTGTTGTTATAACCATAAAACAGTACTAATGTAGTGTTGTTATAACCATAAAACAGTACTAATGTAGTGTTGTTATAAGCATAAAACAGTACTAATGTAGTGTTGTTATAACCATAAAACAGTACTAATGTAGTGTTGTTATAACCATAAAACAGTACTAATGTAGTGTTGTTATAAGCATAAAACAGTACTAATGTAGTGTTGTTATAAGCATAAAACAGTACTAATGTAGTGTTGTTATAAGCATAAAACAGTACTAATGTAGTGTTGTTATAAGCATAAAACAGTACTAATGTAGTGTTGTTATAAGCATAAAACAGTACTAATGTAGTGTTGTTATAAGCATAAAACAGTACTAATGTAGTGTTGTTATAACCATAAAACAGTACTAATGTAGTGTTGTTATAAGCATAAAACAGTACTAATGTAGTGTTGTTATAAGCATAAAACAGTACTAATGTAGTGTTGTTATAAGCATAAAACAGTACTAATGTAGTGTTGTTATAAGCATAAAACAGTACTAATGTAGTGTTGTTATAAGCATAAAACAGTACTAATGTAGTGTTGTTATAAGCATAAAACAGTACTAATGTAGTGTTGTTATAAGCATAAAACAGTACTAATGTAGTGTTGTTATAAGCATAAAACAGTACTAATGTAGTGTTGTTATAAGCATAAAACAGTACTAATGTAGTGTTGTTATAAGCATAAAACAGTACTAATGTAGTGTTGTTATAAGCATAAAACAGTACTAATGTAGTGTTGTTATAAGCATAAAACAGTACTAATGTAGTGTTGTTATAAGCATAAAACAGTACTAATGTAGTGTTGTTATAAGCATAAAACAGTACTAATGTAGTGTTGTTATAAGCATAAAACAGTACTAATGTAGTGTTGTTATAAGCATAAAACAGTACTAATGTAGTGTTGTTATAAGCATAAAACAGTACTAATGTAGTGTTGTTATAAGCATAAAACAGTACTAATGTAGTGTTGTTATAAGCATAAAACAGTACTAATGTAGTGTTGTTATAAGCATAAAACAGTACTAATGTAGTGTTGTTATAAGCATAAAACAGTACTAATGTAGTGTTGTTATAAGCATAAAACAGTACTAATGTAGTGTTGTTATAAGCATAAAACAGTACTAATGTAGTGTTGTTATAAGCATAAAACAGTACTAATGTAGTGTTGTTATAAGCATAAAACAGTACTAATGTAGTGTTGTTATAAGCATAAAACAGTACTAATGTAGTGTTGTTATAAGCATAAAACAGTACTAATGTAGTGTTGTTATAAGCATAAAACAGTACTAATGTAGTGTTGTTATAAGCATAAAACAGTACTAATGTAGTGTTGTTATAAGCATAAAACAGTACTAATGTAGTGTTGTTATAAGCATAAAACAGTACTAATGTAGTGTTGTTATAAGCATAAAACAGTACTAATGTAGTGTTGTTATAAGCATAAAACAGTACTAATGTAGTGTTGTTATAAGCATAAAACAGTACTAATGTAGTGTTGTTATAAGCATAAAACAGTACTAATGTAGTGTTGTTATAAGCATAAAACAGTACTAATGTAGTGTTGTTATAACCATAAAACAGTACTAATGTAGTGTTGTTATAACCATAAAACAGTACTAATGTAGTGTTGTTATAAGCATAAAACAGTACTAATGTAGTGTTGTTATAACCATAAAACAGTACTAATGTAGTGTTGTTATAACCATAAAACAGTACTAATGTAGTGTTGTTATAAGCATAAAACAGTACTAATGTAGTGTTGTTATAAGCATAAAACAGTACTAATGTAGTGTTGTTATAACCATAAAACAGTACTAATGTAGTGTTGTTATAAGCATAAAACAGTACTAATGTAGTGTTGTTATAAGCATAAAACAGTACTAATGTAGTGTTGTTATAACCATAAAACAGTACTAATGTAGTGTTGTTATAACCATAAAACAGTACTAATGTAGTGTTGTTATAAGCATAAAACAGTACTAATGTAGTGTTGTTATAACCATAAAACAGTACTAATGTAGTGTTGTTATAACCATAAAACAGTACTAATGTAGTGTTGTTATAACCATAAAACAGTACTAATGTAGTGTTGTTATAAGCATAAAACAGTACTAATGTAGTGTTCTTATAAGCATAAAACAGTACTAATGTAGTGTTGTTATAACCATAAAACAGTACTAATGTAGTGTTGTTATAACCATAAAACAGTACTAATGTAGTGTTGTTATAAGCATAAAACAGTACTAATGTAGTGTTGTTATAAGCATAAAACAGTACTAATGTAGTGTTGTTATAACCATAAAACAGTACTAATGTAGTGTTGTTATAAGCATAAAACAGTACTAATGTAGTGTTGTTATAACCATAAAACAGTACTAATGTAGTGTTGTTATAAGCATAAAACAGTACTAATGTAGTGTTGTTATAAGCATAAAACAGTACTAATGTAGTGTTCTTATAAGCATAAAACAGTACTAATGTAGTGTTGTTATAACCATAAAACAGTACTAATGTAGTGTTGTTATAACCATAAAACAGTACTAATGTAGTGTTGTTATAAGCATAAAACAGTACTAATGTAGTGTTGTTATAACCATAAAACAGTACTAATGTAGTGTTGTTATAACCATAAAACAGTACTAATGTAGTGTTCTTATAAGCATAAAACAGTACTAATGTAGTGTTGTTATAACCATAAAACAGTACTAATGTAGTGTTGTTATAACCATAAAACAGTACTAATGTAGTGTTGTTATAAGCATAAAACAGTACTAATGTAGTGTTGTTATAACCATAAAACAGTACTAATGTAGTGTTGTTATAACCATAAAACAGTACTAATGTAGTGTTGTTATAAGCATAAAACAGTACTAATGTAGTGTTGTTATAAGCATAAAACAGTACTAATGTAGTGTTGTTATAAGCATAAAACAGTACTAATGTAGTGTTGTTATAAGCATAAAACAGTACTAATGTAGTGTTGTTATAACCATAAAACAGTACTAATGTAGTGTTGTTATAAGCATAAAACAGTACTAATGTAGTGTTGTTATAAGCATAAAACAGTACTAATGTAGTGTTGTTATAAGCATAAAACAGTACTAATGTAGTGTTGTTATAACCATAAAACAGTACTAATGTAGTGTTGTTATAAGCATAAAACAGTACTAATGTAGTGTTGTTATAAGCATAAAACAGTACTAATGTAGTGTTGTTATAAGCATAAAACAGTACTAATGTAGTGTTGTTATAAGCATAAAACAGTACTAATGTAGTGTTGTTATAAGCATAAAACAGTACTAATGTAGTGTTGTTATAAGCATAAAACAGTACTAATGTAGTGTTGTTATAAGCATAAAACAGTACTAATGTAGTGTTGTTATAAGCATAAAACAGTACTAATGTAGTGTTGTTATAAGCATAAAACAGTACTAATGTAGTGTTGTTATAAGCATAAAACAGTACTAATGTAGTGTTGTTATAAGCATAAAACAGTACTAATGTAGTGTTGTTATAAGCATAAAACAGTACTAATGTAGTGTTGTTATAAGCATAAAACAGTACTAATGTAGTGTTGTTATAAGCATAAAACAGTACTAATGTAGTGTTGTTATAAGCATAAAACAGTACTAATGTAGTGTTGTTATAAGCATAAAACAGTACTAATGTAGTGTTGTTATAAGCATAAAACAGTACTAATGTAGTGTTGTTATAAGCATAAAACAGTACTAATGTAGTGTTGTTATAAGCATAAAACAGTACTAATGTAGTGTTGTTATAAGCATAAAACAGTACTAATGTAGTGTTGTTATAAGCATAAAACAGTACTAATGTAGTGTTGTTATAAGCATAAAACAGTACTAATGTAGTGTTGTTATAAGCATAAAACAGTACTAATGTAGTGTTGTTATAAGCATAAAACAGTACTAATGTAGTGTTGTTATAAGCATAAAACAGTACTAATGTAGTGTTGTTATAAGCATAAAACAGTACTAATGTAGTGTTGTTATAACCATAAAACAGTACTAATGTAGTGTTGTTATAACCATAAAACAGTACTAATGTAGTGTTGTTATAAGCATAAAACAGTACTAATGTAGTGTTGTTATAAGCATAAAACAGTACTAATGTAGTGTTGTTATAAGCATAAAACAGTACTAATGTAGTGTTGTTATAAGCATAAAACAGTACTAATGTAGTGTTGTTATAAGCATAAAACAGTACTAATGTAGTGTTGTTATAAGCATAAAACAGTACTAATGTAGTGTTGTTATAAGCATAAAACAGTACTAATGTAGTGTTGTTATAAGCATAAAACAGTACTAATGTAGTGTTGTTATAAGCATAAAACAGTACTAATGTAGTGTTGTTATAAGCATAAAACAGTACTAATGTAGTGTTGTTATAAGCATAAAACAGTACTAATGTAGTGTTGTTATAAGCATAAAACAGTACTAATGTAGTGTTGTTATAAGCATAAAACAGTACTAATGTAGTGTTGTTATAAGCATAAAACAGTACTAATGTAGTGTTGTTATAAGCATAAAACAGTACTAATGTAGTGTTGTTATAAGCATAAAACAGTACTAATGTAGTGTTGTTATAAGCATAAAACAGTACTAATGTAGTGTTGTTATAAGCATAAAAACAGTACTAATGTAGTGTTGTTATAACCATAAAACAGTACTAATGTAGTGTTGTTATAAGCATAAAACAGTACTAATGTAGTGTTGTTATAAGCATAAAACAGTACTAATGTAGTGTTGTTATAAGCATAAAACAGTACTAATGTAGTGTTGTTATAAGCATAAAACAGTACTAATGTAGTGTTGTTATAAGCATAAAACAGTACTAATGTAGTGTTGTTATAAGCATAAAACAGTACTAATGTAGTGTTGTTATAAGCATAAAACAGTACTAATGTAGTGTTGTTATAAGCATAAAACAGTACTAATGTAGTGTTGTTATAACCATAAAACAGTACTAATGTAGTGTTGTTATAAGCATAAAACAGTACTAATGTAGTGTTGTTATAACCATAAAACAGTACTAATGTAGTGTTGTTATAAGCATAAAACAGTACTAATGTAGTGTTGTTATAACCATAAAACAGTACTAATGTAGTGTTGTTATAACCATAAAACAGTACTAATGTAGTGTTGTTATAACCATAAAACAGTACTAATGTAGTGTTGTTATAAGCATAAAACAGTACTAATGTAGTGTTGTTATAACCATAAAACAGTACTAATGTAGTGTTGTTATAAGCATAAAACAGTACTAATGTAGTGTTGTTATAACCATAAAACAGTACTAATGTAGTGTTGTTATAAGCATAAAACAGTACTAATGTAGTGTTGTTATAACCATAAAACAGTACTAATGTAGTGTTGTTATAAGCATAAAACAGTACTAATGTAGTGTTGTTATAACCATAAAACAGTACTAATGTAGTGTTGTTATAAGCATAAAACAGTACTAATGTAGTGTTGTTATAAGCATAAAACAGTACTAATGTAGTGTTCTTATAAGCATAAAACAGTACTAATGTAGTGTTGTTATAACCATAAAACAGTACTAATGTAGTGTTGTTATAACCATAAAACAGTACTAATGTAGTGTTGTTATAAGCATAAAACAGTACTAATGTAGTGTTGTTATAACCATAAAACAGTACTAATGTAGTGTTGTTATAACCATAAAACAGTACTAATGTAGTGTTGTTATAACCATAAAACAGTACTAATGTAGTGTTGTTATAAGCATAAAACAGTACTAATGTAGTGTTGTTATAAGCATAAAACAGTACTAATGTAGTGTTGTTATAACCATAAAACAGTACTAATGTAGTGTTGTTATAACCATAAAACAGTACTAATGTAGTGTTCTTATAAGCATAAAACAGTACTAATGTAGTGTTGTTATAACCATAAAACAGTACTAATGTAGTGTTGTTATAACCATAAACAGTACTAATGTAGTGTTGTTATAAGCATAAAACAGTACTAATGTAGTGTTGTTATAAGCATAAAACAGTACTAATGTAGTGTTGTTATAACCATAAAACAGTACTAATGTAGTGTTGTTATAACCATAAAACAGTACTAATGTAGTGTTGTTATAACCATAAAACAGTACTAATGTAGTGTTGTTATAACCATAAAACAGTACTAATGTAGTGTTGTTATAAGCATAAAACAGTACTAATGTAGTGTTGTTATAAGCATAAAACAGTACTAATGTAGTGTTGTTATAAGCATAAAACAGTACTAATGTAGTGTTCTTATAAGCATAAAACAGTACTAATGTAGTGTTGTTATAACCATAAAACAGTACTAATGTAGTGTTGTTATAACCATAAAACAGTACTAATGTAGTGTTGTTATAACCATAAAACAGTACTAATGTAGTGTTGTTATAAGCATAAAACAGTACTAATGTAGTGTTGTTATAACCATAAAACAGTACTAATGTAGTGTTGTTATAAGCATAAAACAGTACTAATGTAGTGTTGTTATAAGCATAAAACAGTACTAATGTAGTGTTGTTATAAGCATAAAACAGTACTAATGTAGTGTTGTTATAACCATAAAACAGTACTAATGTAGTGTTGTTATAACCATAAAACAGTACTAATGTAGTGTTGTTATAAGCATAAAACAGTACTAATGTAGTGTTGTTATAACCATAAAACAGTACTAATGTAGTGTTGTTATAACCATAAAACAGTACTAATGTAGTGTTGTTATAACCATAAAACAGTACTAATGTAGTGTTGTTATAACCATAAAACAGTACTAATGTAGTGTTGTTATAAGCATAAAACAGTACTAATGTAGTGTTGTTATAAGCATAAAACAGTACTAATGTAGTGTTGTTATAAGCATAAAACAGTACTAATGTAGTGTTGTTATAAGCATAAAACAGTACTAATGTAGTGTTGTTATAAGCATAAAACAGTACTAATGTAGTGTTGTTATAACCATAAAACAGTACTAATGTAGTGTTGTTATAACCATAAAACAGTACTAATGTAGTGTTGTTATAACCATAAAACAGTACTAATGTAGTGTTGTTATAACCATAAAACAGTACTAATGTAGTGTTGTTATAACCATAAAACAGTACTAATGTAGTGTTGTTATAAGCATAAAACAGTACTAATGTAGTGTTGTTATAAGCATAAAACAGTACTAATGTAGTGTTGTTATAACCATAAAACAGTACTAATGTAGTGTTGTTATAACCATAAAACAGTACTAATGTAGTGTTGTTATAACCATAAAACAGTACTAATGTAGTGTTGTTTTATAACCATAAAACAGTACTAATGTAGTGTTGTTATAACCATAAAACAGTACTAATGTAGTGTTGTTATAACCATAAAACAGTACTAATGTAGTGTTGTTATAAGCATAAAACAGTACTAATGTAGTGTTGTTATAAGCATAAAACAGTACTAATGTAGTGTTGTTATAAGCATAAAACAGTACTAATGTAGTGTTGTTATAAGCATAAAACAGTACTAATGTAGTGTTGTTATAAGCATAAAACAGTACTAATGTAGTGTTGTTATAACCATAAAACAGTACTAATGTAGTGTTGTTATAAGCATAAAACAGTACTAATGTAGTGTTGTTATAAGCATAAAACAGTACTAATGTAGTGTTGTTATAAGCATAAAACAGTACTAATGTAGTGTTGTTATAACCATAAAACAGTACTAATGTAGTGTTGTTATAAGCATAAAACAGTACTAATGTAGTGTTGTTATAAGCATAAAACAGTACTAATGTAGTGTTGTTATAAGCATAAAACAGTACTAATGTAGTGTTGTTATAAGCATAAAACAGTACTAATGTAGTGTTGTTATAAGCATAAAACAGTACTAATGTAGTGTTGTTATAAGCATAAAACAGTACTAATGTAGTGTTGTTATAAGCATAAAACAGTACTAATGTAGTGTTGTTATAAGCATAAAACAGTACTAATGTAGTGTTGTTATAAGCATAAAACAGTACTAATGTAGTGTTGTTATAAGCATAAAACAGTACTAATGTAGTGTTGTTATAAGCATAAAACAGTACTAATGTAGTGTTGTTATAAGCATAAAACAGTACTAATGTAGTGTTGTTATAAGCATAAAACAGTACTAATGTAGTGTTGTTATAAGCATAAAACAGTACTAATGTAGTGTTGTTATAAGCATAAAACAGTACTAATGTAGTGTTGTTATAAGCATAAAACAGTACTAATGTAGTGTTGTTATAAGCATAAAACAGTACTAATGTAGTGTTGTTATAAGCATAAAACAGTACTAATGTAGTGTTGTTATAAGCATAAAACAGTACTAATGTAGTGTTGTTATAAGCATAAAACAGTACTAATGTAGTGTTGTTATAAGCATAAAACAGTACTAATGTAGTGTTGTTATAAGCATAAAACAGTACTAATGTAGTGTTGTTATAAGCATAAAACAGTACTAATGTAGTGTTGTTATAAGCATAAAACAGTACTAATGTAGTGTTGTTATAAGCATAAAACAGTACTAATGTAGTGTTGTTATAAGCATAAAACAGTACTAATGTAGTGTTGTTATAAGCATAAAACAGTACTAATGTAGTGTTGTTATAAGCATAAAACAGTACTAATGTAGTGTTGTTATAAGCATAAAACAGTACTAATGTAGTGTTGTTATAACCATAAAACAGTACTAATGTAGTGTTGTTATAACCATAAAACAGTACTAATGTAGTGTTGTTATAAGCATAAAACAGTACTAATGTAGTGTTGTTATAAGCATAAAACAGTACTAATGTAGTGTTGTTATAAGCATAAAACAGTACTAATGTAGTGTTGTTATAAGCATAAAACAGTACTAATGTAGTGTTGTTATAAGCATAAAACAGTACTAATGTAGTGTTGTTATAAGCATAAAACAGTACTAATGTAGTGTTGTTATAAGCATAAAACAGTACTAATGTAGTGTTGTTATAAGCATAAAACAGTACTAATGTAGTGTTGTTATAAGCATAAAACAGTACTAATGTAGTGTTGTTATAAGCATAAAACAGTACTAATGTAGTGTTGTTATAAGCATAAAACAGTACTAATGTAGTGTTGTTATAAGCATAAAACAGTACTAATGTAGTGTTGTTATAAGCATAAAACAGTACTAATGTAGTGTTGTTATAAGCATAAAACAGTACTAATGTAGTGTTGTTATAAGCATAAAACAGTACTAATGTAGTGTTGTTATAAGCATAAAACAGTACTAATGTAGTGTTGTTATAAGCATAAAACAGTACTAATGTAGTGTTGTTATAAGCATAAAACAGTACTAATGTAGTGTTGTTATAACCATAAAACAGTACTAATGTAGTGTTGTTATAAGCATAAAACAGTACTAATGTAGTGTTGTTATAAGCATAAAACAGTACTAATGTAGTGTTGTTATAAGCATAAAACAGTACTAATGTAGTGTTGTTATAAGCATAAAACAGTACTAATGTAGTGTTGTTATAAGCATAAAACAGTACTAATGTAGTGTTGTTATAAGCATAAAACAGTACTAATGTAGTGTTGTTATAAGCATAAAACAGTACTAATGTAGTGTTGTTATAAGCATAAAACAGTACTAATGTAGTGTTGTTATAACCATAAAACAGTACTAATGTAGTGTTGTTATAAGCATAAAACAGTACTAATGTAGTGTTGTTATAACCATAAAACAGTACTAATGTAGTGTTGTTATAAGCATAAAACAGTACTAATGTAGTGTTGTTATAACCATAAAACAGTACTAATGTAGTGTTGTTATAACCATAAAACAGTACTAATGTAGTGTTGTTATAACCATAAAACAGTACTAATGTAGTGTTGTTATAAGCATAAAACAGTACTAATGTAGTGTTGTTATAACCATAAAACAGTACTAATGTAGTGTTGTTATAAGCATAAAACAGTACTAATGTAGTGTTGTTATAACCATAAAACAGTACTAATGTAGTGTTGTTATAAGCATAAAACAGTACTAATGTAGTGTTGTTATAACCATAAAACAGTACTAATGTAGTGTTGTTATAAGCATAAAACAGTACTAATGTAGTGTTGTTATAACCATAAAACAGTACTAATGTAGTGTTGTTATAAGCATAAAACAGTACTAATGTAGTGTTGTTATAAGCATAAAACAGTACTAATGTAGTGTTCTTATAAGCATAAAACAGTACTAATGTAGTGTTGTTATAACCATAAAACAGTACTAATGTAGTGTTGTTATAACCATAAAACAGTACTAATGTAGTGTTGTTATAAGCATAAAACAGTACTAATGTAGTGTTGTTATAACCATAAAACAGTACTAATGTAGTGTTGTTATAACCATAAAACAGTACTAATGTAGTGTTGTTATAACCATAAAACAGTACTAATGTAGTGTTGTTATAAGCATAAAACAGTACTAATGTAGTGTTGTTATAAGCATAAAACAGTACTAATGTAGTGTTGTTATAACCATAAAACAGTACTAATGTAGTGTTGTTATAACCATAAAACAGTACTAATGTAGTGTTCTTATAAGCATAAAACAGTACTAATGTAGTGTTGTTATAACCATAAAACAGTACTAATGTAGTGTTGTTATAACCATAAAACAGTACTAATGTAGTGTTGTTATAAGCATAAAACAGTACTAATGTAGTGTTGTTATAACCATAAAACAGTACTAATGTAGTGTTGTTATAAGCATAAAACAGTACTAATGTAGTGTTGTTATAACCATAAAACAGTACTAATGTAGTGTTGTTATAACCATAAAACAGTACTAATGTAGTGTTGTTATAAGCATAAAACAGTACTAATGTAGTGTTGTTATAACCATAAAACAGTACTAATGTAGTGTTGTTATAACCATAAAACAGTACTAATGTAGTGTTGTTATAACCATAAAACAGTACTAATGTAGTGTTGTTATAACCATAAAACAGTACTAATGTAGTGTTGTTATAAGCATAAAACAGTACTAATGTAGTGTTGTTATAAGCATAAAACAGTACTAATGTAGTGTTGTTATAAGCATAAAACAGTACTAATGTAGTGTTGTTATAAGCATAAAACAGTACTAATGTAGTGTTGTTATAAGCATAAAACAGTACTAATGTAGTGTTGTTATAACCATAAAACAGTACTAATGTAGTGTTGTTATAAGCATAAAACAGTACTAATGTAGTGTTGTTATAAGCATAAAACAGTACTAATGTAGTGTTGTTATAAGCATAAAACAGTACTAATGTAGTGTTGTTATAAGCATAAAACAGTACTAATGTAGTGTTGTTATAACCATAAAACAGTACTAATGTAGTGTTGTTATAAGCATAAAACAGTACTAATGTAGTGTTGTTATAACCATAAAACAGTACTAATGTAGTGTTGTTATAAGCATAAAACAGTACTAATGTAGTGTTGTTATAAGCATAAAACAGTACTAATGTAGTGTTGTTATAAGCATAAAACAGTACTAATGTAGTGTTGTTATAAGCATAAAACAGTACTAATGTAGTGTTGTTATAACCATAAAACAGTACTAATGTAGTGTTGTTATAAGCATAAAACAGTACTAATGTAGTGTTGTTATAACCATAAAACAGTACTAATGTAGTGTTGTTATAACCATAAAACAGTACTAATGTAGTGTTGTTATAACCATAAAACAGTACTAATGTAGTGTTGTTATAAGCATAAAACAGTACTAATGTAGTGTTGTTATAAGCATAAAACAGTACTAATGTAGTGTTGTTATAAGCATAAAACAGTACTAATGTAGTGTTGTTATAAGCATAAAACAGTACTAATGTAGTGTTGTTATAAGCATAAAACAGTACTAATGTAGTGTTGTTATAACCATAAAACAGTACTAATGTAGTGTTGTTATAAGCATAAAACAGTACTAATGTAGTGTTGTTATAAGCATAAAACAGTACTAATGTAGTGTTGTTATAAGCATAAAACAGTACTAATGTAGTGTTGTTATAAGCATAAAAATTAAGTTGTGATTGAGTATACACGTGATAATTACCCCCGCGCCTGCACTCGGCGCACGCACTGTGCTGATCTTATCCATTTCCCGGAACATGCTGCAACAGCATGTCCGGACTGTATTGCGACCAATGTCTACTGTAATATGCATTACGAAATGTAAGGCTGGACGTAGGACAAACACATACTGCACTTACTAATAAAACATCTACACAATTATAGTAAGTTACGAAAAGACTACGACACAATATTATGCTGCTACAGTTTCTGAAGATTCCCATAAAGGGCTGTGGAAACGTCAAGTTCTTAAAATTTCCATCGTCACCAAAAAATATTATGATGATCTTTTGATTGACGCTGATCTTAAAATATTGTAGGGATACAATCCTGCAAGAATGTGTCGGCACGTGGTCAAGATCAGCATTAACCTCGAATTTTATTAGGTGTCTTAGAGAGACAGCTGTTACACATCCACACCTCCATTATAGTGGCATCCAAGTGCCACAAAATTAAAAAATACGATGTCATTAAAGTGCTCTAAAATCCTTGTAGATCTATTGATTTGTAGATGATGACAAACCATGACGTCACATTGCATGTCATCAATTGACCGTGTGTCAGTAGATCACTGTCGAGACCGGTTATAGTGTCAGCTGACCCGGTCGATCGCTCATTAGCTTTTCACTTTCACTCATTGATATTGATTCTATAATAGTTCTGTTTGTTGATGTTTACCTACGACGTTAACTGCGTTGCATATTTTTTTAAAATATGTTGTTAATTTGTCTAATAAGATCCAATAAGGTTTCAATATTTGAGATTGAAAAATTGAAGTTATTTATTATTTATAAGGTTTTAATATTTGTAATCGTAAACTAAAAATACTTTGTCCAAGGAATTTTGTTAATTAAGTACCATCGATAAAACTGATTTCTAGGCAGTTGACAGTTGACACTTGACAGACTAACGTCATTTGGTCGGATCATGTCAATAATCAATTTAATGTTAATTGTGATCTGTCGGCTGGGTTTCACACGACCAAGCTACGTACGTAGGTCCCCCATCTGCCTATGAATCAACTTCTCTGTTAGTCCATGTATCTTAGATAAAGAATAACAAACAATAAATTTTAAAAAAAGTTTGTATGTTATAATGTGTAAAATATATATGTGTAACAAGAACAAACTTAGGTATGTCTTTCACCTTTGAGCTTTGGTATGACTTATGAGTACTTATGACTTATGAGGTAACCTAATTAATTTGTAAAGTACTGTGAACTGTCCAAAAGACTAGGCAGCTGGCACATTCTAAGTTTTTTTTTTTTCTCCCTAGTCCCTGTCTAGGGTAGAAGCATTCCTAATCAGAATATCCATACTTCCATACTAATAATATAGATACAAAAGTGTGTCTGTCTGTCTGTTACCTCCTTACGTCCAAACCACTGAACCGATTTTGCTGAATTTTTTTATGGAGATACTTTGAGTCCCGGGACACCCGGGAAAGGACTTCATTTAGTATTTCAATAAAATATTTCAATAAAAGAATATAGAGAGATATCTTATATCTAAGATATAATATTATGAGACCCTGATGATAATATAAAACTTGATACAAGACCACGTTCGCGTGTAATATTGCTCCATCTAGTGGTGAACGTCTTGGTTTGTAAGTATCCGCTAGATGGCGATTTTATTTTAATACACCTAGATACTGGAGTCTAGAATCTAGACTAGCATATTATAGAGAAATCATACATGTATGATTCGTCCATGACTTTAGTAATTAAGTGTTCTAATTAAAATTTTAATAATAATTAAATTATGTACTTCATTATGTAGCGACATCTAGGAGAATTTAAATACAACAGTTAAAAAATATACAGGCTGAGTCGAACATAATACAACCTTCTCCTTTATGAAGTCGGTAAAAATTGTTTTTAAATTAGGCTATACTTGTCGCAAATTGACAGCACCCAAGGGTGCTTTTAAAAATTGAACTTTCGACACCTTTCATTCTTACCATTTCTTACTAACTGCCAGCGCCATCTAGCTAAATTAGTAATAATCAAATAGTTCACATATTACTTACAACATTTATCAAAAGATGGCATTAAAGATTATAAAACTTGATAAAATATTTTAATATAATATGTAATTGATTGTACTGTTGGTTCTTGGTGGAAATTCATGTTGAACACTAATAAAACACAATTTTTCGTGCACTTTTTCCACTATATTAAGAAATTATTATAAATTTTAACAAATTACACGACCGGTTTCGAAATATGGTTCACCTGAAGATGATTTATTTCGAAACCGGTCGTGTAATTTGTTAAAATTTATAATAATTTCTTAATATAGTGGAAAAAGTGCACGAAAAATTGTGTTTTATTAGTGTTCAAAATATTTTAATATTATAATTTCCAGCAAAAAAAAAAACAATTTAAGTGATATTAAAAATATTCATTAACAAGTAACTCCCAAGAACCCGAAAAGTGTTACTTTGTGTCTTGATAATATTACCTGTCTTAGATATATTTAATAATAATTATTATTATTAATTAACATAAAAGGACAATTTTGCTTCCAAAATTAGCTTAGACTAGACGTCACGGGCGGTTCCACCTGCGTAAATATAGGATTCCGTCGAAACCGTACATTTTCCCACAAAAAAGTAGCCTTTGTTCTTTTCCCCGTGGCCTACTCTATAATAATAAATATAATATATTAATATTATTATCTGTGTACCTAAGAATTACATAAAATCGGTCAAAACAAACTCTTCATCATTCATAGTATAAATTCAATTTTATTGATCAATCTTAAAGCATTTACAGGAAGTGGTCACTTACTGCCGCATTCAGCGACGAATTAAATGGGAAATTTTTACATAAGCACAATAAAATTATGACAAAGTCTTCATTAAATTGAAGTTTAATCATCATTAAATGTTTCTGAGTGCAGCCGTAAGCCATTAAGTTAAACGCTACTGTGTTAACTAACAGTGTAACACGCGTAACTCGGGCAGGCTGAAAGCATTGCCGTGTTGACAACTACGGTACGCTACGCGGCGCCGCGCGGAGTTTCAATACTCGAGTCTCGACAATGGCTAATGGACTTTCAATTGTAAAGTTGAGTTTACAGTGACGACTTATTTTAATTCCATTCTTTAATATGAATAGTTAATTAAATGACACTCCAATCTTGCAGGCAGCTGGATCCTTGCTTATCTAGTAGCGTAGAACGTACCTACAATAATTCATTATTCACAACTGATATAAGATATTGTGTGAGTATAAAATATTTCATGATTTATGTCTATCCGTTTATCTGTTACCTCTTTACGCTTTAACCGCTGATCCGGTATATATGTAAAGATGGATCTCCAAACAAATTTCAACCAAAATGGATAAAGGATAGTTTTTATCACGGTAAAATGTGGATCTCTCAATATACTTAAACGTAATTCCTGTGTAACTTCTTTACGGGTTGTTACCCGCTATCTCCCGCCTCTAGCTTCAAATGCTTTAAATTATTATACATATAATATACTAATATTATCTATTCGAAAGTGTGTCTGTCTATCTGTCTGTCTGTTACCTCTTCACGCTGTACCGTTTTTAATGTTCGGTATGTAGTTATTGTGGTATGTAGATACTGTTACGGACACGTAGTGCCATCTAGCGTCGACAGACACACACACACCAAACACAGAAAACATAAATCCCTACTCAATACTAGATGGCGTTAGGTGTATGTTTACTTATGCGTATTTTCTAGAAAGTTCCCACACTTGTTTACTTGTTTACGTGAATCGGGCGAGGGAACTTTCTGGAATTCGTCGCGCCATATAAATAGCCGCAGGTAGACGGCCCGAAAATTCAGTTCGATACGAGCGATCTTCGAGGCGACTTCGAAGTGAAAACAAGTGATCAATAGTAAGTGAACCTGTGAACCTACGACTCGGCTACGACCTAGGACAGTGATAGTGCTCAGTGATTTGGATCTAGTGCTTAGTGTTTGGACTTAGTGATTTGTGTGAGCTAGTGTCAGTGCTAGTAAAGTCTTTTTAAGAGTCAGCAGGTCTTTTTCTTCAAATCCTCGAACCCTAGCACGTAACAATACTTTGAGACCCGGAAAAAGACATAGGACATTTTATCCCGGAAAAATGTACAGTTTTGCGACAAACGAATTTCCGCACAACGGAGTTGCGGGCATCGACTAGATCACTATTCACTAGTCGATGCCCGCAACTATTATGATTATTGTATATTATTATTAAGAGGAGACACTAGGGCCGTTTTTCCATACAAACAGGGGACTGTTTCCTCGCTGGATAATGCCGGTAGATTTATAATTATTTTCCTGAATATCTATGGCCACTATTAGCATGTCCCTATGTTTTCTTTCTTTTTATAATTTAATCATTAAAAAAGATATGAATGTTCAAAAACCCAAAAAAATGTCCAGATTTTCCGCTGTGTTCAAACATCCAGAAAACAAATTTGGCTAGATTATACAAAAAAAAACGTAGGAATACAGCTCAAGCCTTGCTTTAATATTTAATGAAAAAAAGTACTTAAATCGGTTAAGTTTTGGAGATGCTGCAGTGCAGAATTCAAGCTGCAGTTGTCTCTATCGCGCTCGGTCGGGCACAGCGCGACAGCAATAGATTTTACAAATACTTGTTTTTTTATTTCTCTAGCCCTTGGTATACACCAAGTAGAACACCAAGTAGAGAAAGAACCTACCCTCAAGAGGATACCCTCTTAAGGGCAGGTGCTTCCTAAATTAGCAGGTCGATGTCTGTCAGTGCGAATATCAACGTAAATAACATTCATATCAGCGCGCCTTGTACGGTGGCGATTACGACGCTCGCCGCGTCCATGATAGGGCGAAATTGGAGAAAAAACCTTTTTACTTAGATAAAAAATATTATAACTAAACATGTATCCATTCATTTCCCTGTAAAATTTTAATAGTAATCGAACTGTCCAAATTATTTTTTGATTGAGTCCCTGTAAGTCCTATAAAACTCAAAATGTTTTTAAAATCGAGGTTGTTTCGGATTTTTTTATCGAGTAAAATTATCTGTATTGTGTTTCTAACCATAAAAGTCACTAGTTAAAAGATGTATCTATACATGTATATATTTTTCAGTTTTTTTGAATGGCGCTTTCTTTAAAAATTACTAATTCTAGAAACGTGAATTTGGAAGAACGTGGCCTTAAGTATCAACTTAATGCAATTTTACAATGCAGTCCATGTGGACCTAACCTAACACATCGTCTCCATACCCCTGACCCGCTCAGTGCGCACTGTGAGGAGATGGCCGCCGCTCTGTCGCTCGTCCTCGCGGTCACCGTAAGACCTTTTGTTATAACTTTATTTTTACCATAATCTAGATTCTAGACCAACTAATATGTTCGTGGAAATAGGAGAAAAACCGCCAAAGTACAACCTGAACGCGTTATTGTGTAAAGAATATATCTATTTCATGGAATATTGTAAATAAAATCCATAGGTTAATTCTTTTTTAATCTGATTTTTATAGTGTATTTCTTTTTTTTTTAATCATTTAATTTAGTGACTGTTTTATCGACCAACGTCAAAAAAATGCGTTTTTAACACTGAGATATAATAAGTACTACGTAGTACAGTACTTATCGATACCGGAAATATCACTTAACGTAAGGGACATTTTGGCGAAAATGAGTTATATAATATATCTCAAAGGTTTTTAATACGCAATAAGATGTCAGGTTTAAAAGGTTACCTTAGGATACTTCAGTTCTAATTTAGCTTATACTTTATAAATAGCCTGAAATATTATGAATAGAGACGAAGATCAAATCCCCAGAGATTCAGTTGTAGACGTCGCGTTGGTCGCAGAAAGCTTTTAACAAAAATTCAATAACGTTATACGAACTTACTTTGGGACTTTGAAATACAACTCAATATTGACATTTGGCAAGGTATCAAATGAAAGGAACTACTGGGTTTCTTTAAGGATTAAGCTGAACTAAATATAAGTAATTACCTAAGGATTAGGTAAGCTTACTTATTCTCTTTAATTTATTTAAATATTATTAACAAATTAATCAATCAATAATAAAACTCGATTCAGTAAATTACTTATAGACTTCAAGAATAAAATTGGATCAGTATAAGGAGCTATGGTAAATCAAATTCTTACACAGAAAAACTTCCAAATAAACTTACTTTCGGATTTTGCCGGAGTTTGGACAAAACCAGCTATGTTTAGGGGTTGCGATATTAGATATTGTTTAAAACCTTTCTGTTTGCTACATAATATTAATTGTGAAATGGTATCAACATTAATTTTCTTCCATAACTCGGCCCTCAACAAATACTTTCTTTTCAGCAACTTCTCATATTATGCGCATCTTCAGAAGTGGACAATATTTCATCCAATGGCTGGAGACCGATACCACGAGAGAGAGTTTTCGGTGACTACTGGAACTTGGAGACTCCTGGATTCCACGCTGTGAGCCGTGATGACTTTATTCAAGAAGTTGATTCTCCTAAAGTTGATTTGTTGATGGATAGTGTGTTAGGAGATCACGATCAAGGTATGATAACAATTTTGCCTTTTATAATATTTAAGTTGACTCAAATAAATACCGTAGTAAATGCAGAATTCTAGTGACTTAGGTAAAGAAAATAATCATCAATTAATGTTTCCTTATCATCAGAATATTTTTTAGCTATAACGGTAGTATTTTCCTTTTCTAAGATTGCTGTAAAACTCAATACAATATTAATTGTCTCCCAGAAAGCTTTGATCTTTACTTTTGAAGCTATCCCAATAATAACTGTTTCAGGAGTGAGCGTTGTTTTACCGGTCAATAGAAGACAATCTGAATCAGTTTATAAGAAATCTGAGAACAATGACATGACATACCGAAGGGGGAAGAAACTGGAGTTCGCTCCGACTGTCTTAAACATCGTAAGTGACAAATACGAAAACACCAATAAAATCGATAAAGAAAATAACAGTACGTATGAAGTAACAGAAACTACAGAAGAATTCGCAGAACAGAACATAGTAACGAGGGAACATAACTATGATATAGAAAGAGGAAACAATTTTACGAACAATCTGCTGAAAATACTTTCGAATTACAAGATACGAGCCGACGATGTTCTACCAAACTATGCTTTATCTCTAAAGCAGGAGAGTCCCAAATCTAATGTATATATGCGTTTGCCGTATAGGTATAATAGTCTGAACCATGCTCCGGTGGACCCTCTGCTCGCGGTGTTTCTGTCCCACTATGGTTACTATATACCCGGGTTGTTTGGTTTTCAGCACAACTATAGGAACCTCTACGGCTATTCTGCCTCCAACAATATACATAATAATAAGCCTTTTGGTGCTTACAAAATATTCGCTGATACTGATTCAACTCTGTAGTTTTATAATTTATGTCGTATCTGTTGTTATCTACAAAATGGTCGCTGTTAAGCAATTGTGAACTAACCCACAACATTTTCTTTGAATTATTCATAATTCTTTAGATTTCTGATTAGATTCTTTTATCTACTAAATCGATTTTGATGTCATGCAGGCATAATATTCGAGGTGCTTGTCTGTCATGTGACCTTTTCAATATACCAAACAAAGACAAGCAGACTTAATAATTGTAATCAGTAAGGAAGATTATGCCTGCTGTATACTCGCATAGAGTCACCATAATAGTTAAGTTTAATAATATTAACATTTTTATACGAACAACTTTTATTTTAACTAAAGCATACAATAAAGACACTTTACTAGGGAATCAAGTTGTAAACCGTAGTTATTGTTGTTATAAAAATAAGTTTCATTTGTGTTTCGTCGACGAATTACTTTGACCGCGTCAATAACTTACGTACGGTCAGAGAAATTGATGTTTAGCAAGTTTATTATAACTTTTTATATTTGTTCGTATAATGGCTAGTTTTAAATTTTTTATGGGAGTGAATAGGTAACTATTTACTATTACTTTTAACTGACATCAAAGTGTTAACATATCAACGTTATTATCTCATTGAAAACCCTCTCCGGCCATATGACGTACATCTCAGAAATATGTCTTGCTAAACATTTGTCTTACCGTACCGGCAACATTGCAGTAAGTTTTTATACCTGTAAAGTTTTAACAGCGGTGAAATGAACGCGTGCTCACTGATCAGTATTGCGTCCTCAAATATAACTCTGTAACTTCTGTGTCACGATTTCTGCAGTATATACATTTCGAGATGTGTTAACAATGGATGGGCAACAAAATCATAATACCGTCGGTGGCCAAATTATTATACTCACTTGAAAAAAAGTACATTTTTGTGTCAAATAGGTAACGTTGTTATCTTTAAAAAAGTTAATAATTTTTTTGTCGTTATGGTAAGGTGAAGAGTCCTTCATAATAATGCAGGTGCCGTCTGGCTACTATTCAGCCATCTGGTGATGGAGAGGAGTTTGCAAAATTCGCAGGTATTGGTCTTGAGGCATGGTTCCTTCAACCAAATGTAGTCGACCGAGTCGACCATTCGGCCCTTTGAGCTAATCTCGCCCCATATCGTAACTAACGAAGGAGGTTTCACTCGTTCAACAACACAGCTTTTATCAAATTTTTCAAGTCACCTGCGGTGAACAAACTAGGAATTGTCCTAGAGGTTCTGAATCAATTAGGTCATATTAAGGTTACGCCTTTAACCTCATAATTTAAAAAAATGCAATTAAAATAACTTGTTTTCCTCCTTCCAGTATTCCTAAGTCCAATACTTATGCATTTTAGCAAACGCCAAACCAAACGCCAAACGTTTAAAACGGGTAAACTTTGGTTTTTCAAAAGACGGCAAGAACTGAAATCATTTACACTGAGTATAATAATTTGGCCACCCACTGTATTTGGTTTTAGGCCATCTTTTTGAGGCACGAATCCTAGAAAATATTATGTTGTGCCTTAGTTGGTTTATTTTACTAACAGGTAATGATTGTAATTATAAATTAACTTTATATTAAATGTGAGATTTTTTTATAATTAATGAAAACATTTATGTTACACTGTATTAGATAAAGTTTATAATTTTATTTTCTTTGTAGTTTATTTATAAAAAAAAAGCTTACAATGAATAAAATATTTTAAGATAAACTGTCTCTATTCTCATCCTCCTGATCTCGTCGATTGCATATTATTGTTCCTAAAGGTGCTCTCTCACCGGGGGCATTCGCTTGTAATATAAGTTATAACGTTACAGAGTTGAGCATTACATCAGTAAGGGAGGAGAGTCGATCATTACAATGCGCACCTTGTAATGGTACAGTGTGTTATAATATCTTGATACAACTTGTAACATCAACTAGCTATGGAATGCTCAAAGTCGAATGTTACATTACACGCGAATGCTCATCAGTCAGGGAGGTAGAGTATTGTAATGTAATGCTCAAAGTCGAATCTTTAATGTTATATTACACGTGAATGCTCGTCGGTCAGGACTCAGGGAGGTATTTTTGTAGTGTAATGCTCAAAAACGAATCTATAAAGTTACATTACACGTGAATGCTCCCCATGAGGGAACACCTTAAATGAATATTGCATTTCAATAAACAATAGTATTTCAAGATCTGAAATACTTCCAATAAAATAAACAAGAAGCGGAAACAGTCCTTTATTGGCAATGATAAAGTAATATTTCAGGACTTCATTATTTCCTGCACAGAACCTCCCCTCGCCGGCTGAATCATTAGTTAATTTGGAAGTTTACTAATTAATACAGTTCCAGTAGTTTTTCCTTCGCCAGGTCAATGAATTAGCGGTACAGACGCAAACACCCCGCTCCGAGGTACAGTCAGGTACAGAATACAAACAAATCTAAAATGCAATCTACAAAATAATAAAATCGGCCTATATTTTCATTTCTCAGAAAAATATTGGCCTACTCAGAAAAAATATAATAGTAGTAAACATAATAATATTAATATATTATTATTATTATTAACGTACTGGGCGAGATGCGATGACCAAAGGAGCATCCACAGAACAGGTACATTTTTTTTCTTCTTACCAAAATCAGTAAATGATGTTAAGGCGGGCTGAAACCCCATTTTGTTATTTCTTGATACCCGATTTACCTAGTTCCAATATTATAACGAAATGTAAAAAAAATATGATGAGATATAGAGCACAATATTTAAAAAGGGCTTAAATCAAAAACATTTTAATAAAAAATAATACTTTCGCTGTAATTAATTTACAAACTCGCCTCCGACACAACTCTTTGTCGTCGAAATATGAGTATTAACAATAATAACTTACATTTTGTTTTAATAAATTGTTAATGAATCTATTTTAAAAAGGTCTGAACCGAATAATCTTTTTTCTTAATATTTATTTAGAAAGATATTTAAAAAACACATTAAAAATATAGAAGATCCGCCCCTAGAAACTACAATTTTATGCTAAGCTAAAATGAATCTTATCGCGTGAGACGATGGCGAAAAGTTGCAGGTGGTATGATTCCGAACAATTCCTCAGAGCACTCCCCGTGATACAACCGATAGAGGATGCAGAGTGAAGCTACATCTCGGCGTAATTCCAAGGGATCCAAGCTGTTTGAAACCCTATGGCAGTCAGCAATTCGAGCGGCCCTTCGTTGGATACGATCCAGAGGGAGCGGTTGGTATTTTGGCGCCCCTGCCCAGAGATGAGAACAATATTCCATATGAGGCCGAACCTGCGCCTTGTAGAGTTGTAGGCATTGGTCCGGACTGAAGTACTGTCTCGCTCTGTTAAGGACACCAAGCTTCTTCGAGGCTAATTTGGCCTTACCCTCTAGATGATATCGGAACTGGACTTCGCTCGATATGTTGACGCCAAGTATCTCAATGCTAGGGGAGATGGTTAAATATGTGCCATCGAAACGAGGATATACGACCATTTCATAAATTATATAACATAAGTTTTCATAAAGGCTTGTTTTAGTGGGAGCAAATAATTGACCCAAAATTGAAAATTGCTTTGTAATCTCAAGTAACAAATAAGTTAGCGTGATATAATTAAAAAGTATAATAATGTTGCAGTAGCTACGGCCTACGAGCTACCCCCTGATATCCGCAGTGAAGTCGATACGCCATCGGGCTTGCACACTAAACTGCGACGTCGTAATGTTTGTTACATTATATTTTGCTAGCAAGACGTGAAACGTACGTTTTTGTGGCGCTAATTACGGCGACCACCCACAATTAGCGTCACAATCTTGAATCACGTTATCGAATTTTTCTAAGTGCGTTGGTAAGTATACGACAGCTGAAATCAATCACGTGGGATTCGGCCTGACCGAGTATACAAGCTGGGTTAGGACTTAGGCCACGCACACCCTCACTAGTATTTTTTTAATTCTATGATTAAAGTCATATTATTTTTCACACTTGCATCCCGTTGTGTTTTTAGTATTTTAGTAGCAAGATTGATTCACACGTAAAATATGTCAAGCTAATATCAGTCTGTCGGTCCTATCTTATCTAAAGTAACAAAGGTTTTATTTTTGACCACGGTCCTCTTCAATCATTTATTAAACACTGAAGCAGCATAATTTGTCACTTGGAGAAAATGTCTTCGCATGAAATCTCATCGCAGTTTAGTTCCTTGCATCGCATCGATTCGCAGTGCAGTGTGCAAGCCCATACACTGCAAACTTCAGTGCTATTGTGAGGGCAAACCTTTTTCTTTTTCATGCTGAATGCTTTCAAAGGCGCCGTCCTTTCGTGGCGCAATTTCGGCGATTTTAATCAAAGGAACGTCACCCTTTAGCGCCTGTTATATGCTGGAATGTTCCATTGATTGGCTTATTTCGATTTGTAAGGCTTTAACATTGAATTACGTTACAGATAATAAATTAATGTGCAAATGGGTCGTTTGTTATTATATTATTATGTATCAAGGCTTAATATTTAGAAAAAAAATTAAATATTAATTTGAAACATTACTCTAGAACTGTAGATATTTAAAGCGTCGGAACGCACTTGTGAAAATTCTCCTACATTTTAGGCGTCAGTACAACAGTGATCGTTTTCCATCAGCGGATCCTTTTGCCTGCTTACCGCCTGTTTTACATATAAAATTATTTTTATTGATTCTTAAAATAAACATTTGTTACTTTTAATTTCAGATCACCAAACAGTTTCGCACTTTAATAGAGTATTCAAGGTATAGCAACAGACTATAGTTTAGATAGCTAACATCAATATTATGCATACACAGGAATTGGGAAAATAAAATTCAGTCTAGTCCCTACAAACGGCTAAGTACTGGTACTAGGGATGTAGTGGTATGCGGAGAGCGCGTGTCGCGGGCAGCAGACCGACTAATTCAGTTTAGCCGATAGCTGTAGGCTCCGTAATATCGATGTGTCATGTGCCGGTATTTTAGTAGTATTTCACCTGTACAAAGGATATTTATGGCAAGGACATAGGAATCACTTAGAATTACGAAGTAAACAACGTTAAGCAGATATATAGATTTCTTTCTTTGATCGTTTTATACTGAAGCACTTGATTTAGGTGCCCCAATAGCCACTTTTTATACATTGTATAAAAACGTACATTATCCAGATAGATTAACTTTATGTCCTTAATGTAAGGACATAGGGCTTTTAACGAAACATTAACACAATACCTTCTCCAGTCTGGTAAAAACTGTAATATTAAGAAAACTATAGATGTAGGTACATCCCTACAGGTAGTGTCCCCGCGTCTGACCGCAGCAGTGTTGCCAGTTTTTACAAGTTCCCCCTAACCATGTAATAGCGAGCACCAGCTTGCGACATTCGCACATTTCACGCTCAACATACTCCACATTCCTCCTAGAACATAAAAGAGAAAATACTGTTGAATTCGTGAACCACAGTAAAGTAAAACTTACATTTAGTTACATGTAAAAAAACTGTACTTGAATCTCAAAATTTCGTTTGATTGGCCTTTTCAAGGGAAACATTTGTTTGTTGGCTTCGCCTTGGTTAAGTAATGGGCCAATTTGATGACATTGAGTCAAATATGTGCCAGGAATCAAGCACAACTTTGTACTGTAAGAGCATTAATTTAATGTAATACACGTAGCGAAGTAGACTACAGGCCTTTTGGTATTTTTGCAGTAAAATGTACGCTTCCTGCGGGATTCCTTCTTGCGCTCCCGACAGACATCTTCTAATATTCTACTACTTTTCATCAGTAAAGCGGAACCCCTCGTTCCCCCGTCTCATAACATTCGGAGAGATTTGAATTCGGCGAGAGCCCCACTGCATTAATATTCATGGAGATTTCCTATTTGTCTTTTTATTCGCATTAGCTGACTTTATTATTTACGGCGGACTTCCGGAATCTGGCCTTCTGGGAAAAAAATCCAAAAAGCTCTCAGGATTATGTTCTATTTCATTTCACATTTTGTAATCCCGGCTCGTAATTGGAGGGTTTCAGAATATATTTTAGAGTTTCTAAACGAATTTAAGTTTATGACTCGAGAATTATGTTTCTCTTCTTTTTATTTTTGCATTACAGTATAAGAGTTGAGAAGGTGTAAAAAATGACGCTTTTTGAGCTTTAAGTATAATATTATCTATCGTATTATAGCTGCTAATTTACTTTTCTATACATAATATTAGCTGTCCCAATACACGTTGTTATATCAAGTTAAAGTTAGAGGTATATAACGGACAATATTACAGTATATTACAGTACAGTATTATACTGTAATATACTGAAATATTTTCCGTTTATTAGATTATTATACTTTCCGCGCAATTTTCCCAAAATGCCTGCCCGTTTAAAGTTAAAACTTTCCTTGAACTTTTGAAAGACATTCAAATTGTAATTAATTTTATGTGACTGATGAGGCTATTGAAATACTAAATTGACTGTCACGAGTTTCTCATGAAAATGTAAGCATAATAAAATTATAACGTGCCATTATAATAATGTCACTTTGCACGAGCTAATAGAATAAGTAAAGTAATTTATACATTACGATGACAAGTAATTACATTCGCCTGAAATTACACTTTGTTAGACGAGTGCTGCTAATGATGCTGAGAAGCCTTGCATTTCTACTGCCTTGGTTTCTCCCCATCAAAGGCAAAATCCAGGAAATAATTATTATTCTCTAGTATATATTTAAGGTATGTCCTACCAGTTACCATTACATAAAAAGAAAGATAGAAGAGCCTATCTTCAGCCATCCAAAGCGACTTCTAATAAAATAATCTTAAATGAACTTCGGAAGAAAGGGATGGGGTCAATAATCCGAAAATGATTTCGTTATGAATCGTCGAATGAACTAGAAACTACCGGATGATTGTGTTTGGTCTTCACCAGTAGTTTTTATTGATTTTTATTTATCATAACTCAAAGACCTATCAGAGGTGAAAATTCGTAGAAAGGTCTTCTTGCGGAAATGTAAAAACAGGAATATTTTGCACGCTCTAACTCTGTTAAAAAATCGCTAAGCTCGTCCGCTTTTAAGCGAATCGGGGCTAATTTGTAAAATGTAATGTAATGAAAGCACTCAGAATACATAATCCGGTATCGAGCCGGGGTAAGCGCTGTAATGCCGGAGCTATTACTTCATTATTGTGCAGGCGCGGCCGTTCTCAGATTACATTATCTACACTTAGTTCGACGCGGAGCCTTAATTATGTACACCGAGCCTGAGCATGGTAGATGTATGTTTTTTTCATTGATAATAAAAATATTGATGTGGTGGTATGATGATTTTTGATGTGATAAGCCAAATATACATAGACATAACTGATATTGAGGTCGAATACAAAAATATCTTAACATTAACATAGCAGTCTAATAGAGTTTAAAATTATACGAAATATTGTGAAGGATAAGTAGGCACTATACCAGCTCTAAATTCTAATATATTCCAGTACCCAGCATGTATAGATTGCCAAAAAATTACATTTATTATACAATTTAGTTTTGTGTTTCACTTTACTCGTTTTGTGTCATAAAATTTGTAAAATTATATCAGGCAGGTGTGGGATCCTGCACTATATCGCTGTAACTTCATTTATGCATCGTATTAATTGGTTCAAAGGTTTTAGGTTAAGTGGGTAAAGTCAATTTTTGATATCGGCCCAAATTAATTCGCTTTGGTTCGTTCATTTACAACAGAGTGGCATGACAATATTAGGTAATTGTATGGGATGTTTTTGGGATTTTGGACTAGATGACTGTGTCTTAGTGTGGGCTGAAGAGAATCCCATGGGAACTAATAATAATAATAATAATCCCGCAGGGCAGCTTGTGGCGAGCTGTTGGGGTGTAGCGACCCCACGTACCCGAGTTCTCCCAGGGAAGCCCCTGTTCTCCATCTCCGGCTTGCCTTCACCGGCCGGCCGGAGTGAATACTGACGGAGAATCAGGCCCTACCTCTGCCTTGCCTTAACCGGCCGGTCAGAGTGGAGTCGCGAGAGCTTCGGCTCGGAGGGAGAAGGTGTGAAGCGTAAGTGGCGAGTGGGCGACGTGATGGGACCCTTTGAGGGAGCAAATGATCGGCGTTTAAAGTTTAAAGTCGTTTAAAGTTTAAAGCCGATCTGTAAATGTTGCCGCCTTGGTGCACATTACATTTAGGTCAAAACTGTGTAACGGACTTTTACGTGTTGGCTTCGGCCCCACGCATGCCTTCCAGTGGCTTGTGGCAGTGGCAAGGAGTGATTTACACAAACATAATAATAATAGATGGTTTTTAGGACATGCAATTCTGTAAGAAGTTATATGCGATCATATTTATTGCGATAAGCATCGGTCTATATTTTGCCCTAACGTCTGAGCTTCATGAAATTCGGTCCAGTACAATTTCGGAGCCTATTCAATGGGAAGTACGAAAATTAATAAATATCACCGCCATATTTCACAATTAAACCAAAGAGTGGCCCTACTGTATAATAGTTTATATGACAAAGTGCCAATAGATTACACCGCAGAGCGCCATCCATTTGGGCGCAGTAAATTCGTATTAAAAGCGCATTATCCGCCAGTTGTATTATCATGGCTAGACGTGGACTATTGGTTGTGGTTAATGGTAACATCTGTTTAACATTATAAGTTCGTTATGATTATACCAACTTGTTTTTTAGCCTGAGCAAATTTTTGCTTATAAGTAAATTCTAAGAACCAGTGGAAAAAGAGTTTGAGAGATGGATACCTAGCAAAATATTGATTCGTTCGATTGCTATGTGTTTTTCGCTAGGCTTTTTTTCAAATTGAAAGTTAAGGCGAGCACTTACCTCAATTCCAAAACGATAACCTTGCGAACGCGAATGCCAAGCGTGTACGCGTCGCAATAAGATTCATTTTAGCTTAGCATGAAATTGTAAGTTACGACGGGCGGATCTTCTCTATTTTATTTTTCGTGTTTTTTTTTTAAATATCTTTCGAAATAAATATTAAGAAAAAAGATTATTCGTTTCAGACCTTTTTAAAATAGATTCATTGACAAGTTATTAAAATAAAATGTAAGTTATTCTTGTCGATACTTATATTTCGACGACAAAGAGTTTTGTCGGAGGTGAGTTTGTAAATTAATTACAGCGAAAGTATTATTTTTTATTAAAATGTTTTTGATTTAAACCCTTTTAAATATTGTGCTCTATATCTCATATTTTTTTACATTTCGTTATTATATTGGAACTAGGTAAATCGGGTATCAAGAAATAACAAAATGGGGTTTCAGCCCGCCTTAAACTACATATCCTTGGCTTAAAAAACTAAAAACTTTTCAACTACCACTCAAAGATTTCTATACTTATTTATATATTATTATAAAAGTAGTGTGATTAACTACTTATACTTTATTATTTAAGTTTATAATATTCATACTATAACAATATCCACGATATTCCTTTTAAAGGTCGTCGTATCGCAAAACCGACGCTCTTTTCGCGAAAACCATTTGAAGTAAAAACAATAAGGTTCTAATTGCTTCTTCAGTCGTTATTTTTGCCGTAAAGGAAATTTCACAGTCAAACCTAATGATAATGAAATTATATGAAACACTTGCCGGGGGGAGCAAAGTAACTGAGTTAATTAACTCTTGTAGTGTTTAAACGTTACAGTTAAATTTTAACTCGCAAATTAATTTAAACATTAAAATAACCATGTGGATATTTGCTTAAGCCTGCATAGTAAATATGCTAAAAGGACGGTTGGGAAGATGGTGTAAATTGAATTGTCTAGTACTGCGCTACCATGCTTCGTCTGCCGTAGATTTGTAAGGTTAGAAAATAACACTAGCATTATGCGGTAACATAAAGTTTGTAAGTATGTTATGTTACCTTCACGCTAAAGCTAAATTTTAATAAGAAGAAAATTTCTATATTTGGCATAGACCATAGTAGTAGTAAGGCTCTAAATTCTAGAATCTAGATTATCAAATTTAAAAGTTGGCTACTTTTTCCCGTAAACCAATGCAAATGTGCTTATCAGTGGCGTAACTATACGGTGGCAGGGCTGGCAAAATGCCACGGGCCCCCGACCCAAAAGGGCCCAAGAGGCCGCGAGGTCAGAATTTTTTTATGCATTGTTTTATTATTAACGTGAAGATTTTTACTGATAGGGCCCCATCAATTTGCCACGGGCCCCGGATGTTATAGTTACGCCACTGGTGCTTATGTAATAAATAATACAAATATAGACGTGCTATCTTTGTCTTGTTAATCAAACATTTCATCAGCTATAATGTAAATAAGGAAACAGGACAAACCCTTACTCATTGCCGTTTCAGCCTCACATTCAGCGAGGGCCGGACGGGAATTTTAATTTGTCTCTTACATGTCCGTCCGGTCGCCGGACGCTGTTTAGTACACTAAATTATAGCCTTCGCCGTAGATCTATTGTAGCTAGATACAGAAATTATACTGGCATTTCATGCAAGCTTTCTGAAGTAAAAACTTCTTTGGCGGCGTTGTTTACTTTTTAGGAGAGGAAAGAAATATCCCCCTCCCTTTTTATCGACTTCCAAAAAAGGAGGAGGTTTCTCAATTCGAAATTATATAATATTATGTAACCAGCAATGTCTATTCGAAAGTAATTATAATTATGCTCCATTTTAAAGTACCTAGATATTTTTCAATAATGAGGCTGTCAACGCATACAGTTACATTGGATGACAATGCAATTTACAAATCTGCCGTGCTAGCATAAGCCAACGAGAAAATTTTGTCTACACGTTTTCTCGATGTTAACTGGTTTATCTCTTCATCTCTATTGACCCTAACATGACATACATTTTTTCTCGTACGTCTGTCGTCAAAATTAGAGATAATGTTTTTTTTATATGTGCTATATTTGTCTATATACTAACGAACTATATAGGAACGAGAAATTTATCTCTCGAGTCTCGACGTACGCATGTTAGCGAAAAAGAGATTGTATATCGATATCGACAATATCACTACGCTCGAGAGTGAGATATCCATGAGATATCTCGTTGGCGTATGCTAGGCAGGCTGGGCTTAACTTCGATTAATGGGAAAATACGGTAAGCGAACAGCGAGTTAATCGCTGCTGGAATCAGACGGACGGACGTAAGAATGTTATTAGTGTTTTATTTAGGGAGTGGGAAGTTTTTACAGTTCGCAGCGGAATGTGCGGGCGCGGGAAAGGGGGTGAAATTACGAATTCTTGAGCTTCGCCCTTTAAAATGAAACACCCCCGCTCCCCCCACTCCCCCCAAACCCCCATTATCATCAGCGTCTGCCTGTCATTACGTTTTGTTGGCTTTAAGTTGAAAATGTTTTGTGGAGAGCATAACATTTCGTCAGATGTGATGAGAATTGCAAATGTTTTGCGGAAATTTTGACGACGATATTTTCCTGAAATGTAATAACGATTAACGGCAAAGTTGTCCTCAGCCATTCGACAGAAACGTAGAATCTTGTATGTTTGTTGGTGTTTATATAATATTTTGAGGCAAAGTTTTGAAACTATAGGTAGGAGGTCGTCTATGATAAATTTATATCAATACATATACACCTTAGTATCACAAGTAACTTAGATGGCATAATAAGTACATACAGTGGGTGGCCAAATTATTATGCTCAGTGTGAGTGATTTCGGTTGTTGCCGTCCTTTGAAAAACCAAAGTTTACCCAGACAATGCGTGCTCAACGATTGGCGTTTGCTAAAATGCATAAGCATTGGACTGAGGAATACTGGAAGCCTGGACGGAGGAAAACAAATTATTATAATTGCATTTTTTTTTTTAATTATGAGGTTAAAGGCATAACCTGAATATGACCCGATTGATTCAGATCCTCTAAGACCATTCCCAGTTTGTTCACCGCAGGCGACTTGAAAATTTTGATGAAAGCTGTGTTGTTGAACGAGTGATACCTCCTTCGTCGGTTACGATATGTGGCGAGATTAGTTCAAAGGGGAATGGTCGACTACATTTGGTTGAAGGAACCATGCGTTAAGACCAATACCTGCGAGTTTTGCAAACTCCTCTCCATCACCATATGGCTGAATAGTAGCCAGACGGCACCTGCATAATTATTATGCAGGACTCTACACCTTACCATAACGCCAAAAAATTATTAACTTTTTAAAGATAACAATGTTACCTATTAGACGCAAAAATTATATAAAAAGTATAATAATTTGGCCACCGACGGTAGTTTTGTAGATTTGCCTTTCAAATTAAATCATTAATCGAGTTTTCAAAATCCAATTTCTCCTAATAAAAAGTCTTGATCATTGAGTACTTGTAATGGGTTGAATGGAATCGATATCGGTTTAATTAAAACGCCGAATCAAGCCGAATAAAGGAGCCGGAGCCTGGAGCCGGGAGTAATCCGGTAAAAAGTGGGGAAAAAACGGCTCAGCCGGTATTAGTCGGTCTAGCGCCGGCCTAGCGGAGTCAGACACGCCTGACTAATGTTTTGACCACTAAGTTTTTTTTTTTTTTTTTTATGAAATAAGGGGGCAAACGAGCAAACGGATCACCTGATGGAAAGCAACTTCCGTCGCCCATGGACACTCGCAGCATCAGAAGAGCTGCAAGTGCGTTGCCGGCCTTTTAAAAGGGAAAGGGTATTAGGGGAGGGTAGGGATGGGAAGGGAAGGGAATAGGGGAGATTAGGGAAGGGAATAGGGTAGGGGATTGGGCCTCCGGTAAACTCACTCACTCGGCGAAACACAGCGCAAGCGCTGTTTCACGCCGGTTTTCTGTGAGAACGTGGTATTTCTCCGGTCGAGCCGGCCCATTCGTGCCGAAGCATGGCTCTCCCACGTATATTTTGAATTAACTACATGGCTCTCCCACGTTCTATTGAATTAACTAAATTTTTGAATAGTTTTGAAGCGAATGAAACCGTAAGTAGATTTTAATAAATACGAGAATGTCTTCTTTAACTAGCATAAATTCCATACCAACTAACTTCTGTTTCAAAATATACATTGCTTTAGGTTTTGATCTAAATTTGACATGAAGATTATTTGTGCCTCAAAAAAATCGCAGGATTTTTACCTACGTACTATGGTTTTCGCGCGATAAGTAAATTCCCAAACTAAGTTTTAGTTGCAATGTCTGGAAATAAAATTAAAGTGCTTAGACTCGTATTCCTTTACTTCATCACCGTCAGTCTCAAGGGTCCAGCATTCAACTGACCTCCAAACTTCACCCCCCGCTCAAGAGCGAGACTTTCCAGACCTATTCATGGCGGTAAAGTTTTTCGGATAGTTTTGAATGGGCAAGCGATACAACTCAGGAGGTACACTGACAGTGCGTTTCACGGCTGAATAGTGATAGTGATTAGTCCTGTATTCAGTAGTAACGTGTTTTTGACATAGTAGCGCCTAAAAGGTTGGACTTATTTTTATTTGGTTTCTAAATTAAGCATATAAAAAAACATCATCATCTCGCTAACAACTTAGTACATACTTATATCACAACCGCTCTTCTAATATTCTGTCAGTGAATTACAGCGGGTACCTAGATTGAAATAATATTATGTGATTTAATTTCGTATATTGAGTGGGAAAAGTTTGGAGTCGTTTGGAGGCAAAGTTCAGGCGTTTAGACCCATCTGCCGAATCTGCGCTGATATCGGATCCAAATTGACTCGTAAAATATGTACATAAAAGATGAATTCTTTATTATACATCTCGATACCTAATTATTACATAACAATTAAGTATGTGTTTAATGTTGCTAAGGTTGTTGCTCGCATTTTTTTGCGTTGAAAATATGAGTTCGCGCGGGAACTATACATTAATTTATTTTTGAATCCTGCTTCCGGAGTCAGTTTCCTATTATAAACATTCAACAAAATTCGATAATTCGAATTTGGTTGAATTTTTATAATAATAATTCGAAATTCAAATAAAACTTGAGAGGTGTCAAGGTACATCCGGATGGAACGAAGATATTAAAAAATATATAAAAATATTAAAAAAAACAAAAAAATTAATGAAGCGTATGAAGAGAACCCCACCCAGCTAGAAAAATTCAAATTTCCCGCCATAGAGGAATGGTAGAATTTTAAATTTCCCGCCAGTTGACGTCATCGCCACATCAACGCCCTCTGCGGTCTGCCCCTACTTCGCAGGTACTAAAATAAGTGTCGGTCAAAAAGTGTCGTTACAACTTTTTCCGTCTAGCCCCGTTTCGCAACGTGCGATAAGGAACTTCGTTCCAAAAGAAACACGCGCTACCGCACGGCTTACCAGTTACAACTATAGCAAACAGCACAGACATAGATCAAGATAGATACCGCACGTCCCGCGGGACATGCAGTATCCTTCTTGATCTATATCTGTGGCAAAAAATGTCGTTACAACTTTTCGTATGATTTTTTTCCGTCTAGCCCCCTTTCGCAACGCGCGATAAGGAACTTCGTTTCAAAAAACAGACATACCTACTTTCCCATTATTTTTATGGATTAACTTCCAGTTTTTACAAAGCAAAACACAAAATATAACAGTCACCACTTTATGACTCAAAGTTTAAATATAGAACAATCAGGTGAAGGTGAGAACGGGGGCGAATGGAACGCCATAAATCAAAAGTTTTCATAAACACGCGTTAAATGAAACGTCAAATAGTTGGTTAACACATATTATGCGGCGTCAATCCGGTGTCGGAGTGCCACTGCCGGGTGTGGAGTGTCACCGTGTGTCACTGTGTCACGCCGGTGACAGTGACGGTGCCAGCGGAGGAAATTCGTTTCATTTCCGCACCGGAACTACAAGTGGGAGTGTACCGAATACATCTGATTTGTTGTACCATTTCAAGGGTTATGGAACGAAGATTTTGGCAGTTTGTTATTGTACTATCAGAGAAGTTGCTTCATACCCAGATGGCGGACCTATGTAATTTGGTCGTTTTATGTCAAACCCAGTCGACAGATTACTATCAACGTTGAATTGACATAATTCGACCAAATGACGTAGGTCCGTCAATTACTGCCTATGAATCAATTTCTTCGATGGTACATATTATCCGAAGAGAAGTCAGAAGAATTATTGTTATTGTCATATTTTTATGAGGACTAACAAATTGCTATATGATTTAAACCGACTTCGTAGTACGTGTTCTTGTCCATAAAATGTGTTACTTTGCTAGTTTTAAAATTGTATCCAGACTGGTCGAATATTAAAACTAGCGTACTATTTTAGAGAAGTCTTTTCCAGCTTCCAATCAAAATATAATTCGAACTGTCCATATACCAAAAAACAAAAACATTTAAACATTCAGAACGTACAGATCCGATCCGTCTTCACAACCTGAAATAAAAGTCATGCTAGGTACACGATAAGAAATCGCTTCGGAAAGAAACAGAACAATTTATTCTGCAGATCGGATCGGCTAATCGCGACACGGGGATCCGACTCCGGCCGATCGCGGATTTACGGAGGGCGAGGGCGAAGGAGGCCCAGCATCCTCTAGTTCACTTAAAATTTGCATTTTTATCTCGGTTCCCTTTTTTCTTGCAAGATGTAAGATTACAAACATCCAACATTTCATCTTCAAATGGATGTGTGCTCTATGTTTCCTTAGTCTTTACTTTTCATACAAATATGCATGCCCGAACGGGTAAACTGTCAACAGAACCAACAAAATATCTGTAACACAGTTTTAAGCAATAAATATTTCTTTGTCTTTGTCTTTTGTCTTTGAAAACTAGTTTTTAAACCCCACAAAAAGAAGGACGTGATAAGTTTAACACGTCTGTCTGTATGTCTGTATGTCTGTATAGTGTATAGTGTATAGTCATGTATCTGAGACTGGTCGTGGCATTAGAAAATTCAAACGGATGAACTGATTTTGATTCAACATTTTTATGCTCAAAATAGCTTTCCATGATGATAAAAAAACGACATCTATCTTCCTGAGTTCAACAATCTACTTAAACGTATTGCAATGTATTAGTAATTATAAAAACTATTTCAATGGATGTCTGTATATCTTACCCATGTAAGTTTACCCTCTACAGTCTACTGTATGCCGTATGGTAAAGGGCCCAGGGCTTAAGAATTTAATTAATGGTCTGTGGCCTGTGATACATGCATTTTTAAATAACGTTATTAAAGTTAAGTCTTTAAACATTTTTACGACTCAGCAATAATTCTCGCTCCAGCTCCAGAGATAATTTCTTTAAAAAGTGTCTGTAAGGGCACATTCCCACCCTTCGGACATTAGTCTTGATAAAACAGGAGCACCGTTAATTGTTCGCCGACTCGCTTCGTATGCAATTTAAATGCAAATGCTTTTGTTATTTCTCACTGGAAGCGGGAGACTTCTTACTTTCGCTGGAGGGAGGGACTTACAGCAAAAATCATTGTCGTTCCGACGCCAATAATTTCGTAATGTATTCAAGCCGATTATGGGGTTGTTTTTAATGAACCTTATTGTTTTTATTCACGGTTTTCATAACATTACGTTTTGTCTAATCACGGAATGTACAAAGTTATGCGGGGGTTCCTTTTCAGGGTTCCGTACCCAAAGGGTAAAAACAGGACCCTATTACTGAGACTTCGATGTCTGTCTGTCTGTCTGTCCGTCTGTCTGTCTCTAGGCTGTATCTCAAGAACGACTATAGCTAGACTTCTGAAATTTTCACAGAATGTGTATATCTGTTGCCGATATAACAACAAATACTAAAAACAAAATAAAATTAATATTTAAGGGGGGCTCTCATACATCAAACGTGATTTTTTTGCTATTTTTGCTCGATATCAATAATAGCTATAGCTAGGCACTTGAAATTTTTACAAAATCCTAAATTATGTTTGTACTTTAATAATTGATAATAAAATTAAAATAAAATAAATATTTAAGACGGGCTCCCATACAAAAATCACATTTTTGGGCTATTTTTGCTCTATAACGGTACGGAACCCTTCGTGCGCGAGTCCGACTCGTACTTGGCCGATTTTTTTAATGTTTTAGGGTGCCAACGTTCGTAACGACAATACAATTCAAAATTATAAGTCCTATACTGTACTCGGCGAAACATGGCGGTAGCGGTCATTGACTCCCTGTCAAAAACTTGTCATTTCCTATATAAACCGCGATTGACAATGAAGTGTGTTGTCAATCGCGGCTTTGTATAGAAAATGACAAGTTTTTGACAGGGAGTCAATGACCGCTATCGCCATGTTTCGTAGAGTACAGTATAGTCAGTGTGAGTGTTGTAGTCAGATGCTATGATTTGCTGGCTGATGAATTTCCACAAAAATCTTTTTTAGCGTACATCAGCGTATTTTGATTTAAATTCTGTATGACGAATAGGCGGAGGCTCTACAAAAGCAGCTACAAGTAGTCGGTATCTAGTGTTAATATTCCATCAAGGATACGCTGTGGACAATCGAGGGGAGCCGAACATGACGTGTAAAGTGTAAACATCCGATGTATTGTAACACGTCTATCAGCGACCAGGCGAAGGGCATTAGCGCTTCCTTTCCCGAGGGACCGCGCTCACTCGAACCTCGGCGTCCAGGCTGGCTGGACCCGCGCGACGGAACCATGGGCGCGAGTGACGGCCGGTACGGTGTGTGGTGTGTGTGCGCGGTGCTGCTGGGCGCCACCGGGCTGCTGGCGCTGCGCCAGCTGCGGCTGGAGTGGCGCGTGCAGGTGCTGGAGGACCGGCAGGCGCTGCTGCAGGACCTGGTGCGGGCGCTCCAGGCGGACGAGCCCGTGGCGGTGCTGAGCCGCCGAGCGAGGGATGCCGTCGACTGCGCCTGCCCATCAGGTGAGTGAGGTGGCTTAGGGTTAATTGTATGCGATGGGAAAATTGTATCTTAAGAACTGGTAACTGTGTCTACTCGATTGTTGGACGTATTCATGGGTGATGGCGTTAAAAAAAAATGATTTAAGCTATAGAAATATAGAAATCATTTTATTCGCAATTCGTATCGCAATCGGCTTTTCATTGATGTATTGTATGAAGTGACTCTCATTATGCCAGTCTGTTACATTGTCACAAGTAATTAGCCCGCTGTTATGATTCGGTTTCCATATTAATTAGCTCAGTGTGTTGGTTTTGGTCAATGATGACGGCCGTGACGAGGGCGACAGGTTTCATTGATGTCGGTCTGCGGCCGCGGCGGCTAGCGACATCGCGCGACCACTTTACGATATCCTGTGATAAACCCAATTGGGACATTACCGGGCTTCGGCCGAAACTAGATCCTCCGGGGAACGGAATAACGGCTAGTGTTGACCAGCAAAGGAGACGCGGCGAATCCGATCGCGGAGCAAAACGACGAGACGAATTGTAATGGTCTATTGTCGCGGCCATTACGCGTAATGGTTCAACGAGGAGTATTGACAGCTCGGCCAGGACTTTATCCAATTGAGCAGGGCCGTGCGAAGGGAAGGGCGTCGACCCCGCGGCCCGCGCCCGGATATTAAAAATGGGCCCCTTAAATTGGATCACAAATTTGTTATCGACATAATATATCCGCCGACGATCGCCCGGAAGAGCGGGAGATCGATGAAATTCCAACAAAAGACGAATTAACTGGAGTTTTCGTGAAAACGCCGGCCCGCTAATTGCCGCTCATTGTGCGCGCGAGTTCAGGGGTTAAGCGGGATTCCGCGCTATCTGGGGGATACTCAAATTAAGCACGACTTCCCGGCGCTGCTGGCGGCAGATACGAAACTGCGCAATATTTGATAACTCGTGTTAACTTGCAGGTGCAAAAACTTCCACTTTAAACCTCCGAAGACGGCGCTCGGATTACGTAACTTTCGTTCTCCTCTCGCGTGTATATTTTATAGCGTATCGCCTCTTTTTATGTTTTTTGAATATAAAACACCGTCTTAGGTATTCTTTCGACGGGTCGGGGATGATCTCGAGGGCTGTCGATGATAAAGGACCCTTGACCTCCCCCCGCGCCCCGCTCGCCCTCCGCCCTCGCCCGCCCTCGCCGCTATGAAAAGGTTGTAGATTTGAAGTTTCACGCCGCGCGAGTTACGCCGGAGTTGTGAAGTGAACGTTCTTTCAGCCGCTCAGGAGTGATGTTACAATATTCTAAAATAAAATAAAAATAAAATATCTTTTTATTCAAAATAGGTATGATGAAATACACTTTCTGTTCACTTTTACAATTCTTCTCAATGATAAATAACCAAATAAATATCAGGTTTTTATTGTGGGTTTTACTGAAATATTGAAAAATTAAAAATAAATAATAAAAAAATTATAGAGAAAATTAATAGTCAATATGAACAATTTTATATTGAGTAAAAATTGTTAATTTTCTCACATACCAAAATTATATATTGCGAGAATATACAATACCTTTCATTCAGAGGCGGCGTAAGGCGTAGGCGACGTGGGCGACTGCCCACGGCCCCGCGGACTAAGGGGCCTCGCGCCCCTTGGACCACGAGGTTTTTTTAAGGATTTACGAGTTTTGATGCTTAATTATTCATAAATAAAAAGTTTTATAAATAAAAGTTTGAGTATCAAAAATTCTTTCTCTCAACAAATCCGTCCTCTTGCGTCATCCATCAGGGGGTCCGCAAAATATATTTTAGACTGCCTTCACATTATGTCGCGGGTACCGCCGCAGCCGCGCGGCAGCCGCGCGACTTCCATACTAAAGCAAGTCGCGGGGCTGCGGCGCGACTCTGTTTAGTATGGAAGTCGCGCGGCTGCCGCGCGGCTGCGGCGGTACCCGCGACATAATGTGAAGGCAGCCTTAGGGGGCCTCGCAAGAATCAATATATATCTTGCCCACATAAAATTTAGGTCTTGCCCCGCCACTGCTTTCATAACAACTCCAAAGGTATATTTTATTTTAACAAATATTAACTTTGTTTGGCGAGGCAATTTCAAAGTTTTACGTTTGCCTTACAAATTGAACAATAAAAGGTCATAAAATCGTAATACAATGCAAGATGTTTGTGATATTTTTTATTATATTGTTATTTGCCTTCACGACCTGAATTGAGGTTCATTACTGGATCTATTTCTGTAGACAGGAGAAATTTTTTAAGACGTTTCAGAGCCTGTAAAATTAAGACAATAGCTCCTCTGAATAGACTTTTTTCCACTTTACTGAGTTATTTGTAGAGCCTAAGGCCCAATTTCATCAAAGTCTGTTAAAGTTAATGCTCGAATTAGTATCATGTTACCTCTCTCGTTTTTCATACTAATGAAAGAGAAGACATGACATTTTAACAAGCCATTAACACTAACAGACGTTGGTGAAATTGGGTCTAAAGATATTAATAGGTGTACCTACCTCAACAGGCATATTTAACTCAACAGACGTAATTTATAATAATAAATTTTATTTTTCAGGCTACATTTGGCCCAATTGTTAGTAACACTTTGATCCTTAAAAGCTAATGTTAGTATCTTACTATAATTAAAAACATAAGTGAATGAAGTGGGTAACTAACAATTTGATAGTATTCTTTTATAGTATAATTCGCATAAATTAAGGCTTTATGACCGGGAAAATAATTGGAATTAAAAAAATTTTGATTTTACATATAGCCAGATGAAGAATTAAGTTACAAGGTTTGTTCAAATTATAAGGGAAAAAATGAGTAATTGCCCTGTAATGTTATAAAAATATGTTAGTTATGAAATTCATCCACTTACGTCTTCGATTATTATAATATCCTTCTAAGCCACTTGTGAAAGTTGAATTGAGGGGTATAGAAGCAAAGATGACTATCTCCATATTTTCCCGGATTGTCACTAATAACACCATCTACTTGTTGGGATTCAAAGCCGTCGATATGTCCAATTGTCACTTTCAAATACGTCAGGTATCCAATAGAAATGTATGGTTAAAAACTAGCGAATGAAACAAACATGTCTATGTCCACTGGAGATTGTCGCTTTTGTTTTAACAGATTCAAATTTTTACAAGACATCAATCAGTTTAAAGTTTTTGAATAACTTGCAAAAGTGCAAAATATAAATAAAGCTAAAGGCTTGTGAAGTACCTCCAAACCAAGCAAAAAATAAAAAAATAAAAATATTTTGTTAATTTCTAATAATGCCTGTTATTGAAACAAAATCAGCAATATACATTAGAAATTGTATTATAGTGAACAAAATCTATACACGATTACAATATTATTATTAAAATATAGCAATGTCCACTTGAGGGAAACAAACAGCTATCTCCAAATTTGTAACCCCATTTATTCTAATAGCACCGCGTGAATCTAGCCCAAACTTGCTTGAAATCTTTTTCTTACATTACACTTTTAAAGATGAAAATGGAAACTTTTAAAATATTTGTATCTTTAAAGATACAGGTTTTTTACGTTTTTCTTAACATCTGTAAAAATGGAGATAGTCACCTTTGCTTCTATACCCCTCAATTCTGGAAAGCGTTTATGGACTACGATGAAATAAAATTAAATATACTTTATTATGTTATTTCTTATTCTGCAAAGCATACAGTAATAGTCGAGGGGACCGAGGGCTGTCCAGGAAATGTGTCAAGCGCTGACAGACAGTCAGACAAACCCTTAATATCAAAATAATGAGGCAAATCAACTCGTAAACGATTTCATTATTCTTATTACGTTTGTCCCTTCGTTGCTTTTTAACAAGCTCCATAATAATTTCTCAGTATTTTCGATGACTCTTTTGTTGCTGAAATAATGTTTTTTATAATAATAATTACTTATTTACCAATTTTTACATGAATCGCAATTATTAGGAAATTTGACATTAACGCGGCGTGTATCAAATAGTAAGCGACAGCTGCCGCCTAGGGACAGAGAATGACACTTGTGTTGCGTTCCTAGTCTAATGCCTAGGTTACACGGTGCGAGATGACATGCGAGCTGGCATGGATGGTGCAGCTACTTGCACCGTGTGACCGCATCATACGAGTTACCGTCATGTGCGAGTGGCTCAGTTGCTCCCGTGCGAGTTACTACAATGTTTTTTTGATTTCACTCGCCACTCGCCTTCCTCCACCACATATACAACTCAACTAGGCGATGTCACTGGCACATTACCTATCAACTGCGACGTCAGCGGCGTGCATGATGTGGCCCAGGGAGGCGACAGGCGAGTCGAGCTGCTCTCCTGCGAGTACACCGGCACAGTAGCTGCCTACTGTCACTTCAGCTGCTCGTACTGTGTAACCTATCCTTAACTCACTCTCTCGGCAAAACACAACATAACCGTTGTTTGTCACCGATTTCCTGACAGGCCGATGCATGCCGAAGCATGGCTTTCTCAAACTAAGGATCACATAACATCGACAGGTTGCAATATGACCTGACCCTAAGAAAGAAAATACCCTACTTCTATCAAAATTCCCCACAAATAAGAAAATAATTGCTTCTATTGAACGGTATGGAAGTTTCTGTCTGTCAGTAAATGAAGTCGGTATATAAAAATGCTAATACACGGAGACTATTACGCGGGGTAGTGACGATAGTAATGGCTGTATACGACGTGGCCACTAAATTAGCGATAAAGTCAGCTTATTTTATTATTTTTAGGCTACAGAAAAGCTATAAAGAAGTTGATCTCTACAACTGTGGCGCAGAAATGAGCACAATGGAAGGCCCTAGATCTAGAAGACTTTTGTCCAGCAATGGGACAGTAATTGCCTCCTAGGGTTTCCATAGTAATCTAATCAAAAATATAAAGTCAGATATTTATTTATTTTATCACAACTATAATAATAATAACTAATTGATTTTCGTATATTTCTATACACTACAATGGCTCCGGGAATTAACACTAAATTAAAATTTTAAATATTATTATTTTGATCTTTTGCTTTAGAGTTTAGAGCAGTGATTCCCAAAGTGGTCCAGGTGGACCCCCAGGGATCCACGCGAAACTACACGGGGGTCTACGTTGGCCCTGACAAAAAATGGAGGTCCACAATTATTGTAGGCGGGGGTCCATGTAAATTAATTAGGTTAGCAGTGATTTATTCATATTCCATGTAAATTGATTGGGTTGGCTTTTATGTAGGCTTGATTTCTCTTATTAGAAAGCATAGACCAGGGATGGCGAACCCTGCCTTATCAACGTGCCACTTTTCTGTGCTAATTTTATGGGGGTGGGGGGGGGGGGTCGCTTAGAGGGTCCGCGGTATGCACCAATATTTGAAAAGTGGGCCACGAAACAAAGGAGTTTGGGGACCTCTGGTTTAGAGGGTTGATGCAAGATGTTATCACTAAATTAAGGTACAGTAAAGGCTGCTATTTTCGTGGCCTCACGGCTTTGCTAAGTTACAGTCGGAGATAGCCACTAGCTTCTACTACCATGAAGTTAAACTAAAATTTTATATTTCATGTTATTTCCAATCTTATTATTTTTATTCGTCTTCATCTAACGACTTCATTAGTCGTTGTACAACTGCTATCACGCTACGACAGGAATTCGGAATGTTCAAATTATGCGGAATAGTACTTTTGTTCATGCTAACTTACTTTTAAGTCGAATAATAATATTTACATATTTAAATCATTTTTCCGCAATTAAAAGCCGTTTTGTAATAGATAATATTATATTACGTAGATAAGATTACCTATAAAAGTTGCCTAAGATCTATCAGCAAACTTAGGTACAACGAAAAATTGTATATTGTCTATGGGTTAAATTTCATTTTAAGTACTTTCAAGTGATTTCTACAGATTCATCGTCTTGATATTATCATTAACTTATTTCTTGAGATTAATCGCGTTGCAGTTATTTCGTTTCCTTTGGAAAGCAGTCGCGACGGCAAGTACAAAAACTAGCAGCAAGTCGGATGTTTTTGCTGAGGCGATCTTACACGAAAAGGGCCCCTCGACCCTTTTTAGGGCCGGGGCTAAGCGACGTGTCCATTTACATAAATCAGGGCCGCCGTATAAATCGTCCAGATAAACAACTTTGCTAACTGTGATCAAACATTTTTCCCTTTCCTAACTTTTGGAATAGCCCGCTTGTAATCTCGTAACATTTTGACAGTATTTCGGACATGAAATTGATTTTAGTTGCAGTTTAGTCATGGTATAATAATGGCTAAGCCTTTATTTAATACACAAAATTTTGGAATAGCTAAATCTGACTCTATCATTAATAATCCCTAAAGAAGAATCCAAGACAAAAATCTCCTACTTTTCCTACTTTTCTTCTGATTATATTTCGTTTCTGGTACCAAAACAAAAGCTTGTCCCTCGATCATCCCTATAATCATTATATTATGAGAGAGTTATTATGGTTGGTTACCATTGTTCATCCTGAAGACACAGGACTGTCAGTGTGGTGGGAATGAGTGACGATTGGTGAGCCAAAAGCCCGTTGAAGCCGAAAAATCCGTGAAGAAAGGCAACAAAAATATTTCTAACCATTTTGTAAAGCGTATTATTACTAAATTTATTATGTAGAAAATATTATATACCACGTATCAATTTAAACGTATTTACAAAACAAAGCATTTAAGAATATTTACGCGAGTTATCGGGCAAGTTTCGGACGGGGATATATTTATGTTGCTGATACGCCAACCACTTGAGAGCTGCTCAATCCACGAAAGTTTTCGTATTTATTGCGAGACTATTTAGTGAACAGTTTCCTTAACTTTACCCCTTTATGGGGTAGGTAATGTATTGGATAATGGATACGTAAGAAAACATCACAATTGACAAAAATTGAGAGGTGTCAAGGGACACCCGGATGGAACGAAATTAGTTCTTATGTACAAAAAACCTGTATACACTCAACAAAAAAAAAACAAAAAAGAGAGAGAGAGACAGAGAGAGAAACACGCGCTACCGCACGGCTTACAACTATAGTAAAAAGCACAGACATAGATCAAGATAGATACCGCATGTCCCGCGAAGTACATACACATGCGGTATCTATCTTGATCTGTCTGTGGCAAAAAGTGTCGTTACAACTTTTTGGTCTTAATTTTTTCCGTCTAGCCCCCTTTCGCAACGCGCGATAAGGAACTTCGTTCCAAAAATGAGGGAGAGAGTTATACTTTAAGAAACTTGTTGATGCTCAGTTACTCTGGCTCTCGCGTACTAGTCACACAAAGCCCATAACATCTCCTATCTAGTTGGTTACAAGTTAGAACAGCGACTATTCTTTCACTCTGTCTTTACTTTGCCGAACGAGAGGGAGAGTGTGACAGGTCACTAAAAGAAAACCAAGGCGTCTTGTAAATGGTTTCAACACTATGGTCATTTGCTAGTAAAAAGCTCTAAATTAAGCATTTACTGTATACAAAGAAAGCAATAAACTCAAAGTGCCAAAATAACGGTATTTTGACAAACTTATAATTACGCAAAACTTAATAAAAATGAGTAATGACGACTGGCCCCGTCACCGTGTCAATCTGGCCGCGAAATGGCCATGATGTACAATCCGGCCAAAACGCCCAGATAAATGATCTCGCGGGCGCCTGATGATACATTTATAATGACCGAGCGTGTCCTGACATTCCAATTTTCTTGAGACGAAATATTTATTTGCTCGCATACATTAATCTTGTGGCGAATATTTTCGTGTTCTTCTGAGTCACAGACGTTAAAACGGCAAGCGATATTCGAAATTGAACACCTCATACCAGTGAACAAATTGACGCGTAAAAAATCTCATTATGGCATGTTAATTTTAAATGTGTTGGAAAAGAAAATAACCCTTAAATAAACAAACAACGGACGCAGTTATATTTCTCGATGCATGTAATTGGACCATGAAAATCTCTCAGAATATTCTAGAATCTAGAAATTCCATAACGGTGAATTGAACACAACCGTATCATCATCCCTCGGACACCACCTACACAATATAAGTATCATACAGTAGATAAACTAAATCTTTTAACTTGAACTTTACTTTTTAAAATCAAGTAAATGGCAACCCTCTCTACTCAACTCCTCTCTAGCAACTCCTGTTTAAGGTGGATAGTAGCCAAACTTGAAAACCCTTTGATATTATGATCAGAGGGAGCCCGAGGGACTGTGATGCTAAATCTGTCTTGGGACCCGCGACATAATTGTGGTGAACATTAATTTCCGATTTCCAACCTATGCATAATATTACTTTTTTGCTACTTTAAATTGTCTATATAATCACGGTTATATTATGTGTGCGAGCCCCTGATTCATGCGGTCTCCTGTTTAGTGATAAGTTAGTCTACTGTATCTATATATTTTTACTGTGGCACCTTCAGCTCCGTGCATGCAAATGCTGAACTTGTACAATCCAACCCCACGAGATGCGAGTGCATGACATAGTTTTAAATTAAAACCTCTCCACCGCGATTCCCAACTCTATCTCTTATCTTATACGTCTCAATTTCAACTGCTTCGAGCACGATATATTTTGAATATGGTTTAGCTAGAAGTGCCGTAATTGTTCCGTCGATAAAATAACATTTTATAGCAGTTCCGAGGTTCATATGAATTCTTGAATAAAATATGAGTAACGAAATAATGGAGGAGGGATTTGATGGGGACCCGTCTTATTTAGGAGACAGATAGGCTACATCAAGATAGTATTAAGTCGGCTCGTGATCTCCATACATACGACTTTCATGCGGCATGTAAAAACCGAAGCTATTATGTCTGTACTAAGTCGAGATAATGTCATTTTCGTTATCTCGGGTTTGTATATGAAAATATATTGTTTAATACAGAGCATGGAATAAGTGGTTCGGATTTAGGGCGAGTGCTCACGAGCCACGATTTGAGACATACGTGCTTATGTAAAGGTCTGTTTCAAGACTGAAATGAAATGATACTGGCTCGCACAGCAAAGCAACAGAGGCGACCAGGCTGAGGCTGTCTGATTACAGCAGCCTGCCGAACACCTGAAAAAAAAACTAGACCTTTGCATCCGTTTTGGGTGATTTATACAGTATTTTCAGAGCGAAGTAACCACTCTTCAAATACTGTAGTGCCTGGGACAAGATTTAAATGTCCGTATGGTTGCCCAAGCACATACGACATTCTCGCAACATAGTCGGCCTAGTCCAGAGGAAAGAACTAGTCAATACGTCTGGGACCAACCATGTGCGGGTTTCCTCACGATGTTTTCCTTCACCGTATGAGTGTCCGTATTATGTACTCGAGATCAGAAAATGTCTCATCGGTGCACGCCTCCACCCGGGATCGAACCTGCACCCTCTACGAGTGCGAACCAAAGTTCTACCCATTAGGCCACGGACAAATCCATAGCTTATAGCCAATATAAGCTCGTTATACATTACCTGGCTGCAGCAGCTAGGCTGACCTCTGTCCGGTAGAGTTGCGGTGGGTCGATGACTATGTTTTATATTCAGTATTTGCATATTATTACTTAAAGTAATGCTGTGTAAATAATAATGTATAGGCATATCGAGTGAGTACACTCCCTTACATATTAAAAAGTAAATGGACTATTTGCGCCACCGACACAAGATGCCTCCCTTAAGATTATATTATATTAGATAATATTATATTAATAATATTATCATGTAGATACGTACCTTATCCTTGGCTCTTTTGATAAAAATGAGCTTTATTTGCACGTATTTGTTTATAATAATATTGAACTCATCTTAATCACCTACCTGCAACTCCGTTGCGCCAAACTTCGTTTATCGCACGGGAACTGTACATTTTTCCAGGATAAAACATATCCTATGTCTTTCCTGGGACTCAAAGTATCTCCATACAAAATTTCAACAAAATCGGTTCCGCGGTTTGGGCGTGAAGAGGTCACACAGACAGACGGACACACTTTCGCGTAATTATAATATTAGGTATGGATGTTGAAAAATCAAAATATTTATAGCGAACCCTCAGAATCCCATATTCCATATACCATCCATTTTCCATATCCCATATTCTACGTACCTGAACATCTCCAAAATGCAGTATTATAAAATGAAGTATTCCTTCTTTCTTCAAATGAACATTCATTCGAGTTGTCATTCCTGTTGTCACCACGATGTCAGTGAATGTGGAGCAGACAGACAGACAGACAGACACTCCCCCTTTAGCATTTATAATATTAGTATGGATTAATTACTAATTGAGATTAGTTAGCAAACTAATTATTTGTCAACTCGTACGTAAACCAAATTAAAACAGTTTGGCGTGATGCACGTTTGAGTACACATAGTGAGCTATTTGCACTTCAACAGACGTTCCCACTTCTCTCCGTCTACTGTCTATTGACTGTCTATCTACTGTCTACTGTGTAACGTCTCGATCTACCAGACGTATGCTCAAACCGTTTACGTTAAATGTGTTTGAACAGCGCTTATCCAAGTCCCAAAGTTATCTCTGTTACTAAATCTAATAAAATTTAATTGAAATAATTAAAACGATGTTTCCATATTATTTTGTAGTTGTACAGTTATAAAATTCATTGAAGCCGCATTTAGTACACAATTTTTGGAAACAAACGTACATTAACTGTCAAAATCATCACCCTCTTGAATTCGACGGAATCGGCTAAAAACGACTTTTATTTCAAGCAACCACCTCCTATCGTTTCAAAGGTCGTGTTCTATTCGAAAATTGAAGTCCGAAATTGTCGCTGATACGTGTGTCACTCTGAAAAGCGGTAAATTTCTATCGCACAATCTGCCTTCCGCTGAAACTCAGCTATAATTAATGGCCGAGCAAAAGCCTCGCATGAGGCATACATCTCGTATGAAGCGGCACAGATTTCGTATGAAGCACAGATTTCCTACTAGGCTTCACCCTCGATATAAATCAGGGCGAAATGAAACGCCCTGTGTGACGCCCACGGAAAACGAACATGGGACTCATCAGGAAATGTGTAGATGACTTCCTTGTTTCGTGTCTTTGAGAGTGTACAGTATAATATTATGAGGAACTGAAAACTTTTTTACGTCTTCTAGACATAGAAAAACAAAATGTTGTCAGTAATTTGGCACAAAATGTACATGTAAATGTTAAACAATAAAAAAAACTATTATAATATGTCGTTTAACGGAACCAAAAGTATCACTATACTAAATTTCATCCAAGTTAGTTCATTGGTTTAAGCGTTAAGACATAAGAGGTAAGCGACAGACACAATTTAGCATAAATTATATGTTGGTATGGAGTTCTAGGCTTGTATAAATATGAACAAGGAAGAAAGTGGCCATTATTATCAGGGGGTGCTATTTAAAAGTGATCATAAGCAATGTTTTAGCATGGAATAATTTGGGGGGAGCAATAAAGAGGCTCCGAGGGGTCCCCGGGTATCGCACATGGTTTTTATAGATGGGGTTATCCGGGGCCGGGATATATGGACCAATAAAGTGGCCCGGTCATAAACGTCGGCTCACACTTGCCGCCGGGAAATTGACGCGGGATTCCCCGCTCTGAATATAACCTGAGAGGTTTCTTATTTATTACAAAATCCTCCATATTGCAGCACATACTTAGGAAAAGGTCCCAATACTGATAGCCACTTAGTTATGTATTTTCATTTCCTACGTAACACATAAAAATATACTTTATCACGTAAACCTCTAAGAAACTACACTCACAAAATGTCGATACTTATTCGATGCATTTTATCACATTTATAGCACATTCGAGTCAAAGATTTTGGCGTTTATCGTCTACAATCTGCCTGTTGCAAGTCAGATAAAACGTATCAAAACATTGAGTATGTATCTCGATTCCATCTACAAAGGAACTCGATACATAAATCTCGAAACAAGATACTTCGGATGATTCAACGCGTTATTTTAACTTAAACTGTTTTCTTCTGCACTTTATTTTATATTTATTCGACGGGGCTAGACAAAGGGGTGCAATAAAAATAAATTCTCAACGAGTACCGTTCATAACGCAGACGCGACGCACTCGTAGTTCCCGGAGGAAATGACCCGCGAATCCCGGCAGAACCCGGGATCCCGGGCCTGCGGGATGCGCGAGACGAGATCTAGTCTAAATGTTTATATCAGGCTGGCAGCCAAGAGCCTTTTGTAAAAATTTGGCAGCGACGCTCAATTTAAGTAAATTATGTTAGTTGCGCTTTTCTTCTCGGCTCCCGAGCTCGTGAATATGGGCTCAGTTTTTATAGCTTTCACGAGTCTTTTGTGTTTTTAAAAGTACTCTTACATAGATACGATAAAAGATAGCACATGTAACGATTTACTTCATGTTTTGACGGTACTGGAGAGTATAGATGTGTTTTGCGTCTAAAGAAAGAGTACACAGTTTTAACCCTATTTTAAGGTGGAATAACAATACTTTTCCTGTTTATGACGTGACGTTTCCCTGGTTAGACATTTTTAGGTACCTCAAATACTAAACTAATTAATACAATGTTAATATTATAGTTTTGCTTCTTGTTCGATCTAGTCAAATGGATTAGTCATTAGGGCAATCAAACTACAATCCTTTCACATAAAATAAATCTAACGCGAAGTTTTAAACGTTTGTTTGATGTAAGTATAACATTTTCTTGCTATCTGATAGGTAACGCGGAGTAGATCGAACAAGAAACTAAGTATCAACATTGTCTCATTAATGTTGCATTAAAATAGTGGAATAAGATCTGATCTTCCCACCACCGTGGGGTCGTCACAACTCACAAGTCATAACCGTCACTTACACACGAGCTGTCAATCCCACGTCCTGTTAATGGGAAACAATGACCACCACGTCCCTGTAGCTGCGGTCTTAACGTCATAACATAATAATTATAGAGCCCTGCTCAAAGCGTTGTTGTATACTTGATTTTTCATAATATGGACACATTATAACGAAGTTATTTCCTTGTTTTTGAATTGAAAAAATATTGTTTGTGTTGTTATTGTCTTTCGCATGCAATAATTTCGAAAAAAATATTCTCAGAAATGTCACGGAGTACATACAATAAATTACGTCGATTTATAATTAAATATTGTTATCTGCACAAAATATAAATAAAATAAAAAAAAATATCTTTATGATCGAATCACATCAGCTCGAATGAAAAGGGTAAAAATGTAACCATTTAAATCCAATTTCCACGTTTGCTATCCATCAACAAGTAATAAAACTCGCGGGTGTAACGCGGGGTGTTGGGTGTTGCACGCCATTATTCACGGGCATGATGGAAGCGGAGATTGGGGGAAAATTTCGCATACGCTTTAGTTTCAAGTAGATTTTATTTAGGTGATGCTCTCAACGCTTCTGCTTTCCAGCCCTTATACTTTTAGAGAAAGATTTGAAGCGCTAGATACGTCATAAAATGATTAAACTAAAATTATCTATATTTTGAATTCCTTAAAATTAAAAATGTCAACATTTATTTAACGCTTAATCGTTGGATATAATACTTATTACGAGAAGTAATCAGTTACTTGCTGTAAAATTTAATTTAGACGTGTAAAGTCAACTAACGATAGTATTTATATGTAGAGCTACATAAACACAAAAATATGATAGCAATATAACGTGCTGTAATCTGACTTCGTTTATGATGATGGAACAGAGTGCTTATAGGCTATATTACGATATTCTTCCACAAGACCAGGATCTTATGGTGTGATTACTGACTACACAGCTATTTTATACATGCAAAGCATGACACCAGCAAATTTTGTTGCTCCAGAGGCGTATCTAAGGATTTATATCTTTGGTTTTCGGAGGATATTATCGTGAGCGGCTGGCAAATGTTTTGTGCTCACTTTTGTTTTAGTACAAGCTATGTAGATTGAACATTATGCAATGTATATTGCGGATTGGGTTAGTCTTAATACTTTTTGCTTTCTTTGAAGGTTACAAGGCAACCTGTTTACTTTAGTTTAGATTTTTCAAGTATAATTTTAAGATTTACTTTGATCATAATATGTTACGAATTTGATAAAGTTTTTATTTGTTTAAAAGATGATATAATTTCTTAGCTTTAATCCATCGTCAGCTTGCTGACTGTTTAACAAATTATTATTGGTATCTTTATTATTTTACATCCATACTTCCATACTAATATTATAAATGCGAAAGTGTGTCTGTCTGTCTGTCTGTCTGTTACCTCTTCACGCCTAAACCGCTGAACTGATTTTGCTGAAATTTGGTATGGGGATACTTTGAGTCCCGGGAAAGGACATAGGATACTTTTTATCCCGGAAAAATATACGGTTCCCGCGCGATAAATGAATTTTGGCGCAACGAAGTTGCGGGCGTCATCTAGTCTTCTATATGTTTGTTCTCTATGTTGAACTTTTAGTTTGAATTGCATTAGGTTATTTATATCTCGTTAGCCAAAACTTTTTTTGCGTCGCACTTATCCTAAACTCATAAAAAGTAGATTTTTGTTTATGAAGCGCGGCAGATGAGTTCTCTGTAGACTTCCAAAGTTTTTACGATGCATTTTCCCCGGCATTTACTCCCTATTTCGACATCAAATGAAATTTTAAGTAATTGAATTCAGGGCCCGCCCGCTAGGTCCCTGTGCCATAGAATAAATAGACACAGAAGGACAGATCAGATGCGTTACTTTGCCACACTCACTATATAACTTGTAAACTTTATTGTCATGTTGTTCCTTTGGTCGGCAGCTGTGGCACTATACTTAAACGGCACTACTTTACATATTTATTTCATTTCCATAGCGTTGCAGCGTTGATGTACTCGTTCATATTACAAATATTAGGTTTCAAAATATCGAGTAGTTATCAAAGCGAAATTCAAAGTGAAACAATTTTTGGGCAAACTTTTGAGTTTAAATATTAAGTTTGGATAATGTTGTACTCCGGAACTGTCGTTAAATGCGCGTAGCTCTTTCTCTGTCTCTACTCTCTTCTATGTCCGCCGCGCGTCCCAATGGTCTGTGCCACCCGCGCGGGATCGCGGGGTCGCGGGTTCGACGCTACACGGTTCGGGCGTAGCGCCTGTCACATCCGACATCACACCATCTGATAAATTTTGTTCGTCTTGCTTTTATTAATTATAGTAACTGCGGTATGATATTGTCAATCTTGTCTATAGAAAAATAAGGAGTAAAAAGTTACATTATTGTTTTTATAAATAAAATATAGAGTCAATGATCACAATATCTGTGTTTCATAGTCTAAAGTTTTTGTAATGCCATGCTATGCGCTAAAATTCTTTTATCCGGGACAAAAATCATCCTATATCCTTTGGGCGTGAACAGGTAACAGACACACTTTCGCATTTATAATATTAGTATGGATATAGATTATTGAAAATTCTCTCATGCACTCTCAGCTACGCATTTCAGTTATTACCGGCGCGGCACCCCCCACCGCAGATTGCATTTCACACTTAGCGCCACTACACAGTATAATATTATACTGAGCGCTACATGCTACAGCCTCTTCAGTTATATCTGACCTAACACAAGACCTAATGCCAACAACATAAAGACTACTCCTTTAAACTACGGCGTAATATAATAGTGAATGTACTGCATGCCGCGAGCTGATTATTATTTTAGCACATCGCGGAATTTAGTTGAGTGCAATGGAGGAGCAATTTAGTGTATGTAATATGTTGAGATGTATGTTGTAAGATGTAGAGTAAGCTTAAAAGCTCTTAAATATAATTAGAGTTATTATTTTGCTATCAATAATATTTTTATAATAATTGGTACCAGATTGTACAACTTAAATGAGGATATTATAATTTGTTGTAGCCAGATTGTTGAATCCTTAATCTTAACTATTAAGGTTCTCTTTTTTGTTTCCCTAAAAATTATTGATTGGATCCAGTAGTTTTTTTTTTTTACAAAAATTTTTGCAATAGTTTACCATGATAACACGACCGGTTGCGAATAACTCACATTGAGGTTTTTTCATTGATAGCTCCTCATAAGTAAAAAATACAGCACACTGCGGTGACTTATAATAGTGTGATATGAAATCAACGAGTTTGGCAGCTGCACTGGGCGCCGCCCGCCCCCGCCCCCGCCCCCGTTACGTATTCCGCCCGCCCTACACATGTTGCAACTTACGCTGGTTTATATTTCGCTGTTACTGATGATGTATTTGATACTAAATATTACATATTTGGTGTCGTTACTTTTATGTATATAAAATTACGGGAACTGAATTAATGTAGCAAACAGTTACAAGTTCGATTAATTTTGGCCAGGCGGTCAGCAAAATTTTTGGAAATACTCAAGAGCCATTTTGCTGCATTTGGCGGAAATCCGCGTTCATTGTACAGACTAGATGTCAATATCAAAAATTTACGTTTAAATTGGAAAACAAATAAATTAATTTCATTAATCTGAAAATCTTAACAAATAGGTCTAGACTGACAGTATAGACCTATTTGTTAAGATTTTTCGGTAAATCTGAGATTTAGGTATCGTTAAGGAAACATTGGATTTCGGTTTTTACATTGGTCGAATGTAGTGTTTTGTCCAAACATCACATTAAGATCAAAATAAAATATCGAGTATCAAACACACCGACCGTGTTGCAAACGCGGAAATCTCCGCCGCGGGGAGGCTGGGGCGGCAAGTTGCGTCGCGTCAGGTGCTGATCGTTTTTTCCCCTATGAATACTGCAACATGCGTTTACGGTTATTTTAAAACCGGGGTCTTTATGCCAATAACATAAGGGTCACTTTCGAGTAACACCGGAAGTTCCTGGAGATTCTATGGGTTACTGTACGCTCGTTTTTGGTGTGAATAAGAAAATGATGATCGAGTACGCCGTGGTATTGTCTCTTTTAATAATGCACGAACTTGTAAAATATGAAAGGCGTGAAAAAGTTTGCAGACGTGTGGATTGGAATCGCAGCTGTGCTGAGGTCTTTTGTTATGTGTATTCTACATTTCATACATTTTAAATTCAAACTATTTAAGTTTTATATTATTATTAGTTATTTTTGGCTGTGTTTTCTTTTACCTCCTATCAAGTTTTCTGTAGAAAGAAGTTATAGTTCTACAATATTTTGAAAATGTTTCACTGCTCTGTTGTAAATATGTAGTTGGAATACTTTTACCTATCCTGGAGATCCTGGTGTCCTGAAATACAGGCTTCGCCTAGTTTAGGCACCAGTCTCCCGCATAACCAGTGCCAAGTTTGTTGAGTATGTACTACATAATGTATTAATCTTGTGGTGAGATAATACGTTTATTATTAATAAAAAATTCGTTAATTTTTTATTATTTATTTTTTATTTATAATATCAATATATTGCCCTTGCTTGTCAAGATGTTTTCCCAACATATCAGATAAAAACATTGTATAACTATGTCTGTATGGATGTGGATGTGGAAGTGTGGATCGTTCTAACATCTATTAGTATGCAGTATAAGTAAAGTATTTAACTGATCCATTACTTATTCTCTTCTCAATTGAATTTTTTCCTCGTATTGGTTTATAATTATCTCCGTAATGGAGTTTTATTGGTTCGCGGAAGTCGTCAGCACTCCGCCAACAATGGCTTCGGAAGTTTCTCCTCGACACGTGCTCCGGCTTCTATTGACGACACTTTGATGGGTTTTTGAAGTCAGTTTTTGTTGAGGATTTGTTTGGGGCCGATCGCGGGGCAGATATAATGTTTACACGTCGCCGGCGAACATAAATCACAAAGTTAGGGAACAAAAACTGCGGGAAAAAAATCGATAAATACTCGTATCAAACTGTTATTTGTTAACAAGTTTGCGTGTTGATAACAATATTTAGTACTAGATGACGCCCGCAACTCCGTTGCGCCAAAATTGTTTATCGCGCAGGAACCGTACATTTTTCCGGGATAAAAAGTATCCTATGTCCTTTCCCGGGACTTCAAATATCTCCATGCCAAATTTCAGCAAAATCGGTTCAGCGGTTTGAGCGTGAAGAGGTAACAGACAGACACAGACAGACAGACAGACGGACAGACAGACAGATACACTTTCGCATTATAATATTAGTATGGATTTGTTTTGAAGTATAATATAATGAGTAAATAGAGATAGATTTTCTATATTATTTTACCTGTATGTTGTATGTTGTATATACAGGGTGTAACAAAACTAAGTGATAAAACTTTAGGGTGTGTATTGTGTTCCTCGTAGAGAGTTCACTGTGAAAGTAGCAGCGCTGAAAGATCAAATTTTTTTTTTCACTTTTGTATGGGGAAACATGTGACGCTTGGGCCCTTGCCCATACAAAAGTGAAAATTGGTATTTCAACGCTGCTACTTTCACAGTGAACTCTATACAAGGAACACGTACACGCCCTAAAGTATTAATATCACTTAGTTTTCTTACACCCTGTATAATATAAATATTTATTAGTATTATCAATACTGCGCGAGAAAGGTTTTTCTACTATAACTGTGTATTTACATCTATATATTAATACGCGAGCGAAAAACTTTGTATCCCTTTTGACGAAAATCGGGAAACGTAGGTGAATGAAATTTTCCACAGTTATAGTTTATATGGTGAAGGAGTGCATCGAGCTAATATTATTTTGAAATTATGCTTTTATCATACATTTTTTTAACAAATAAAACATTACACACTACAACACACACACTAGGAACGATGACAGAACATTAGATTATTGTTTTTTTTTTTAATCTTAGATACTATTAGACAATGCTTACACGGCCAGTCTGAGATCAGCTGAGTCTCAGAGACAAGAGTTGAAAAAAATATGATAAAGTCAATAAATTTTTTACAAAATATAGGTAGTAGTCCTAATGTCGTTGAAACTAAGGTCGAATTTCGACCATTGGGCGATCTCTAGTAATCATAAATACCTGTATGAAATTATTAATTTAAGGAGCATACTTAAAGTATCTAATAAATATAGGTATGCTTAAAAACTATTTTTTAAATAGGGAAAGAAAACAAAGTATGAAATTTTCAACCAGTAACTTTACTAAAAGACGGCTCGGCCCATGTAAAAACAGTATCCAGCGGCCGCGGTAATCGTACATTTTCCACCGCGATATTAAAGTATTCTATTTCCTTCTCCGTGGTCTACGCTATCTCTGTGTCGAATTTTATTTAAAGCAGCCCAGCAGTTTCTGAGCCTATCGTATTATGCAAACAAACAAACTCATTCTCTTTATCATAATAAATAATTAGTATAGATGTCTGGTGATTAATTTAAATTATAAAGATGATCGTTAGCACCAAAGTTGTGACGTTAGAGTTCTGCACGATGCTTGTAATATTCTTTAAACAACATTACTTGAATGAGAATTTACGGCCAACATCATACGAAATGAGAACATACAGCTACTCCAATATTCATACAAGCAGCTCTCTGTTTAGCTATATCAACTGTGATAACATAATATACTATTCATATTCTTACCTCCAGTAGATTTTTATTGGTTGCTTTATTTTTCTAACCCCACCGCAAAAGAATAAAATATATGTGGAAAAAGAGCACGAAACGTATGTGTAGATTTAATTATTACGTAGGAGAGCCATGCTTCGGCACGAATGGGCCGGCTCGACCGGAGAAATACCACGTTCTCACAGAAAACCGGCGTGAAACAGCGCTTGCGCTGTGTTTCGCTGAGTGAGTGAGTTTACCGGAGGCCCAATCCCCTACCCTATTCCCATCCCTACCCTCCCCTATTCCCTTCCCTACCCTCCCCTATTACCCTATTCCCTCTTAAAAGGCCGGCAACGCACTTGCAGCTCTTCTGATGCTGCGAGTGTCCATGGGCGACAGAAGTTGCTTTCCATCAGGTGACCCGTTTGCTCGTTTGCCCCCTTATTTCATAAAAAAATAAAAAAAATAAAAAAAGATTTTGATGTGGTTTATATTGTTATATATATACATATTATATGTTTAAAAATCTGGTTTAAAATATTGTATGCCATGAACGAAGATTCATATACTGTACCGTATTATTTTACTCTAATCCATTCTGTCAAATCCACAATAAAGAAGCTGAAAAAGTAAATAGAAGATTAAACAGTTTGAAACTGTAGTGCTGCGGGGCCATTTGCAATACATCCTCTTTATAGTGCCATGCGGTCCGCGATAATATCTTAATGAAGCTCAGTTAGGTCGCCGTAGCTCTGTTGGCCTTTTGTGATACACACATAATGATTTGGAAGGCAAGGATAAGCTATTCCAAACATTAGTACAAATCTTCTAGAAAACTAGCATTTCTTTGTAATATTGTGTGAGCAGTGAGCACCATCAACACATATACCGATATTTGCCCTGATGGGGCACTCAACTTGGAGACATTTAACAGTTAACAAGAACTGTCCTTCCTACAGTAAATGGGTAAATAACGTAGGCGTAATTAATTGACCGCAGCCTAACAAGAGGAGGCCGGCCCATTGTGCCTCAACCCGTTTTTATCGCGCCACAGCTCACTATCTTTATGATGATTAAAAACATACTATTTGCTCGACTGCCTTGTGTTAGACAAAAACATGGCTACAAAAATAATGAAAAAACTTTATTTATTGTGCACAATTGCCGTTACATATACAAATAAAATCGAAGCATATATAATTATGAAAGTACACATAGGCTACATTATTTATACTAAATTGCAATTTCTAACATAAATAATTTCTCTACAGTGTATGCTTGTGCTTTGTTTTTGTCGTCAAAATAATAATTTCAAGCCAGACGAACCAGTTACATTAACCTTATCTTGCCGAAAGCTAGTTAAAAATAAGATGTTACTTAATTAAAAGTTATTGTTGGTCTGCAGTATTTAAATATTTAATTACAGTGAGTGTGGGCGTCGGCCGCCCACCGCCCGTAATCGATTCATACAATATTTTGTAATTACTTTTCTCGTAATGACTTTATTTTTTTAATTAACATCTTGTACGTGTGCTTTTCAACTTCTGCTATAAATTTTCTTTTATACGATACTAAAAATTTGGTTTAAAACGTGGTTTTTTCTTATTGAAAGTTAGAATGAGGTCGATTTGCGAAATACTCAAAACTTGCCCAACTATGTCAAAATTGGAAAGTATTTACTCGAAAAAGTTCCTAAGCTCGGGTCTCAAGAGTGGATCACTTAAGTAACCGACCAGAATAAGTTTTCCGGCACATTACCTCACCCGTTGTTACTCGAAGAGTATTCGGATAACCACTTTACGTTATCCGGCCACTGGGATCCGGAAAATTCCAGATATATCTGGCTCGGGGCGCCCCGAGCCGGTTACGTCTGGTTATAACCGGTTCCTCGAGTGTCTATCTCGTTTTTCACGCGTGACCTAATGAAGGAGGGGGGTGGTAGGAGGGTGTCGATACGTAAAAGTGTAGGCCGAGTGCGGCCCGTCCACACTCGAGCCTGATTAAATGACGGTCACGGTCGTTAGGACCACGCGAAAATTTGCTCCCGGACCTTCGTTACGCTGATATATCGAAAGTTGATGATATTACCCGATATAATCAAGCTGTTCCCCTTTCATCGAATCATCCTCGGCTTTGAGATTAAGTAGAAACCAATTTCTTCCTTTTATTAGAACGTATTTTAGATTGAAGCCATTGTTTAAAGAGCAAATTATTTCTGCGGCAAAAATTATTTCCAATACTGCACTGGTATTCTGAACAAACAATTTGAGTAAAATCGTGAAAGTAAAATTGATAGCGGGATCGGAAACAATCGCCATTTGCGTTCAAATCTATTACCGTACGTCCGCGTCAGCTGATGCGATGTTTTTAATGTCGGCATCCTCTGTCCGCCCGCAGCGATATATAAATCAATCGACTAGTATTTGTTGCTATTGGTCCATTTGCCAGCCTCACTATTTTCCGTCCAGCTTAAACTGTAACTAAAACCTCGTGTTTTTTTCAGTTCCGGGACTTATGGCCCACTCTCCTCAATAACAATATTTTATTTTTTTATTTACGAAATACAATGCCCCAATTTCTCGATAGCGTTCTATTTATAAATCATTAGCCGACGGAGGATGATTGACAAGATCGGGAGGGCGCAGAAGAAATATAATATTGTGCGTTACATAATAAGGCCGTATTGAGCGTATGATATTTGCTCGGCTAATGAACTTCAAATATTATCTGTTTACCCTCCCCCCTGCGCCCTACCCCCCACCCCCGGCGTCGCCCGAGGCCTCGGCGGCGAAGACACAACGGGGATTTGTTTACACGAGCTAACAATTTAAGCTCGATACTTAATACGTCTCACTGCTGTTTGAACTTTATGCTCCACATAATTGTCAAATATGATCGTCTTTGAGATGAAAATTTCTCGGAATACCCTCATCGCAGACGAAGCGTCTGACGGTTGTAAACACGACTCACCAGTTTATTGAGAATTAGGGAGAAGGGATCCATCATCCGAGCTTAGTTAAAATTTTATTAACGCCTGCTTGTATTTAATGCTTTGTTAAATGTCATGCCTTGTATCTCATTCATACCGAAAGATACCTACGCTATAACATGATTTTAATAAACGATTTACTTTAACCGACATCGGTTAAATTGGCCTCGAAGCTATTAATTTTAAACGCATAACACTTTATAATATAAACTACCCTCTAATAGCCGCAAATAATTTGTCACACGGCCACTATTTAATGCGATAAAATATGGCGGGAGCGCGTCGGCTATAAATCTGAAAAATCCCGAAATTACACATGTTGTTTGTGGAGTTTATTTGCGTTCCCGGCTGTAATTACACGCGTTAAGTACCTTATACCCACTATAGTCGTAAAAGAGAGGTATTACTATTGTTGTATTATGCTGCTAGATTTTGTCCGCAACTTTGTTGCGCTAAAAGCACTTTTCCGGAAGTATTCTATATTCTCCCGGGATTCGAAGCCACTTCGTACCAAATTTCATCCTAATCAAATCTGCGGTTTAATTTTTACTTATATGGAAGAGTAAGTATGAGAATAGTCTCGAGCATTGAACAGTTAGAAAACTTCAATGACATCTCAAGATTTGGGGAGAGATCTCATCACAAATGTACACAAAATTATCTCATTGATATAATGAGTAACAGGAGCTTTGTCCTAATTTTCTGCACGTAGATCTGCTACAATAATTACAAAAGTATATACAAGTAAGATACATTAGTGAATGCTTGCAAATCTGTAACATACGTAACACACGCCACACGTTAAATCGCGATTAAGCCGATGTTTTTCGCGATAAATAACGCGCATCCCTGATGATTTATAAATTTGAGTGTCGCCTCCCATCAGACTAAGGACCCGTGTGCCGAAATTATTGTAATATGATTTCGTTAATGGCGATGTAATAAACGATAAATATACAGATCACGATTGACGCGCAAAGTTGCGCAATCGTTTGACGTAAATTTATTTACTTTATTGAGTCGAAATTATTCTGGAACTGTTATTGCTAAACTTGCTGTTGGTTACATAAAATGCGTGATTCCTTTTTTTTATTCTTTTCAATTTATAGTTAATTTAAATACTATCTTAAGTCTTAACCGTCTTCAAAGAAGAGAATTCTTAGCTTGACCTGTTTGTCTGCGATTTACTCTAAACCTACAAGTGATATTTTTGAGAGTTTTTCACCAATCACCATTGAAAAGGGCATCTATCAGAGGATGATTGCTACGTAAAAATAGTTTCAAGATCTGATGAAGATTTTCAGAGATAAATCATGGACTGCTATTAAGCTTTTTAGGCAAAAAGAAACATGTTTAAATTCGTTTTGTTCTTTTCAATTTGAATATGAAAAATAGCCGCACATGATACTCTATATTTCGATGTTAACGATGATCGTTTTGTGGAAAAATATGAGCGCGGCAACAAAAGGTGAAAATTTCCACACGCCGCGGTCGCCGTAACGAAGCCAATCAAACAGTGCAGCGCGGCGCCCGGCGCGAGGAGGCCGTGCACATTCGACTGCTACGTATTCGGAGCACTGAAGACGAGAATAGAGTATTGAAAAAAAAATAGGGTATTGAAAATGATGCTTTCTTGCATTTTTTATACGGGCCTCCCAGTTTAACGACGTCTTACGCAGGCCGATACCATAAATGATGTATTCCCGTGTGAGTGCACGACACCTGTCAGTTGCAGAGCTGACAGGTATCGTGCACTCACACTGCGTCAGTCAGGTCGACTACACACAAATCTCTAACGAATGTCTTCATCAAGTTTATACAGTGAACGGCGATACTAAGAAAACATTGACAAAATAATATATGTTTTCTTTACCTGTGATTGCCTATCATGCCTTAACGAGTACAGTCCGTTACGAACACGCAGCTGTCAAATTTTTCTGCTAGCTACTGGTCTCCCGCACCGATACAGAACGACCGCAGTTTACCCGGGAATTGACGAATATTCCGGACAAAGCCCGCAAAAATGTTCGTATCCACTGTCCAGTATTTTATTCTTTTGCAGTTTTGTGCTCGGAAATTCTAGTTTAAATTGACTATACAAACTAGATTTTAAAATATAAATTATATTCACTTAATTTCAAATCATTTTGATCTATGTAAAAAGCTCAGTATGAGTGGCAATAATGCTACCAATTTAAACTAACTTAGTTACCGCGTAAAAAAAGAAACAATTTGGTCAAATTCGAACGTTTAACAGTAAAATAACAAATGAACCCAGTATAATAAGAACTATCTCAGATATTAAGTTTCTGTATTCTTCAATGGGACTGTTTATTGTTTATTCTATTACAAAAAACTTCTAAACACTTCAAGCTATTTCCACGTGGCCATTGTGCTGAAACTTTGCTCAACACAATGCAATTTGATCCGAGGATTTTCCAGCGAAGTTTTTCTTAAACACCTCCAGATTGTCCGATATCTTCTTCCTACTGATAACTTCTTATTTACCCGGAGGATACAAAGGATCTTTTGTACCTCTTTGTACCGATCTATACCTGTTGTTACCTGTTTGTACCTCTGTCCCATTCCGAGCCGGCAGATAATGGTGTCCCAGGGGCCCCGATTGCTATATTAGCTCGGTCGTCTTGGCAAAACCAATTTTGATATTTTGTATACAAAAGTTAGGAAAACAAAATGCATTTTTAGATGTTACCAGTAGGATCAGTGGTCTACTTTCCATCTGCTTAACGAATTTTCAATCACGTGTCCTGCTAACGCGAGTTGAAATTTTTTACGAATTACAAAAATGTGCACAACTGGACCACTAAAGATTTTTTCACTTTAAAGAAAGTGGACATTTATCACATTTTATCTAACTCCATTGTGACTCTATCTCCCCCAACATATTGATAAAACCCAATTAATCACATTACGCCGCCGGTTCGTTTAGTTTTAATCTGTCAGTTTCCACGCCATGTACCCGGGTGCCCGGGTGCCCGGGTCCCGGATAATGTCCGGGTGCTTTATGACCCCATGCGGTCCGGGTCTAATTTTTATTCATAAGCGTTTACGTAATTTGTACGGGAAGGAAATGTGAATTGAGTTTAATTAAAATTAAATTTTACGCCATATATTTTCGTACAATAAACGAAATGTAAATACCTAAATTAAATTCATCGAAATATAATATTAAGGTATAGAACGGTAACGGTAGAGAACGATCTCATACATTTGACCGCACAAGTATAGCTCCAGATACTGTCATCAATGCGCATTTCATGAAATCAGTTTTAGGATTCCGTACCCAAAGGGTAAAAACGGGACCCTATTACTGAGACTTCGATGTCTGTCCGTCTGTCCGTCTGTCTCCAGGCTGTAACTCAAGAACTGCTATAGCTAGACTTCTGAAATTTTCACAGATTGTGTATTTTTGTTGCCGCTATTACAAAAAATACTAAAAACAAAATAAAATAAATATTTAAGGAGGGCTCCCATACAATAAACGTGATTTTTTTTGCCTTTTTTGCTCGTAATCAATAATGGTAGCAGCTAGGCACTTAAAATACTCACAATATTATTAATTATATTTGTATTTTAATAATTATTAATAAAATTAAAATAAAATAAATATTTAAGGGAGCCCCCCTTACAAAAAACACAATTTTCTGCCAACTTTCGTTCAATAACGGTACGGAACCCTTAGTGCGCGAGTCTGACTCGCACTTGGCCGATTTTTTGGCTTATTTACACATCAATAGCATAGTATGATGAAACCATGAATAATACATAATTATACTATTCATAGTTTAAATAATATAATATTATACAGGGTGGTCTAATTAGTGACGTCAACAATATTTTTTTAGATTCCTCGCACCTGGGGGTATCCGAAAATACCCTATGTATGTTCAGCGATTTTTCTTAATTTTCGAGTTATAATTTTTTTGTGTATTTTTAATGATTCCTGCCAGCGAGGTTTCAAAAATTCATATCTTTTTTTTTAGTAGGTATTTTGCAGTCTTTTTTGTGACATGATTTGTCTTGAATGCTGTTTTAATTAAAAAAATAACTCAACTTCCTGAACTTACTTAAAGTTACTCAAAAAAGGCTTGAAAGTCAGAAGTTTAGTTTTTAGTTGGATTTACTCAAACCTTCAACTTCAATTTAAAAATACAAAAAGGAGTTTCCAGTGCTTCTGGTTAAGTTTAAAAATTCCGCATGCTTCTAAACTACAAAAATCGTAAAAAAAAATAATACTTTATCGGCCTATTTTTGTTGTAATTGGCCTTCGAAGGCGGATAGGCTAAAAATCATTGAAACAAGATTAAAGCATTAAAAATTATTTTATCTATTTTTTATCGTTTTTATGGTAAATTAAACTTAAAAATGTAATTTTAAATTAAATTTTATTGAAGTCCCTGTAAAATAACTGTAGCATGACGTGTAATTTAATAATTTTGGTTCACCACTAAGGTCTAAGATTTAAAATGTAAGCAAGAATAAAAATGCTACTTGGGAAATTACCTGTTTTTGATAACAAATTAAAAGCACAAGTTACTGAAAAATAACTATTTATTACAATACATTTTCAAAACTTCTTCCTCCAACCTGAATACACAATCGACAACGTCTTAAAAAGTTATGTTTTAATTGTCTGAAGCTATTTGAATAGTCTTGCTTTATTTTTGTTTCCGCTTCTGTAAGTTTTTGCCTAAATTCTTGTTCGCTGTTGCTTTCCTTTGGGTACACCAGCTCTTTGTAAAATCCCCAAATAAAAAAATCGATGGGGTCTGGCGAACGCGCAGGCCATTCGATTAGTGATGAAACCAAAATTAATGTAAAATAAAATTACACATGCTAAAGTTATTTTACAGGAACTTCAATGAAATTTAATTTAAAATTACATTTTTAAGTTTAATTTACCATAACAACGATAAAAAATAAATAAAATAATTTTTAATGCTTTAATCTTGTTTCAATGATTTTTAGCCTATCCGCCTTCGAAGGCCAATAACAACAAAAATAGGCCCATAAAGTATTATTTTTTTTAACGATTTTTGTAGTTTAGAAGCATGCAGCGTTTTTAAACTTAACCAGAAGCACTGGAAACTCCTTTTTGTATTTTTAAATTGAAGTTGAAGGTTTGAGTAAATCCCACTAAAAACTAAACTTCTGACTTTCAAGCCTTTTTTGAGTAACTTTAAGTAAGTTCAGGAAGTTGAGTTATTTTTTTTTAATTAAGACAGCATTCAAGACATATCATGTCACAAAAAAGACTACAAAATACCTACTACAAAAAAAGATATGAATTTTTGAAACCTCGCTGGCAGGAATCATTAAAAATACACAAAAAAAATTATAACTCGAAAACTAAGAAAAATCGCTGAACATACATAGGGTATTTTCGGATACCCCCAGGTGCGAGGAATCTAAAAAAAATTTGTTGTCGTCAGTAATTAGACCACCCTGTATAATATCTATGGACGCTTCACACCACGTCAGTCTGGCCCCGTGCTAAGTACCTGAAGGACTTGTGTTACGGGTACCAGACAACGAAAATATATTTAATACTTTTATACTATACATATATTTAAGATTTTTATTATATGATACACATATTTAATACACATCCATGACCCAGGAACTTTTGAAAACTTTTTGTTCCGTCGGCGGGATTCGAACCCGCGACCCCCGGCTTGAGCTACCAACAGGCTACCAACTGAGCCACAGAGGTCGTCAAATGAAACATAAAGAAGAAGTTAAAAGTAATAACGACAAGTAAAGACTAAAGACTAATAAATTCCTAACCCTATCGCTGCAGCCGGGTCTGTGTTGCCTGTACTTACTGTGACCGCCACTAAATACCGCACAGCGTATAAATCAAACATGGCTAACTATTTTAAACGTCACGCCATACTCGAGCTGGGCGGCGTCCGTCAGCCTGACGCATGGACACACAGGCTAAAGTAATTGGAGCTGCTCTAGCGGTAGGGCTGCCTGAGAAAAGATTAGCTAAGATAAGTTAGATAGGCACTATTTAATTTATAGAATGCTGAAATAAGTAAGCTAAGTAGAACGTATAAAATACATGACGTGCTCTGTAGGGCATGATGGCCATTAAAAAAATGAATCCTGTATCAATATTGACAAAGATACGCTACACGCTTTGTTCACTACCTCAATTTTCAGATTTCACATTTTTTTTTTAATCTAGCGTTATGCCAATATATGTAATAGCTAAGACTATCTTACATTAGGTGAAAATGTAATCTATTATTTATATTAACAACGCAGCTACGACATACACAATTATTATTATAATTGTATTATATTATTATCATTAAAATTGATATGTCGTTATAACGAGGGTGAATTTTAAGATTAATTTTAACTCACTAGTGCCAACCCTAGCACCGATCGTAGATTTATGAATAATAACTCTCGAGTGAATTATAAAGTCTGTATTGATTGCCAATTGAGAGTAAATTGTTATTACCCGCGAGTACCGGCCGGTAAAATATCATGGTACCGTTCGTGATCTCTGTCGGTCGCAGTGACCCAGAGCGAGCTATTACGGGTTAAGTAAACCACACGAGAAGATACCGTCTTATATTGGACATATTATTATAGCTGCTTCAAGTAAAAAATTTAGTTATTATGATTTTTATTCATAAATCGCCTTTTTAAATCTTCATCGCATATAAAACAAATTGTTATGAGGACACATTATAATTTTGCGTATCATTTAGGCAATATTTTAAATAATAGGCATGATGACTATTTTTTTTCTTGATGGTAATTAAAGGACCTTTCCGTAATAGAAACATCGGTGAAAGAATTACCATGTTAGCTAAAAAACTTTCCAAGATAGAACAATTCAAAAATCTCATAAGTCATAAAATAGACCCCGAAATGCTCCATACAAACTGCTACTCGATTATAACGTCACCGTAGAGTAGCTTGTAGGCATCGCGGGAGAACTTTTTATTTTTTCTTTCTTTTTTTTTCTATGGACGCTTTACACCACGTCATTCTGGCCCCGTGCTAAGTACCTAAAGGACTTGTGTTTCGGGTACCAGACAACGGAAATATATTTAATAATTTTATATTATACAGAGGTCGTCATAACTTTGTAGTTTGTTCGATAGCTATATTAATTATTGCGTTTATGAAAGTGGTTTCATAACAATAGTTGCTTTAAATTACACAAGTTATCTAATGGTATACAAATATTATGAAATTTACTTTAAAAAAAATTTGACTGTACTATCCAACTTTGAAGTTGCAAAACAAAAAAAATACATAGGTTATAAAGCTGATGCTTATTTTTTACCGTTATATCTTTATTTTATTTTAAAAATCTGCTAATTTTTGACCATGTCAACATCCCTATCGGTGTATAAGTTGGAGCTAATCCAAGAAAGTAATTCAATAATAATAAATTAAATGACATTATTAGGTTTACTAACGTCTAACCTTTACATAAGCTCCAATTACGCGCCAACTACATGCTAGCATAATACCTAAGTCTAAAATATGCAAATTAGTGACTTGTATTTAATAAAATATCAGAATACTAAATGTTGCTTACAACTTCGTTTTCTCAAAAAATCGGTTATAGCGCGGGAACCGTACAGTTTATCTTGATGACAACTATTCTATGTCCTTCTTCAGGATTCAAAGTATCAACAAACCCAATTTTAATAGAACCGGTTGAGCGGTTTAAGCTTGAGTGTGACAGTCAGATAAACACACAATTTCGTTTTAGTAATATTAGTATCTAGGAATTAAATGAACTAATCCTACTAATCCTAATCTACTGTTAATGGTCAATCCATTTTCAATAAGTTCTACAGTCGAGTATAATATTCTAGAAAAGTGTTTTTCAACCTTTTTATGTTGCGATCCCTGGTATGAAAATATAAAGCACAACCCCCCCTCCCCCTTTTGCTGTTTTATCAAGTATGTAACTACGTCTAAAAATATATTCCTTGTTAAAATTCTCCTACTTAATATTACTACAATATATTTTTACTACAATAGTTCTTTCGACCTCTCGCGAGCCACCTAGAGAAGCTTCGCGGCCCACAGGTTGCAAAACTGTTCTAGAAGTACTAGAAGTTCAATTAAAGTTATCACGATCATAATTGCCCCAATTAAGCCGCAAACATCGCTTTCCACCGCGAGCCGCGTCTGATGCTGTGATATGAATAAACATGCGAACTGCTCACCACACATTTTGTATTTACAGGATAATATTTATACCACTATTTGGTAATTTGTGATCACAGGTTGTTATTAAAAAAATTAATTTGGTACTCTTTGACCATGTGAAATAATTTATTCTGAATGTAACGATTCCAATATTTTAAATTTATTTGTTTTCAGAATATGATATTCTTAGATTTTTTTTGGGAGAACATCAACACACGTCATTATACTTTATGTCTTAAAGATTTTGCGAATGTTAAATAAATTACAGTTATTCCGCAAGAAAGAGAAATCCTTATCAAGAAATAACACCGCAGTATATTTTAATATTTACCAAAATTTTAAACCAAAACAATCATAAATTTAAAATAATTGTAATTAGAATTTTGTGAACAAATCATTTAAATTGTGTCGTTAAATTCTGGTCACCGCGGCGCGTATCTTATCTCCAAATTAAATTATGTATATTGTCTCCATAAATCTGTTCAGATGAACCAGATCCAGGATAGGGGTAGGAGATAGGGTGGGGTGATGCTAGAGGCATGGGGTACAACTAGGAAATTGATAGTTAAAACTAGTAAATCTTTTCACTCACGGAAAATTAACCTTAGAAAGGGAGTAAACTTCTCTGGTTTTTTTAAACTTGTTTAAGCTAAATTTATGGGACATCGCGCGAACGAGTGGTTTGGCCGCAACGGAAGGAGATTTCAAGCAATTATTGTATGCAACGATTTAATTAAGTAGCGGCGCGGTCAAGCCGCTATTTACATACTTGAGATTTTGCTGTGTAGCGGCCACACCGCTCTGTCCCTAAGACGCATATAAATTGAGCCTAAGGGGCGATTTCACCAAAGAAACAGAACGCGTTCAGTGCACACTGAACCAGTTCTGAACGTATTAACGCGTTTGACAGAAATAGGACGACTCTATGTAATAATTACTATATAGATATAAAATATGTTTTATTATCGGTCCAAGACCCTACCACTAGTTCAGTGACCTTCCCACCGAGAAGAACCAGCAAGAAACTCGGTGGGTCTAAATATTCTTTTAAACAGTATAAATTACAATACAGAACACACAATAATCAAGTCTTTAACAATAATAGCAAAAGCATAACCAATAATCAAATAAAATTTTGTTAGGTCAATTTTATTTTAGAAATGTAGGTTTAATTTTAAAATAAAAAAGAAACAATATTTATAATAGTAATTTAGTTTTTAAGATTCTGTTTTGATTAAATCTTTAACTTAACTAACAGGATGTAATATTAAGTAAATAATAACAAATTAATATAACACGGCTAAAATCAAGAAATGTCGTTATAAAACGATGAATAATTATGCTATATTTATTAAGGTTGTTTTTGTATTTATGTAAAACTGTTGATTTAGAAGGAAGTAATACTTTATTGCATTTCTATAAAATGTAATCAAAGGTATGTAAAAATTAGGAAGTTATTTTATTAAAATTACATATTTATATAATATTTATTGAGAATATATTATTAGGATTTTTCTAGTGTTGTTAAAATAAAACAATGTATTAAAGAAAAGGAAGTTGCATTTGACTTCCCCCATAGAGTTTGACGTTGATAGCGGTTGGCGGGGGTTGGCGGGAATACCTGGGTATAAAATAGAGGGTTTCAGCCCTATTTGGATTATTCTGGTATCAGCGTCAATCTCGGCAGGTTCTACTGGTAAGTCACTTTTAGAGTCTCTTATACTTATCAATTATTATACTGTTGTGATGTAACGTGCTCACACTTTGTTGGTGGTAATTTAGAAATAGTTAATAGATGTCTGCTAAAATAAAATAATATAATTGTGATCTTGAGTTTTATTACATATCAGAAGTGACACGTACACGCCTACGAAATTGCTTTTATTTGAAAACTTCAATCGTATTTCTTTTCTTTTTAGTGATATCATATATTAAAGCATTCCATTTTTTGTGTGTTTGAGACGCAATGGAACACGAATCGCGAAAGAGACGACTCGATGAAGACCACAGGAGAATTCAATCTACTTCGAGTGCTGATAGCGACCATCCCCGACGTCGTGGACATCAGCGTGTGCTACGAAGGAGGAGATCACGACTCGACAGACACAGAAGTCGCAGCTGTAGTCAGGACAAGAAACGGCCACGCAGACTGCGAACACCGCGTCGAGAGTGCGGCAGATTCGTGCGCCGCAGCAGCAGGCCATGTCATGAGAGTGACAGCCGCGAGTCCTCGCGATGCAGCAGCAGGCCACGCCGTGAGCGTGACAGCCGCGAGTCCTCGCTACGCAGCAGCAGGCCACGCCACGAGTGTGACAGCCGTGAGTCGTCGCGACGCAGCAACAGGCCGCACCGCGAGTCCTCTGGCTGCAGAAGTAGAATACCCCGCGAGCATGACGACCACGAGTACTTGCACCCCAGCAGCCGGGAGCGCGTCGACCGCGAGTCCTCGCGTCGCAGCGGTCAAGAGCGCCGGGAGCGAGATGTAAACGAGTTGAACAGAAGGTCAGTTAGCCCTCGTATGTCCACGGACGATGTTTTGAAGCTAATTCAATCGATTACCTCGCAGCCACAGACACCAGCTAATAACAATAGAAGTAATGATTACAAAAATATTTTACCGGAATTTGATCCGTCATCTAACAATCAAAGAATAGATATATGGCTAAAAAAGGTCAATGAATGCGCTGCTGTCTATGGCTGGGATGAAAAGACTACTATCCATTTCGCTATGCAAAAATTGCAAGGATTGGCCAAGCGTTGGTACGAAAGCCTTAGTACTATATTATTTACTTGGGACGAATGGCAAGTCAAATTAACTAGCGCATTCCCACATGAATATAACTATGGCCAATCCTTGGAAGAAATGCTTAGACGTAAGAGTAGGTTTAATGAATCAATACAAAATTATTTCTATGAAAAATTAGCACTTGTAAATCAATGTGACATAACGGGTAAGCGTGCGGTTGACTGTATTATTCACGGAATAAGTGATAGAACGATGAAATCTAGTGCTCTGGCATTGCGTTGTTCTCATCCCGATCAGTTGCTACAGTTTTTGATGAGTAATAAGGATAACTCGGTTCTCTTAGACCAGTCAATTATGAAGCCTAGAGTAGGGAATGAAAAATCATTTACACGTACGGGTACCAATCGAGTTCAAACTCTCACTTGTTTTAATTGCAAGGAACAGGGCCATAGTTACATTCGCTGCACTAAACCCTTAATCAAGTGTTCGCGATGTTCAAGAATAGGTCATACTTCTGAAAAGTGTGTTGTCAAACTTACAAATAATAAAGAAAACAATAATACCACTCCTAAAACTATGTGCATTTCATCTTCTTCCCCCAATGCAAAGTTTTATAAGAATGTAAGAATTAATCATTTACAAGTTAATGCTTTCATAGATTTTGGCAGTGAAGTTACGGTTATTAAACAATCATTATTAACTCGTTTAGGTTTAAAACACGATTGCATTTGTTACCCTATGAAAGGATTTGGAAATGAGATTGTATTAGCTCTTGGTAGTGTGAAGGTAGATCTCGTTGTAGATGGCGTTTCTGCCAAGGTTGACAGTAAGGTAGTTTCAGATGAACTTTTAGACACACCATTATTAATAGGTCAGTCGTTTACAGAGCAGCCCCACATTTTAGTAAGAAAGTGTAGTAATAAGCTGGAATTCCTTAGTACTAAAGATGAGATGCCTTTTTCGGATATTTTTGACTCGGAAGCGAGACTCTTAAAAGTAGTTGCAAATAAAACTGTTACACTTTTTGGAATTTCCTCTGTTAAGGCTGTGGTTCAGGGTGATTACGATGGTTATATTTTGTTGGATAGTAAAATAATAGGTAAACCAGTTCAGCAGTATATTGTTAAAGGTGGCTTGTACCGTTGTGTCAATAATAAATTGCATATTATTATTGCACCAGAATCATCATCGTGTCAAATTCTTCAGAGTACAGTCATCGCTCGAGCTTTTCCAGTAGAAATGATTAACTGCATCACTTCTACGTCTTCTTCCAAATTTTGTGCCAACAATATTACAAATATAGACATCCACAATCTACACATAGGAGATTCTGTATGTGAGTCGGACAAACTTAAACTCTTACGGATTTTAAACGAGTACAAACATTGCTTTGCAAAGTCCCTTCAGGATTTAGGATGCACAAATGCAACTGAAATGAATATAGAATTAAATAGTAAGACACCAGTAGTGTATAGACCATATAGACTGTCCCACGCAGAACGCGAAAAGGTTAGGGAAATGATTGACGAAATGTTAGAGGCCGGTATCATTAGAGACTCAACGTCAGAATACGCAAGCCCTATTGTTTTGGTTAAAAAGAAAAACGGGAAGCAAAGACTTTGTGTAGATTATAGAATGCTAAATTAAATAACCGTTAAAGAACGTTACCCTATGCCCATAATTGAAGATGAAATCGCGCGATTATCTGGACATTCTTGTTTTATTACACTTGATTTGGCTTCGGGATATTACCAAATACCAATATCAGAAAATTCTAAATACCTTATATCATTCGTCACGCCTGATGGGCAATATGAATTCAACCGCATGCCTTTTGGCCTTGCCAATGCACCAGCAGTTTTCCAACGAATGATGAATAAGGTGTTAGGCTCTTCTAGATTTACTAAAGCTACTGCCTACATAGATGATGTTCTTATTTATGGCATCAATGTTGAGGATTGTTTGGATAAATTAAAACACGTCCTTTATTTACTAGAAAACGCCCATTTGACTCTTAATTTAGAAAAATGCGAATTTTTATGTGACCGAATCGATTATCTAGGTTATGAAATTAGCTCTGAGGGAGTGCGGCCCGGTAATCAGAAAATAGAAAGTGTTCAAAATTTTCCTCAGCCTGTAAATCAACACGGTATACGTCAGTTTCTCGGATTGGTTAGTTACTTCCGCAAGTTTATTCAAAATTTCGCACAGTTATCTTATCCCTTGAGTAAATTATTGAAAAAGGATGTCACTTTTGTCTGGAATGATGAACAAAACAATTGCTTTAATGAACTCAAGCGTAGACTTATTACTAGACCCATTTTAGCTATTTTTGACCCATCAGCTGAAACTCAACTTCATACTGATGCTAGCAAAATTGGTGTAGGTGGTATTTTAATGCAACGGCTTAAAGAAAATGACACATTTAAACCAGTAGCTTTTTACAGTCGCCAAACCTCTCCTGAGGAAAAGAATTTTCACTCTTACGAGTTAGAAACCCTGGCTTTAATCTGTTGCCTTAAAAAGTTTAGGGTTTATTTAATTGGTAAGGAATTCAAAATAATTACCGACTGTAGTGCTCTACGAACTACTTTCTCTAAACGAGATCTTATTCCAAGAATAGCGCGCTGGTGGTTGTTATTACAAGAATATCAATGCACTGTAGAATATCGTCCTGGTACTCGTATGTCACATGTAGATGCCCTGTCACGTAACCCAACGGATTTAGTAATTCCTGATGAGCTAGAACAATACCCTACTGTCATGTTAGTAAATAATGAAGATTGGCTATTAACTTTACAGCTTGGTGATTCAGAGCTACAAAGAGTTAGGGATATATTAACTTCTAAAATAGATGCAGAACAAGTGAAACACATAAGTGATAATTATGTTATTAAAGATAATAGGATTTACAAAGTAATAGATGGTGATAAGAATAATTTAAGATGGGCTGTGCCAAAGGGAGCGAGATGGCAAATATGCAAGTTAAACCATGACGATATTGGTCATTTTGGAGTAGATAAAACAATGGAACGAATAAAGGGGACATATTGGTTTCCAAAAATGACAAAATTTATAAAAAAATACGTGGCTGCCTGTCTTCAATGTGCTTATGCTAAAAAACAATCTACTAATTCTGAAGGATTACTACACCCCATCAATAAAATTGAAGATCCATTTCATACCTTGCATATTGACCATCTCGGCCCCTTTGTAAAGTCGCAAAAACAAAACTCTTACATATTATTAATCATAGACGCCTTTACAAAATTTGCTTTTATTAAGCCAGTGAGAAATACCAAGTCTAAAACAGCTATTGCAATTTTGGATGAAATTTTTAATGTTTTTAGAACTCCTGACCGCATAATAAGTGACAGGGGAACTTGTTTTACTTCACGATTATTCAAAGAGTTTTGTACAGATAGGAAAATCAAACACGTGTTAAATGCTGTAGCAAGCCCTCAATCGAATGGCCAGGTAGAGCGCTACAATAGGACTGTTCTTAATGCTCTTACAGCTCAAAACTTAAATTGCGATGAAAAATGTTGGGATGAGAAGGTAGGCAGAATTCAATGGGGCCTTAATAATAGTATTCAAAAAACTACTGGTAGAACCCCTGTAGAAATAATGTTTGGAACCCGTATGAATAGTGAAATAGAACCTATTCTTAATGAAGTGCGATCTGAAACTCGTGATAATACCGCTGTTACCGATATAAGGCATGAAGTTAAGGATAGAATAGATAATGAACAGATCAAACAAAAACAGTATTATGATAAACACAAGCGCCCAGCACGAATTTACAATGAGGGTGATTTAGTAAAAATAACAAAAACCTCTTTTAAGAACGACGGTCAAAGTAAAAAGCTGGTGCCTCCTTATATAGGGCCATTTCGAGTGGTCTCCGTGCTAGGAAATGATCGGTATGAGATAACAGCAATTCCAGGCTTAACTGGTAGTAAAAACAAACGTAAAACAGTCGTATCAGCAAGTCGCATGTTACCTTGGGTTAACATTGCTGCCCTTGATGTACATAATGATGTTGATGATGTTAATAGTATTGATGAAAGTAACAGTATTGATGAAAGTAACAGTATTGATGATAATTGAACTAATTATCTTTAGGAATATTTTTAATTTCACCAATTTTACATTTTAAGAATAAAGTTTTCAGTATTTTTTTTTTTAATTAGCAAAGGTCGAAGGACGATCAGCGTAATCGAGAAGACCTTGTAAATAATTGAGATTTTAAAATTTGTATAGTAATTGAGGTCGAAAGACGATCAGCGTAATCGAGAAGACCTTCTAAATGATTGAGATTTAAAATTTGTATGGTAGAGGTTCAAGGACGATCAGCGTAATCGAGAAGACCTTGTAAATGAGTGAGATTTAAAATTAAGTAATTGAGGTTGAAGGACGATCAGCGTAATCGAGAAGACCTTTGTAAAAGAGTAAGATTTAATCAGTTATAAGAGTAAAATTTAATCAGTTATAATTTGTAAGATAAAATTAATTATTATTAGCAATGTGAACAGAGTGTTAGGTCAATTTTATGTGTATGAGGACATACACCTTATCAGAATGGCCGAGTGTTAGGTCAATTTTATTTTAGAAATGTAGGTTTAATTTTAAAATAAAAAAGAAACAATATTTATAATAGTAATTTAGTTTTTAAGATTCTGTTTTGATTAAATCTTTAACTTAACTAACAGGATGTAATATTAAGTAAATAATAACAAATTAATATAACACGGCTAAAATCAAGAAATGTCGTTATAAAACGATGAATAATTATGCTATATTTATTAAGGTTGTTTTTGTATTTATGTAAAACTGTTGATTTAGAAGGAAGTAATACTTTATTGCATTTCTATAAAATGTAATCAAAGGTATGTAAAAATTAGGAAGTTATTTTATTAAAATTACATATTTATATAATATTTATTGAGAATATATTAGGATTTTTCTAGTGTTGTTAAAATAAAACAATGTATTAAAGAAAAGGAAGTTGCATTTGACTTCCCTCATAGAGTTTGACGTTGATAGCGGTTGGCGGAGGTTGGCGGGAATACCTGGGTATAAAATAGAGGGTTTCAGCCCTATTTGGATTATTCTGGTATCAGCGTCAATCTCGGCAGGTTCTACTGGTAAGTCACTTTTAGAGTCTCTTATACTTATCAATTATTATACTGTTGTGATGTAACGTGCTCACACTTTGTTGGTGGTAATTTAGAAATAGTTAATAGATGTCTGCTAAAATAAAATAATATAATTGTGATCTTGAGTTTTATTACAATTTAGAAATATTATTCACCTAATAAACACAAAGCAACACAAATACAATAAAATATGGCGGATAATAATTACAATATAAAAGTACTTAACTCAGTGTTCAGCCGTCTGCAGGTCACCAGAAAAAGTGACAAAATTATGATTTCTCCGGCTATTTATATCGCGGGTTTGGCTATGACCCGGGAATATTTCCATCTATTAACTAAACCCTTATAGTTGAATCAACCAATCAATAATAAGTCAATATTATATCTTGTATGATATTTTAATTATTAAATATTATTTTAATTTGACCGGAAACATTCCCTTTGTCCAATCAGCCAACCATTAGATTTCTATTGGATAATACATTTTATCAGCCGACAAAACGTTTTATTTCTCATTTATGTATTTATGTTCGAAATATCCTAGATATTTCGAACAATACCTTTATAACATATCTATAATTAAAACAACCATATAAATAACAACTTTCGATTGAAATAAACATTGTGTTGATAATATTAGATAAATAAGTATCTAAATGAACCAAAACTTCCTTATCATGTTTCTCAGATAATAATTATTTTTATCTACTTCGAAGTTCGGGGTGCATATTTCACAAATAACAAATATTTTCATCTTCTTCGAGGTGCAGCTAAATAACCTAGTTATTTGCCACATTTTTGATAACCTTACTTTTAAAATTATTATAATTTCTTTATTCCTTTGTTTAATTGTTACTATTATAATCTCAATTCTATACTCTTTATTTCATTTTCCAACACGTTTATAACGCCGAAATGCATTTCACCAACATAGACTAGACGCGTTCACAGCAAATCCGAGTTTTATCTTCGGAACGCCCAATGTTCGCGGTTTACTTCATAAACCTGTTCAAGTCCTGTCAGTGTAGTGTCATGGCGGATCGAAAATCATAGACGAAAAAAAAGTAAAAATGAGAGTTTTGACAGATGCGTCTGGTTAGTTTATGTATCGTGTCTTGCTATTATGTTGATAAAATAACGTGAAAAGGCTCCAAAATGAGAAAAACATGTAAAATAATCGCGTGACGTCACGTGAACTTAGATTTGTTAATCGCGATTAAAAGAAGATTGTGAAATCCATTTGAAACAAAACGAGATTAACGTCGCCGCATGAACGCGTTCAATGGGAACTAAGTTTTATAAAACGAAGTTTTATGTGTGATTGGTAAAATCTCACCTAAGTGTGTATCTGTCCTGTTGTTTTCTTTTCGCTTCTGCCAGCACTCCCGAAGTGCAGCCCGTTGTTTTATTCGCAAAATATAACCAAGCGATCTCCAATAAATAAAAAGACAATTTGGGTGTGGAATATAAATCAAATATCTGCAGTGTATTGGTGTTGTCTAGACGCCATACATTTGTAATGTCAAGTTTCCCACACCTCTAGATTTGGTCGTTTGTCAGTCTGCTTGAGATGCAGATGACTTTTGTATGCTAAACGCAAGATTTTGTATGAAATTTTGATGCTGTAAAGTGTTTTATTTTTTATATTTACATTATATATTTTATTTACATTATAATTTTAGGGAGCAAAAGTTAGATCGTTGCCGTCAATCGTATCAGATTATTAACCTTCTAATTTTTCATTGTTGTAGGAAGAACATGTTATATTTTTTGTTACTAAAAATCTGCGACAAAAAATAGTTCCGACAGTGAAAATGAATTTTGTGATGTAAACGAAATTGGAATGATAAAATTTGGCTTGATATGAAACCTCATCACGGGTTTCACGGCACAGTGGTCAGGGACATTCACAGCTGATACCTAAAACACAATATTATAATATACAGTAGACAATAATAGCATACTAAACCAGTAAGACCACCCGAATCAGACGCCCGCGCCCCGCACACATAAGCGTGATTTCCGATAACTTGTAGTAAAAAAACGCTGTATCAAATCGCACGTGGTCAACTTGACTCTATGTTAAACTACTATAACACTACCAAATTACTCTACTGTATGATAATTATAGTATGCTAAACTCCAGCCACAGAATATTATAAAATACCAAACTTTTATGATAAAATGTGAGCCCGAGCTATGGGTATTGGTGTATAGTAGTTTATGCACGAGTTGTTTATATTCAAATTTATTTTGATGTACGCGCAGCTCGCTACACCTTCCGCGCCGCGCGCCGTCCGATACCGGATACGATTGGACTGTAATCTTATTGTAAAACATCAAATTGAATACGCGATCATACTTGCAAATTATAGTGTTAACACTTTAAAAGACTTTAATAATTATAATTCTTTCGAATTGAAAATATTCTTGAAATAATTATGACTGAAATACTGAAGTAGAAATTATTAAGATAAATTACTGTGTGTCTTATCGTAACTATATGTCGTAACTATATGTCGTAACTCGTATTGTATGTACGAGTACCTTTTGTAACCGTTGTATCACAATAGATAGGGTTCTGTCTACTCTGGTTGTATCATCGAAGATTGCTTTTGACCATCTTTTGACGCAGCTCTTATTAATACTCGTAAGTACATATTATTATCAAAAAAAGTCTTAAATATGTAATTGTGGTATTGTAGGTTACTAGATAATATTATAAGCATTAGGTTACACATAAATTTATTAAAAAAAAAAGTAGTACATCGCACATTCGTAGCAAAGTTGTATTGTGTCGTAGCGGTGCTACGCCGGCGTAGACAGCGCCCAGCCCACGTCGTAAACTACGTTTTTTTACAAGTTTCCAAGTATCTAATATTTACTAAGTAAATTATATATGCAATTTTCTAAGTATATTAATATTTATTTAAAAATGAAGGACAGATTTAGAAAATTAATGTAATATTGCTTTCGCTTTGTAACTGTTGTAATTGTATTTTAATAAAATACAATTCACGAATTTCATATTGCAGGCGGGTATTTTTCAGTGCAGGCAATACTTTACCGGCAGGCGGCATTAGCGCACCTGCACTAATTGCCTTTGTTAACGTCCGCCCCCGCCCCCGCCCCCGCCCCCGCCTCCGCCCGCGACACTACTGATAGCGGGAATTAACACATTTTACTTACAATTTGACATTGTTATTACAATGATTCTTATACTGACAAAGATCATTCATTATATTAAACATATTATATTATTAAACAATACGAGTTTTACGGTGCAACCGTACATTTTCCAAGATGTAATATTTATTTGTAACCTTATAACTCTAGTCTATGCATAATTTTTATGAAAAACTTTTTGAAACCGGTCCAATAAGCATCCAGATATTAAGTAGTTTCGGAGCGAACTCCAAACAAGCAGACTTCGGATCGCCTTTTTATAAGAAATTGAAATTGCGTTTATATTCCTAGTCAATAATCATAATATTCCTAATTAACAAAGGGTGTGTTTTACTACTTTCTCTCGGAAATACTCAAAATTGAAAAGCACACACCAAATAAAGGATTGTGAAGTGTGTATAAGGGTATTACGGGCACCTGGCCACCTGATATAAACATCTGTAATTACCGCCCCCGCGCCCCCTCACCCCCGCGCCCCGCCCCCGCCCCCGCCCTCGCCCCCGCCCGCGACGACAGGCTCGTTAGTACGGCGACAGAGATTATAGCACGGCAAAGAGTGACTAGAGGGCAGAGGGATCTTACTACCTTACCTTTTCCTGACTACGTAAAAGCTTCCGGCTTTAAAAAGACAACGATTTTGACCGTCTATGTGTGTTTGTATCTAATATATTATACCCTTGTAACGGCTACGCTAACTACTTTCAATTTTGTTAGATGAGGTATTACTACAGATGAATAATGATGATTAATGATGCCGTGGGTGAAATACGCTATATTTCTTTTTGTGTTTTTACAAAGTCAAGTTATAGTTTTTTAAAGAACCGCATACGGAAGCTAGCTATCATAAAATATGTATAAACTACAGCACTTCAGTCTCTACATACAGCTACTCTACTACTAGCATACTCTTTGATCTTTTCGTTGTTTCGTTTTGAAATTAACAAGAAAGTATAAATAGCAGATGAAATAACATAAATAATATTTATAATAATTAAATCCTTTCAACTCATACAATAATAAATTTTCATTAAAATATGGCCTGCTTACTTTGTCGTTAATATTTTTTATAGCCTGAACCTACACACACACATATTGTTTACCACATTTTATATGATAGAGACAATGATATATGGAAGCTATAAAATAAGCATAATAGAAGCAAATAGAAGCTACAGTTACTTCCGATTTTAAATTACATATAACAGAATGTTAAAAAAACATTATAGTATAAACCAGCGGTCGGCAACACGCGGCCCGCGAGCCGCATGCGGCCCGCGAACATCTTACTTGCGGCCCGTGAATGTTTTGTGAATTAAAGTTATATGTATCAAAAACAATGTTTTCTAATATTGCCAGTAGTTATCGCCAGCCGCCACTTAAGATCCTAGCTGTTTGGGTCATTTTATAACAAACACTTATTTCCCCTCATTATGTGTAGGTATATTGAGCTTCTAGGGTTAATACGAGTATGAGGTCTGCGGCCCGCCGCGCCGCTTTGGTTTATTTTGCCACCTTGTGGCCCTTCCCTGCAAAAAGGTTGCCGACCGCTGGTATAAACGAACAAAATAGCATGTGGCTGTGGGCTATGTAGATAAAAATCTCAAACCATCTGCAGTCTGCATACAGACAGACAAGCAGACAGTAAGTCTTAATAGTGGTAGTTTGGGTACTGATCCCTAAAATACTATTTTTCTTAGCATTTCCAGAATAAGCAGTTTGGATATAATATTCTGGGTATTTCGTCTGCTTGTAAAATATAAGGAGGTAATTTGGTTAGAATAATAAAGGGTTATAGTGTATAATATTTTATTCATCGCGGGTGTATTGAGACGCACACGTGTCGACACCCGACGACACCCGATAACACCCGAACTACAGAATAAGTTGACACAGAAGAGAAGCTTAACTTCTGTACCAAGGTGCTTTGTCAAGACGCGTTTGTTGAATTTGGACAGTAAAATTCGATAACGTATGTACTATCAGAGAAGTTGATTCATAGGCAGATGGCAGACCTATGTAATTTGATCGCGGTATGTCAAATCCAGCCAACAGATCACAACTAACACTAAGTTGACATAACCCGACTAAATGACATGCGCCCGTCTCTGCCTACGAATCAATTTCTTCGATGGTACGTACTTTGACGCAAACATGGCGCCTGCCGCCTGCGAAGCCCTACTTAAAATATCATACATATACAAAGAACCCACAGTAAAGATCAACAAAAATAAATGAATGAAATATTATTTATTGTGCCTACAAAAGGAATACAAAAATAGACAAAATATTTAGGTGTATAAAAACATCGTTAATTGAATGAAAACCACACCACCTTTCATACAGATAATGAACTAGATCAAAATGTGTTAAGGGAGTTTGTTTATTTAACAGCATTGTTAATAGGTTCATATTTTGACGTAATCCAATCAAAGGCGTTAATGGATAGATAAACTCCTGTCAAGTAAGCTTGGAAACTGGGCATAAGAATGTCACAGACCAACATAGTACTAGGAGTTTTGCTGGGTACTTATGTGAAAGAGTGGTGTTGTGTTTTTGTATTATTTTCCTGAAATTGTATTAATTGTGTTTTTAATGTGTAATATTGGTAGGATATTAACCACTAATCTACACTAATATTATAAAGAGGAAAACTTTGTTTGTTTGTTTGTTTGGCTCAAAAACTACTGGACCGATTTTAAAAATTCTTTCACCATTCGAAAGCTACATTATCCACGAGTAACATAGGATAAATTTTATTTTGGAAAAAAATAGGGTTCCATAAGATATTTGGGTTTTTCGGACACAAGGTGTAAAAATCAACCAGAAAAGTTACTTATTTTGCGTACGCTGACTAAACTATAAAAGATAGAACCATAAAATGTTGTAATTAATTGTAGATCTTATTAATATCTACAAAAAAAGTCCGCGACACACTATACTTATCTATGTCGAGTGAGGCACAACAACCATTTTTTTATTTAAAAATCTTGACTTTTTTTTTTTTTGACTTCATTTAAAAGCGTTTATTTTACTCATGCTATTAATCCTTATCAAAATAAATTATTTCATCACCAAGCACAGTTTATGTAGATAATATTTGGTCTTTGAATGATTAAAATTAGACGTTTGATTTTGAAGTTATGGCGAAATTAAAACATTACGATTTCTGCTGCACGGCCCGTTGCGAAGTAGGCGTCACCAAGGCGGGGGTGCGCGTGCGGGCACAGAATAGATAATAGTGGTGCAGGAGGGAGTTTAGATATTAGTAAATGATGATTTAAATAATACCTACTTAATTATTCACTAAATCTAAATAATATATAAAACTCAAAGGTGACCAATTGACATAGTGATCTATCAACGCACAGCCCAAACCACTGGACGGATCGGGCTGAAATTTGGCATGCAGGTAGTTATGATGTAGGCATCCGCTAAGAAAAGATTTTAATCAATTCTACCCCCAAGGGATAAAATAGAGGATATACCGATCGGGCTGAGAATTTGATACCTAAATAATAATAATACTTCTTAACTCGAGCGAAGCCGCGGGCAAAAGCTAGTGGTTAATATCTGAATATCTAAATATTCGTTATCGTGCACAAGTGTAGGAAAGTGATGCAATATCCAGAAACGTGCTATTTTGTGTTCCCTCCAAAACTCCATCGTCTACCACTACCGCTTTACGCGTCTACCACTTTACTGAATCAACCGACTTGACTTCTTGACTGTATTGACTTTTACTAATTAGACTTTGACTAGACTTTCGGCCTGACAATATAGAAAAACGAAGCTGAAAATTGTATTATAGAATATTGTTTTCCCGCCATATTTATACTTGACACTGGCCATGGTTAAATAGCCGAAGTGCCATTAAAAGAAAAAGAAACATTGTACTATCAAAGTTGATTCATAGACAGCGGATCTACGTAATTTGGTCGCTTTTGAATTGAATTGACATAGCCCGACCAAATAATATAGGTCCGTCATCTGTATATGAATGAATTTATTCGATGTTACATCAAACTTATACCTTAGTTATAACACCCCGCTACGCTGAGGTCAAAATGTATTCAACACGAGCAATCCTTCTGTATGTATTTATTCAGCGGGCGACCTGTATCTCTCACGCGCCATTACACCATGTGTCGTGTCGCGCGACTGAACTCAACACTTTATACTCTTTCTCAATAAACAACCCCTAAGGTTATAACCGCAGATTTTGGTGACTTCAACCGGGCCATTAAATACCCATACATTTTGTTCAGCAAAGTATCCGAGAGATAAATAAGCTTCTATAGTCAAAATGGGGAGACTAGGCACGAGCGGGTATTGAACTCTTGATGAGCGATGTGCAATTTTTTGACAGGAGGTCAATGACCGTCGTCGTCTCGAAATACCGTGTATTTAGAATACTGGAGGTTGTCCGCAACTTCGTACAGAAATTACTTTATTGCGCTAATATTTTGCAAGGATAAAAACTATCCTGTGGCCTTTCCGAGGCTTATCTGCACATTATTTGAGCCTCGAAAAGGCTACATTTGCAGTTTGAGCGTCAAAAGGTAAGAGATAGGTCTCTTTCTTTCATATCTATAATAATACTAGCTCATCCGGCAAACGTTGTTTTGACTTAAGTATAAATTATTTCTAGTATCAATATAAAAAGTAGATAAAAACCTATTCTCAGGCCTAAAGAATTATAACATACAAAATTTGATTAAAATCGGTTGAGCTGTTTTTCGCGCACAAACACTGTGACACGAGAATTTTATATATTAGTTTAGTACGATGTATTGATGGATTTAGCATAAAATAAAGTTGTTTGTGCGCTGTGGAAAATAAACATTTTCTTTTTTTTTTAAACTCATAAACATTAACATCTCACAAGAAATTTAAGAAGTAATATACAAAGCAAATAAAAATGTATTTAGTTTTAAAACTAAGTTAAATTTAACAAAAATTGTAAACTCATGTACACACAATTCACAACTGCAGCCCGAAGCGGGCAGTTAAAATATATTACACAGTTAGCGACATTACAGCTAACTTTTTGTCACTAAAATAAAACAAAATTCACGTTGCAGTGTTTTCACTTCACAATTAGCAGAAATTAGATTTTTTGTAACAACATTTTCAGGGTTCCGTAGAAACTACAAGATACTTTTTGATTTCTGCCCGTCGCGTCCGTCCGTTCTCCTTTGATAACTACAATATCTAAGTACCTAACGTAATTTTGTAGAGCATACACAGAAAAAAGAAAGAGAGTTTTCTTGCATACTGCGCACACATTTGGACTCTGTAAAATCCTTCCTGCGTGACTAGCCCGATTTCATTGAAACCGGCCACCGTAAATGAAACCGATGTAGAGAGCATTACAATAGGACATCTTACGTCAATATACATTATACATTAATTTAATACTTTACTCCCCCCCCCCTCCCCCTCCCCCCTGCCTCGTGGCCGGACCTCACGGAATACGTTTATCGGCGGCCTTTTACGGGTTTATTTCGTTAGTTTCGATTCGATTTTCATTTCATGCAAAATACGATCCAATTCCGACCGGGGGGTGGCGGCCGGGGTTGCCAGAATTAACTCGTAAATACTACGAATATGGCTGTTGAAATTGTTTTGTGATTGTGTTGGATGTTGTGTAATTCGGAGTGTAATGTGTATATATAATTTTTTATTCTGTAGTAACTCACCTGTCATTATATGTAGGTACCTACTTATTACTCGCGCAAAAATATTCAGATAACACTTGAATGAAAAAAAATATTACAAATTGTAACACATACGTGAAAATACACGGCAACATTGTTATAACACGTACGTTACGTATGTAATGGTTCTCATAATGTCACGCATATTTGTTATTATTTCAAAGAATCTGGGAAAATACAAAAAGCACGGCAACACCGGGGTCGGAGGACTCAATCGGGATAATGCTATAGAAGAATGATCCAAATTGAATGTCCCCCTCCCTCCCCCCGTGCCGCACCGCCCCCGCCCGCGTCTTGAGCCGACTCAGCGTAAATTTGCGCGCTCCGTTAGTTCCATGCGATTTTTATTAAATTTTTTGGCGATATCTCGCATCGCTGCTCGCCTGGTAATGCGGATAACTTATCGGAACCTCATCTACGTAAGCCGGGATCATTCCCTATTTGTTATTGATTTTTTGTGCAAGATTTGACGTCAAAATACCAACTTTTTGGTACATTTTACTAGCACAATATTTTTGGTGTCAGAAAGTTAAGGACCGCTATGTTGTGACTTGGAGATTTGGGCTGTACCTGGATAAAGTTTAATTTTCAAAAAAATATTATTATTATATAAAAATGTAGTTGTAGCTTAACCATAATATAAAGGTGTATACTTATGTACAATATTATTTCACGTTAAAGCATATTTTAGATTCCCTTGCAATCTTTTGGCTTCCTTCTTCTATTGAATTGCATCAAACCTAGCTCATTGGCTTTTAGCATGACCAAATATTTGTCCGGTCAGTCGGCGGGCCGCGGGCGTGATGGATGCGTTTATAATGTACGTCCACTGTCTGACCTGAGGAAACCTTAGACAGAGTTGCCAACTTTGGGATTCTCCCAGTGTTTTTGCTCCTTTAAGCGGACATTAAGCAGTTAATTGCTTTAATTTTGAAACGGTCTTTAAAATAAATTTAATTCCAACTTACCTATTTTCCTTAATACAAATATTACTTCGGCGAATTTAGTAGCAGTTAGAAGCTGTTTATCAATTATTAGAATATTATAATTTATAACATATTTTTTAAGATACTCGTAACATGGTACTTGGTAGTTTAAAAAAGCACTTTTAGACACCATTGTATGTTAATTTCGGCAATAATGTTTCTGGAGGGGAAAAATGGACTTTGAATGTTATAGAATATAGAGTAGGCAACACAGTATGGAGTGTGGATCACGCGTAAGTCCGAGGCCGGGGGTGTGGGCCACGCATTATCCGGTAACTCGACACCGCCATCCGTCTTCCGTATTGACCTGCACTGCGACTGCATCTCCAGATAAAACGTTTATTGAAAAATCTATACTGACTGCTGCAGGATTAGTTTATTCATCATCATTAGCGACCGCTACATTATATTATGTAGATTGTAGACCAGCAAATTTTATAGGGCGTTTCATAATCTTGCGGATGTGATTAGGCCACGCGTGATGCGGCACACGTATATGGATTGTTTATTTACAAGGAAAAAATGTATGGATTTCTTAATAAATATGTCTTAGGTACACTTAGAGCGTTGCCTCTCAGTTTTTATAGTGACGTAATATTTTTTGTCTTTTTGTTGCAGGTAAGTGACTGCTATAACATTTCTGCTAAATAGAGACCTGATGACTAGTTTTGCAGGTGAGTGCCTAATTTTTTTGTACTTTATCTGTTTAGTATTTATAACACGATCGCTTTAAAACATTTTCTTCGGATCAAAAACATCTTTTCCGTTCGTACATAACCAAAATCAAAACTATTTATTTTTAAACTTGGCCTCATAACTCACAGCGTGTTCCGCTGTCCGCATCATTTGCCCGCGAACAAAAAGTCATATTCTGTACCGACAGAACCGAGGCATAATACCGACATAAGTGAGGCAGAAAGTCGGCAGTAGTGAGGCAGAATATTCTCGAGCGGTTTTGTCCGTTTGAAGTACACGCGTCGCTGCCCGCCGCTAAA